>LR752567.1:0-37926 GCA_902729485.2 Mus minutoides | reverse complement strand
AGGAGCTCTGTGGGTTAGTTCATATTGATGTTCCTCCTATGGGGCTTCAGTCCCCTTAAGCTCCCTGGGTATTTCTCTAGCTCCTTGGGGACCTTGTGCTCTGTCCAGTGGATGACTGTGAGCATCCACTTCTGTATTTGCTGGGTGCTGGCAGAGCCTCGCAGGAGACATCTAGATCAGGCTCCTGTCAGCAGGCTCTTGTTGGCATCTACCTAGTGACTGGGTTTGGTAGTTGTTTATGGGGTGGATCCCCAAGTGGGGCAGTCTCTGGATGGTCATTCCTTCAGGCTCTACTCTGACCTTTGTCTCTGTAACTCCCTCCATAGGTATTTTGTTTCCCATTCTAAGAAAGAATGAAGTATCCACACTTTGGTCTTCCTTCTTCTTGAGTTTCATGTGTTTTGCAAATTGTATCTTGGGTATTCTAAGTTTCTGGGCTAATATCCACTTATCAGTGAGTGCTTATCATGGGAGTTCTTTGTGATTGGTTTACCTCACTCAGGATGATATCCTCGAGATCCATCCATTTCCGAGTCAACTTTTATAAAGGACAGCATTTAATTAGGGCTGGCTTACAAATTCAAATGTCCAGCCCATTATCATCATGGCAGGAAGCACGGAAGTGTTCAGGAAGACATGGTGCTAAGGAAGGAGCTAAGAGATCTGAAGAGAGCCAGGGGGATAGTGTCACTACTGGAGTGGATGTAGCAGTGTAGTATCCAAGGTTAAACTATGTGTCTCAAAATTAACAGCTTGGGGTTAAAATAATACAATGCTTTTGAGATCCTTTTGAGAGCAGAATGGGTTAAGAAGGTTCACAGAAGCATTTCACTCTGTGTGTTGTTGCCTCATTTCAGAGGTAAGTATTCTTTTTCTATTTTTAAATATTTTTAAAACTAAATAGCAACACTACACCGAGCACAGCACATTCTAGAGCTCCTCCTGAAACACAAATGTGCTGTACATTCCCAGAAATGCATTGCTAAATCAGAGGGTCTGGGCATTTTGAAACCTTTTGATAAAAGTTGGCAAATTGCTTTCCTAATGAGCTGTCATGAGTATGCTCTTGAAGAAAATAGTAAACAATTGAACCAGAAAGAAATACTCTCATCACAAATTTAAATGAGCTTGGCTCTTCAGAATTCAATTCTAAAAACATACCCTTAAATCTTCAGTCCTTCCTGCTACTGGAAAGTTAAACAAATCAATATAATACAGAGAATGCATGCAATAGCTCTTCCATTTTAATGCCATTTAAAATATAGCTATGCTAATAAAATCTTTATTATAGCCGTATGTATTTAGTCTGTTTGACTCAGAGTATTTTCCACTTTAAAGGTTTTTTGCCTTAGCTTTTACTATCAGGCTATTTTGTTGATTTCAAGTGTGAAGTACAAATGAATATCATTTTTAATTTGTCATAAATAGCTGTTTCCATAATTGATTTAATTACTTACTTCAAAATTTCTAAAGTGAAACTTGATGATGGTCTCTAAATGCTAACAAATGACAGACTGATTGGGGCAAATTTTATTCAGAGTGTGAAATAATTAAATGTTTCTTTTCCAGTTTTTCTCAACAGACAATTATCAAATTAATCAAAGCATCTTATAGAAATGGTGCTTTAGTGCTAATGTGGTCAACAATTCTGGGTATGAAAGTTATATTTTACAAAAAAAGAAAATAGGTAAAATAAGTAGCCTAATATATTTAAAAATAAATGAAGGAAATGCCAAGGATTTAGTTGCAGATAGTCTTGAGTTCAAATCCTGTTTTGCTGCTGGTCAGCTTATGAGGAAGCCATCTAACTTCATTTGATTTCCATATTCCTCATCTACAAAATAACTAAGGAAAATATTTAGTATCATAACTGCTTTAGTTACCTTCCTGTTACTTTTGTATTACTGTGAAAAGACACCATGACCAAGGCAACTGATAAAAGAAAACATTTAATTTGGGACTCATGGTTCCAGAGACCTAGAGTCCATGATCATCATGGCAGGAAGCATGGCAGCACGAGTTAGTCATGGTGATGGAACAGTAGCTGAGAGCTTACATGTTGGGAACACTATATAGAAAAGAGAACTGTGAATGGTGTGGGCTTTTGCAACCTTAAAGCCCACACCCAGTAACACACCTCTTCCAACAAGGCCAAACCTTCTAATCTTCTCCAAACAGTTCCACCAACTGTAGAACAAGCTTTCAAATATATTAGCTTATGAGGAACATTCATAGTCAAATGACAGTAACTTAATCATTAATGAAAAGCAGCATTTATCTTTAGTGATAAGACAAAAGAGACATGCTATCTATTTCACATTTTAAAATAAAAAGAACTGTAACATCCACTCCCTGAGCTGGATACCTATTTTCATACACTGGGGGAAATTTTCTTTTCATTTGTATATAAGAATATGTATGTGTGTGTTTCTCGTGTTCACATTTTAAAATATATTATATAACTTTATATATTATCATTAAATATACGTTTAAATTTAAATATTAGCATGGATTGGTCACCTTTTCTTTACTATAATGAAATGCCTTAGACAGAGTAAGTTTATTTATATAAAAAAGGTTTATCCAACAGGCATGGAGGTCTACACTTATAATCCCAACACTCAGGAGGCTGAAGCAAGAGGATCCCTCTAAGTCTGATGCCAGCACAAAAAAAAAAAAAAAAAAAAAAAAAAGAGAAACCTTATCTCAGCAAGCAAGCAAAGAAACAAATGTTTCACAGTTTTATAGGCAGTAAACATAAGAGCAGTTCTCTGTCCTGTTGGTTCTGTTTCTGCTGAATTTAATAGTACATGCAGAAGGAAGAGACCACATTGAAAAGCAAGAAATCACACAGCAGTTTAGGAACCAGGGACCCTATAATTGGTTGCTAGAAGTCAGGGGTTCAACAAGGCCTACCTTACTTCTCTCTAAAAGGGGCAGGGCCCCTGTGAGTGAGAACCTCTCCCTAGGCCCCACCTCCCGAAAGTCCACTACCCATCAGAACCACCACACTGGAGACAATACATACATCTAGGGAGCTCAGGCATTCACATCCAACATTGAGTCCATGTCCCTCCCACCAGGCAACGTTCCTTCCAACTCCAAGAGTTCCCCAAGTCAACATTTTGTTCCAAAATCTTCTCTGAGATTCAAGGCCAACTTCTGATATGAGCTCACATAAAAAAACCAGCTAGTGGGTTGGCTTAGTATTTAAAAGCCAGGGTTCTATTGCCAACAGCCATGTGGTGGCACAGAGTAATCTGTAACTACGGTTCCAGAGAATGTGGCACCCTCTTCTGGGTTCAGACACTGCAAACGCCCATACATGGAAATTGAATTTGGGGGTAAAAATTACATTTGAAAGAAGTTACACACCTCTGCCATAGAGCAGAAAGGCAGGACCATGGTGAACCTTCCTATTGCAGAGAAAGGAAGGAGCTGTCAGTCCAAAAGCAGGTGAAGGCCAATAAGGGAAAATATCAATCTTAAATCCTTATGTCTAATATTTCTTACTCACTGTGGAGAGTGGCAGGCTGTGAGGACAAAACAGGGGTTCCCACAGCGTCCTGGCCCTTGCTCGCCACTGGCAGCTCTGTGAGATCACACTGATGGTGTGGTGTTCCCTAGGCAGGTGAGGTGGGTTGCTATTCACTTTACCTTTCTGGGCTCCCCACTGTAGCTTCACTCTGACAGTCCTAAGGCTCTGGTTCACTGGGTGCTTCCTGGGGTAGGTTCAGTGCACTTAATGTTCCTCCTGGTTCCTAGGCTTCCCAGTGAAAGACACCATAACTTTTGCACTCTGAATATCTTTAGAATGTTCTTTAAATGCCACAAAAAGGCCTGCCACTGGCACAGGCTTTGCCCGTGGCTTGTCTGGGTCCTTTGCCAGCTGATGGACTGGCAACAAATGGTAAGATCACACCTGCAAGAGCAGGAGGTCATCAACACAGGAGTTCAGGCAGCAGCAGCAGCTCAGGTGGCAGGCTGCACAACCATGTGCTCTGGCAGAAGCTCAAGCGCTCAGAAGACCTACTTTAATCTCTTGGAGGATGTTGTTTGAAGGTTTCCTGGCAAGATTTGAACAGTCATCTGTTCATCTCATCTAGGGAACTGCCCAAAGGAAGTATTCCACTAGAGTCCAACTATGAGGTCAGATGGGTTTGTCGGAGCTACTTATGGGAGTGTGAGTAAGGAGTTAAATGACAAATGCATAGGTGACTCAAAGGTAGGTGACAACTCACCGAAACTGTACTCCTGAGCTCTCTGCAGAACTAACAGCTTTCTACACAGGTGGGAGGATCTTTCCAGAAACTGTATTCCACTTGTAGAACCTTGGGTAGGCCCTGCTGAATCTTATATTTCTGCTCTCTAGGTCTTCTAAAGTTTCTGGTCTCATAAGCCTTCCTCCTCCCACCCTGGAGGAAATTTTCAATTTCAAGAAATTACTATAAGATGGGTCTCCTCCTAGGACCCACCTCTTGTATATTTCACCCCTCCTTAGCATACTTATAGTTGAGACCAAGTTCCTAACACATTAACTCTTGGGGGACAGAATCACAGGCCATCTAAACCATGGGGCCATAGGACTGTGTGTGTCTGTGTCTGTGTCTCTGTCTGTGTCTGTGTCTATATCTATGACCGTGACTGTCTGTCTGTGTGTTTGTCCATCTCTTTGTTAGTCATATGCTCACTGTTGTTTTAAGACACACTAGTCCAAAATATCAAAAAGACAAAATTTTGAACATAATAAAGTGTCCATTTAAGTGAGAGCAGCAACGTAAAGGACACATAGCTATGAGATTCCATCTGGTAAGGTGAGCATTGCTCAGGAAGAAAATGAACAAGGAGGTAAACAAGAGTTTGGGGTTGCAAACTTAGAAGATGAAGGATGAAGGCCCTTCTGAGATGTCATCTTAGATGCCTCCTGAAGAAACTGAGGGAGCAGCCCTCATAAACACTTGAGGGAAGAGCTTCCGGACAAAGTGCATGCATGAATTGAACCCTAGGTAGGGAAGCCAGGAAGCCAGCTAACTCACTCAGGAGGGCACTGGAGGTCAGAGTAAGTTAGCACACATAAAACAGGAGGAATGTATCTGCTTACAGAAAAGCCCATTCATCAAATGGTTCTATCTTTATCTCTTCTGATTCCAGCATTATCTTCCTTTACTTGTAGTTACAATCATTATCATTAGCCACCTTGTTTAATTATCCTTAATATTTTAAAATTATTAAAGTTTCAATGTGTTTCTAGATATCTGTAATTATAAATACTCAATTGTATTTTAAGCCATTCTGTGAATAATTTCTGGCTCTATACATATATAATGTATTCTCTTTGGAGATTTTGTTTATTTTTAGTTTATATATGTGGATGTTTTGCCTGTATATATGTCTGTGTACTACATGCACACAGTGCCCATGGAGGTCAGAGAAGGTCATCAGAGCACCTGGATAACAATATTGGAGGGTTTTGATCTGCCATAGGGGTGCTGGACATAGAACCTGGATCCTCTAGAAGAGCAGCCACTGAGCCATGTCCCCAACCCCTACAAGAAATTCTTCCAAGGCAGGTTCCATCTCTCTTACTTCCTTTATTAATCTAGGCTCTTACTGTATTTGGCACATCAATTACTTATATCTTATATATTCACAAAGAGTTGTCTTCATTGACTGAAGAAATGAACTTATTTCAACAACAGATTTGCAGACTGGCTTCATTCACTAAGCCAGAGTTGACCATGTTTTCTCACGCAGATTATTACTTGGAATGGCCTCATTAGCTCATTCATTAATTTTTAATTGTCGAGTATCAGTGTGTAAGTACAGTTGGAATATGGTGCCGAGAAATTGTTGGAAAAGGCAGAGCCACCCTGAGTCAGACAGCTTGTTAGCAGTTGTCAGTTCAACTAAAATCTGCCATATTATGCTGCACATCAACCCATCTGGCCCTCCATTTCATTTTTTTATCCATTTGCTAAAGGTTTTTTTTTATTATTAGAGATTATTATACAGCACTGACTATATATAACATTTTGAAGATGGCTTTTCCCACTCTTTTTATTACCTGCTAGAAGAAAAGGGAATTTTTTTTTTAAGGTCAAAACTCACATTGCATTTAAAAGCTATGTAATTCACAATATTACTTGGATGAAGCATATTGAACATTTGCTCAGTGTCTTTGCCATCTGTGTCATGCTCCCAGTGCCTCTTAAGATAACACTGGAGTCTGAAGAGACAAAGATAGAACCATTTGACTCACGGGAAAATAATCTGAAGATTTACAAGCCGAAAATTAGATTGTTCCTAAGAGGAGTCTGTCTTAGTTACTGTTCTATTGCTATGAAGGAACACCATGACCAAGGCAGCTCTTAGGAAGGAATGTATTTAAGTAGGGGATTACTTACAGTTTCAGAGGTTTAGTCCACCATCATTATGTAGCTGAGAGTTTTACACTGTCATCCTAAGGCAGCAGGTTGTGGAGGAAGTGTGGAGGGAGGGTCATGCCGGCAAGAAGCTGGCACGGGTTTAAAAAGGCCTCACTTCCTAATCCTTTCCAAACAGCTCTGATGGTCCAACATTCAAACATATGAACCTATAGTGTCCACTCTCGTTCAAACTACCACAAAGTCCTTGGAAATTACTAAGATCTCTTGCTTTCAACTTTTTGTTTGACATCAGAAGTCTTTATTTTATTCAGCAGAAATCAGCCTAAATGATTTTTAAGAGAAAATATGCATTTTATGCTGCCATTCTGAATTGGTAAAGAAAAGTAGGATTTATTTCCAGCTTTTTGCTCCTAAAATTCCACACCAAAAATCAAAATGCAGATGTAAATCATAATTAATACTATATGACTCTATGAAACAAGCAGAAGTTTAAATGTTTTGCCATTATTCAAGACTACAGTTACTTCATTGTATGGAAACACAATAAAAGGATTTTGAACTTTGAACAATAGAAACCTAAAAACAACAACAAAACCTATCTACTACAGAGGAAACCTTCTGCCTAAATAAGGGTGTTTAATAAAATTTACTATAATTCTGTCTTTAAGATATTATCAGTCTCTGAGGATCCACGAAATACAAATCAAGCAGGATGATGGGAGAACAGAGAACAAAATTGCAAATACAGCCTAGAGGGAGCAGAGGCAGAAGGGCCTTGGGGAAGAGACAGAACAGCGTGGCACAGGGGGAAAGAACACCATTAAAAAAAGAATAACAGAAAAGGACATAACAACCTCCAGGATCCTTGGCTTGCCCAGCCCTCCCAGAAGATGGTGCTTCCTGAGAAATAGCTCTCACTCACTCTGCTCTTAGCCTATCCCTTTCACCTGCCCTAGGTCCTGGCCAAGTACTCCACCAGCATCTTTAGTGCAGATGCTCTTGCTTACAAAGCCTTCTGCTTTCTTCTTTTTTTTTTTCAACAAAAGTAGATTTATTTTAATTTTCAATGTTAATTTTTTTTAAAGATAAAAGCAAATCACTACTGAAAACTGTGCACGTAGCCAGGCATGACAGTGGACACTTCTAAACCCAGTGCTCAGGAGCCCGAAGCAGGATTAGGAATTCTGTGTCAACCTGGGCTACCTAGCAAAACAAACAAAAGACCCACAGTCAGGCTTGGAAGGTCATAGCGTCTACGGCAGGCTTCTTTCCCCCTTGTAATGTGCTGCATAGGAAGCAGATGAGAACCAAGCAGAAGGCTTGGGTCTGTCTTTGGGGTGACACTATCCCCACCCCCTGTGCTCTGGCCTATGTGTGGGCCTTAACAGTTGACAGTCTGGAAGGCAAAGAATCATTGCAGACTCTGCAGTTCTGATGACTTTCCCTAGGTTTCTGTTTTCTCAACTGTGAAATAGGGGTGTGTGTGTGTGTGTGTGTGTGTGTGTGTGTGTGTGAAAACTGACCGAGATAACACACATAAAAGGTGCAGCCTGGGTACCTAATGTGTTCTTACTGCACTACGCAGTGGGACTCATTGCCACGGTGAGCAGAAATGCCAAAGGCCGGCAGATAACTTTCTTGCTATTCCCTGTCAAATAATAAGATGGTCTCCCAGTTCTCCTAAAGGCTCTTCCCAAGGTACAGGCTTCACATTTGTATCCACTAGTGAGGGTAATAGGAATATCTTGTAATTAGTGGACGAGACGCTTTCATTGTGCAGGCTAGAAAACTGTAGTCAAAAGTGAATAAATGGTAAACGTAGGATAAGAACCCAGGACCTACCTTTCCACTTTGAGTCAAGATCTTTTTATGGAGCCAAGGCTGGCTCTGAACTTCTCGGCCTCCTGAGCGCTGGGAGGGCAGCCCTGTGCAGGAGTTGCCATGCCTTTAATCTCCCTTGAAGAAGCCTCCCACCTCCTCCTACTTACTAAAAGCTTACTTCCTACCTGCAGTCCCGCTCAAAGACTCTCAGATGCAGAATGATTCAGTCCTTCCAGAGTTTCTGCTGACTCTGTGGTACTTTGTTCTACTACACTTACAGGCTTTGAAATTCATGATTTTAAAATACATGCTTATACATATTGCTTTCCTTCTTATTCTAGAGCTGATGGACATATCCCTGATTCTTTTCTTCCTTTATCTGCTTTTGATATGATATCAATATCAATGACACACGCGCCCCCCCCCCGCCCCCTCAATGCTGTTCTGTGGTCTTCTCTTTATGGTAGACATCTTCTCTTTCATTAGGCCTCAAGCACAGCACCCTTTTGAATTCACTCCTAGAAATTCTTACCTAAAAATTTCCAAATTCTCATTGTGTATAGCAAAGAAATATCCAAAATGATGATGGCTGAGTGCTGGAGGCATTGGAAATGCAGATCGCTTAGTGCATTCTTCATGGGGCAGGCTATAACCCTCAACCTTGTGTAACTTCTGTAATTCATCCAGAATTTACATGCCATTTCCTCAGTGTGAGATTATATTATAGTTATATGGCCCAGACTCCTAACAGTACACAGTACTCCTTACAGTAAGTTGTGCTGAGATTAGAACCACAGGCAGGAGGCAGAGCACACTTTCTTCTATACAAGTGATACAGTCCCAAGCTTGCCTTGCTAAATTGCAGAGGAATCAGATCCAGGTGAGGAGTAAGCGTGGCCTCTGTGCAGGAATTAGGAGAGCTGAGCATGTCTCTTATTGTCTTCTGAGTCAGCATAGTGCTTCCACCAGGTTGTGCTGAAAGTCGCCAGCAGTGTCACTCTTTGGGCTTGTTTTCTATATGAGGATCACTATTTCAACATAAGCTATGAAACACTGATCAAATCAACTGTTTGGGAAGAATCCAGAGAATCCAGAATAGGGGAAGGAGGGCACACCTGCCTCTGTTTAATCATGTGGGGTTATAAAGTTTCCTTGCCTCCTAGAGCATCTAAGCTTCTCAGTGGTAAGGTCAAAATGTCATCATCATCATCCTTCTAATGGTTTGTACATGCCTTGACGGAGGAGTGGCACTATAAGGAAGAGTAGCTTTTTCTTCATTTGCATTTCAAATGCTATCCCCAAAGTCCCCTACACCCTCCCCCCACCCTGCTCCCCAACCCACCCACTCCTGCTTCCTGGCCCTGGCATTCCCATGTACTGGGGCATATAATCTTTGCAAGATCAAGGGCCTCTCCTCCCAATGATGGCCAGCTAGGCCATCTTCTGATACATATGCAGCTAGAGACACAAGCTCTGGGGCTACTGGTTAGTTCATATTGTTGTTCTTCCTATAGGGTTGCAAACCCCTTCAGCTCCTTGGGTACTTTCTCTAGCTTCTCCATTGGGGGCCCTGTGTTCCATCCAATAGATGACTGTGAGTATCCACTTCTGTATTTGCCAGGCACTGGCCTAGCCTCACAAGAGACAGCTATATCAGGGTCCTGTCAGCAAAATCTTGCTGTCATATGCAATAGTGTCTGCATTTGGTGGTTGTTTATGGGATGGATCCCCAGGTGGGACAGTCTCTGGATGGTCCTTCCAACTCATCTCCAAACTCTGTCTCTGTAACTCCCTCCATTGGTATTTTGTTCCCCATTCTAAGGAGGAACAAAGTATCCACACTTTGGTATTACTTCTTCTTGAGTTTCATGTGTTTTGCAAATTGCATCTTGTGTAGTCTAAGTTTCTAGGCTAATATCCACTTATCAGTGAGTGCATATCATGTGAGTTCTTTTGTGATTGGGTTACCTCATTCAGAATGATATCCTCCAGATCCATCCATTTACCTAAGAATTTCAAAAATTTATTTTTTAATTGCTAAGTAGTACCCCATTGTGTAAATGTGCCACATTTTCTGTATCCATTCCTCTGTTCAGAAACATCTGGGTTCTTTCCAGCTTCTAGCTATTATAAATAAGGCTGCTATGAACATAGTGGAGCATGTGTCCTTATTACAAGATGGAACAACTTCTGGGTATATGCCCAACAGAGGTATTGTTGATCTTCCAGTAGTACTATGTCCAATTTTCTGAGGAACTGCCAGACTGATTTCCAAAGTAGTTGTACCAGTTTGCAATCCCACCAGCAATGAAGGAGTGTTCTTCTTTCACCATATCCTTGACAGCATCTGCTGTCACCTGAATTTTTGATCTTAGCCATTCTGACTGGTGTGAGGTGGAATATCTAATAAAAAAAAATAAAATAAAAAATAAAAAAAGAAAGAAAATGGAAAAAAGGAAGTGTAGCTTTGTTGGAGTAGGTGTGTCGCTGTGGGTGTGGGCTTTAATACCCTTGTCCTAGCTGCCTGGAAGTCAGCTTGCCTAACAGCCTCCAGATGAAGATGAAGAACTCTAAGCTGCTCCTGTACCATGCCTGCAAGATGCTGCCACACTCCCACCTTGATGAGAATGGACTGAACCTATAAGCCAGCCTCAATTAAATGTTGTCCTTATAAGAGATGCTTTGGTCATGGTATTTGTTCACAGCAATAAAACCCTAACTAAGACAATTCTCTTAGTGGTTATATGTCCATTGAATGAGATAAGACATGTGAATATATATAACTTGCAATGCTATACAATGGGTATATGCACATATGCTTTAATATGATCCAGATCAGAAAACATACTGAGAATTTTTTGTTTGAGGCAACAATACAGTGTCCTAAGGAACCATATGTATATACTGCAAAGGCAGAGCTTCTAAAATAAGTCAATTCCAATGACTCTTCTCCATTAATGTTTAGTAAATTCTATTATCAAAGGTAATACATTCTGGATCTTTCCCTAAGACATAGATCAAGTGCAGCCTATGGGGATCTTTCCACTGACTGCTTGTCCTGTCCTCCTTCGTCCACCCTTCAGCTGCCCAGCTGGACTTCCTCACTGCTTTCCTACACAGAGCTGGCTTCTCTCTCAGACACCATTCCACGTCCACATCAGCCATGTACATCTCCCGCCCTGCACAGTGCTCTTCCCCTGTCTCCTGCAACTTCACTTCTGATACCTCTTGTCTCATTTTTCTTTCCAGTGTTTGGGTGACTTGTTGTTGCTATAAGGCTGGATAGTTCCAGAAAGTTCTTTCACCATTGTTGTTCACACTAGTGAATAAAACTTTACAAGCTTACAGAAAAATTAATGGTACTAATATCTCCCAGATGGTTTTTAAAATGCTAGCATACGTTTTCAGATAACTGCCAAATTCCAGGTCTACATTTCACACTGGGTTTGAAACTTGGCACACATTGTTCTTCCATGCTCTAGATCAATGCACACCATGTTCCAAGATTTGGATTAAAAGTCAGTTTTATCCACAGAACTTTTCATGAGCTTGTCAATCTCTTCTCTGCAATGTCATTGTTTTCTGCTTTATCATGGCATTGCATCTGCCACAGTAGTATTTTACTGTGCATAAACCTGCTTCCGTGGGCTTATAAGGATCATGCAAGCAAACTAGTGACTACAAAATAGGTATTCATACTGGGTTGGTTTTTTTTGTTTTTTTGTTTTTTTTAGGGAACAAGCAGTGTTAGCAAGAGTGCTTTAAACTACTCTGAATTATTCTTGCAAATCATTGTTATCCAAAAAGGATAGAATAAAAAAAAAGTAAATAGCAATAAAATTAGTGAAGTTCTCACCAAAAAATAAGGATACAATATTAAGACAATTAGGGCTCTACAAGTGTTAATTGACTGGAATTTAAATTTTTGAAAAATATATGAATTGCAAACTTGAAATTTTAATGTAGCCATTCTCATACAAATGTTTCTAATACACTTGTCAGATTATAGCTGAATAACACTATGACTAAACCAACGTACTCTTGCCATTCTGGTATTTCTGAACTCATGATCCTCGTGCCTCAGTCTACTGAATGCTGAGATTACAGGCACATGCCAGAGGAGTGTAGCAGAAGACATACCAAGCTTCAGAACCCAGGTAGTTCTCGAGTGCCCAGAGGCAAGTAGCAGATGACTGTCAAACTCACTTCAGATTCAGGAATTTGGTCTATGAAGCTCATTTTGTAACTAGAGCTTACACTGAAGGTAGGATGCAACAGTCAATTCTCACTCATATTTTGACTTACTATAGGGAGGAAGCTTCAGTGGCAAAGGTGAATGATTGTTTGTTTGTTTGTTTGTTTGTTCGTTCAAGAAGAAATATAAGTCTGGGGGAGGCAATGGGAACTGTTTGTCTAAAGATATTCACTGTAGTTAATAACTGTGTATTGTATTCTTGAAAATTGCTGACAATACATTTTAAGTGTGCTCACCACAAAAAGTAAATACTTGAACTAATACAAATATTAATTCATTTTAAATTATCCATGCATGTATATATCACAGCACCGTGTTATGTATGGTAAATATACTGACTGTTTGTACATTTTAAATAAGATTTAACTTTAAAATACTTTAAAATAGTTAATTCTAAAGCTATGTTTACAATGGAAGCTTATAGAACACTGCACTATCAAAACTCATAATTATAAGTCTCTTGTATGTATGCTGAGAAGGGATACTGTCAGCTTCAGTGTTCAACTCTTCATCATACTATAAACTACTATGTGAGTAATTTCTTTTCTTCCTGAAAATGATTATAGTGCCAGGTATGGTGGCACTTGCCTGTTATCTCAGCATTTAGCAGACTGAGGCAGAAGGATCATGAGTTTAAGGCCAGCAAAGGTTTCATCCTAAGAGTCTGTCACAAATGAGTGTATGAACACACACACACACACACACACACACAGCCAAATTCACACACAAACACATACATAGGCATACACACACATAGCCACATTCACACACAAATGCATGCATTCATACATAGTCATACATGTTCATACATATACAGATATACATACACACATATACACACACACATACATAGTCACACATATACACATATATGCACACACTCACATATGCGCACACATACAAACATGTACCCACATACATACACACACGCACAAATAGATGTCATATGTACATACATATTTATACATGTGCCTATACACATGCATGCATACACACACATACACATATACATGAAAGACACACAAACTAGTCCATCATACAGGAATAGATTTGAATTCCAAATATAGCTTACTTTAATCTCACTGAATTTTGTATTTATGCTGACATCCTATGCATATACTAAATGAATACTAGCAAGCATGCACAAGTTTAACTGCTATGCTAACAAAGACTAACAAAACAGCCCTTTCAGTATGTTTTAATAAACCACACCTCCTTACCCACAGTAAGAAAACAGAAAAAGATAACAGAAAAATTCTGGCATATGTTATATTAAAAACTTAATATGTAACTTGTAATTTATTTCTACTTGTGAGAATAAAGTTGCCAACTGAAGTGGTACCTGAGATGCTTTAAAGACAAAAGCAGTTTGGCTTTTGCACACTGAAGTGTATCTTCTGATAGAGGAAGATTATGCCCAAAGCTTCGCAATAAAATAACATGAATAAAATAAAAATATAATAAATAAATAAAAATAATGCTTTCACTTGAAGGTTTTATAGATATGTTTGTGGTAGCTTATGTCATCATCATTTTCCTTATTCTCCAACCACAAGGAAAATTCTGATCGACAGAAGTGATATGACACAAGTAACCAAAAGCCAATTCTTCCATTTGGGGCCACTTGGGCTTCAGCCCTAGTTGCGGCACACACTAACTGTGGTGCCTTGGGGAAGTTCACAATCCCCTCACTTGCAATGTGCTAACCAGAACAATTCTTGTGTTCAGTGATTTATTCTAACACTTACATGGGAACATAAGTAAAATGCTCAAACTCTTAGCTCTCCTGTGTTAGCACCAACGCATCTCATCTCAACATGTGGTTCTGCTATAATTACTGCTTCTTTTCATTGCAATGCTGACAGAAACATGCTATTCGTGCAAGAAGTGCCGCAGAAACAACTAGAAATACCATGTAGGGAATTATGTTTTCTTTTTAAATGTAGGTTTAAGTGAAAGAGAAAATGGTCAAGGTGTATGGAATGAGGACAGTACTTTTGAGCAAATAAAAACTTCTCAACATTCAGCACACAATTCAGCACAAAATAATTCCTTTCCTTCATGGAACCATTTTATATGCTGAAGTTATTAGTATTTTTAAGTAGGGGACACTCATGTCCTTCATTTAAGGCCTGAATATGTAGGAAGGATGATAGGTTCAGAGACTACAAGTGAGACTGCAGCTGGACTCTGGCACTTTGTAATAATTCCAGACACTGCAGTCCGTGTTTTGCAAATAAAAAACTCTGATTCAGAATGGCCAAGTAGTTTGCCCAGAAGACAAATGGCTGTTAAATTGCAGAAGCCAAAAAAAAAAAAAAANTTTTTTTTTTTTTTTTTGATATTACAAAATTCTTGTGAGCTGGGACTTCAAAGTTACTTTTGAATTCTGTACTCTGAAACTAGCTTCCTGCCCTACAGCTGTTCCGAGGCTTTCTAGACCTCACTGCTTAAGCAAAGAGCTGGAGTGTGTGTCAAGCAAATTTGTAACACAGTGGGAGTGAGACATATTTCAGCAGCAAGGAATGTAAAACAAATAAATAAGAAGATAGACAGACTCAACCATACTACTTTTTAATGATCCAAAGGTTGCTTAAGGCTATACATTCTTTTTTTCTCTCTTTATTAGATATTTTCTTCATTTACATTTCACATGTTATCCAGAAATTTTCCCTTACCCTCCCGCGTCCCCGCCCTGCTCCCCTACCCACCCCCTCCCACATAATGGCCCTGGCATTCCCCTGTTCAGGGGCATATAGAGTCTGTATGACCAAAGGGCCTCTCCTCCCAATGATGGCCAACTAGGCCATCTTCTTCCATATATGCAGCTAGAGACATGAGTGCAGGGGGAACTAGTTAGTTCATGTTATTCTTCCATCTAGAGTGTTGAAGACCCCTTCCGCTCCTTGGGTACTTTCTCTAGCTCCTACCTTGGGAGTCCTGTGTTCCAACTAATAGCTAACTGTGAGCATCCACTTCTGTGTTTACCAGGCACTTCTTAAGATTCCCCACTGTCGCTCTATATCAGTGGATCTCAACCTTCTGTGTGCTGTGACCCTTTAATACACTTCTTCATGTTGTGATGAACCCCAACCATACAATTATTTTCATTTCTAGCTCATAACTGTAACTTCGCTATTGAATGGTAATATAATATAAATATTTTGAGTAATAGAGGTTTGCCATAGGGGTTGTGACCCACAGGTTGAGAAGTGCTTCTCTATATTCAGATAACTGTCACTTCTCTTTCTGTTAATATTGTGAGTGACTCTAATATATGGCATACTTTTCCTGGAATTTCCTAAATAAGCAAATGGAAAGATTTTAGATATGAATCATACCATGTCTGCTTACATTTTGGTATTGTATAATATATATATATATATATATATATATATATATATATATATATATTATATAATATATATATATATGAAGTCTGTGCAGAAATTTTAATGCTTTTTCACTAATAATTGCTTAAGCAACATCAGTCTCACTACAAAGAATTTACTCTTGAACATTTATATTTATTCGTGTAACTATCACTTTCTTCTAAATGACTTTAGAGAATTTCTGCCTAAGGGCAGCCACTGTAATTTATGCATGACGTAGCTCAGGTCAAAGAGAGTAGCTCATTCCGAAGTCAGATTCTCCAGGGTGTTTCCAAGGGTTTGAATATCATTTAAAACTGAGATAAATCAGGAAGGAAAATGTTTATGCAGTGCCTCTGGTCTTTCCTCACACCGAGAGTGCCATGCCCTGAAGGCAACTTTATCAACTGTTCAACACATGATCTAAGGAAATGAGATTGCCTTGCTGCTTAAGCAAATGAGCCGTGAAAGCAGTTTGGTATTCCTGTGGACAGATGATCTGACAGTACCATGACGCCTACTGCTTGAGATGGGGGCAGGAAAGATGGGTTGGAAGGGGGATTGTGTGGGTGTGGTGTGATGAATGTTTTATCTTTGAATGACTCCTTATGTTCTTGTATAGCTATCAATTCTTCCTCAGGCTTTTTTTTCTACCCCCCTCTCCTTTTAATGCCAAGACAAATTGATCATAGATTGCTGCTGTAAATGCTGACACCACTGAAAATGAAGGTGTCATTGCAAAACAAACCACAGCAATTTCATAATAAGCAACCTTCACAGAGTTACAGTTCTTGACATAGAAACTTCTCTCAAGTGAAAAAAGCGCTGTTTATCCTAAACATTCGAAGATGAATAAGAAACAAAAGCGATTTGATTGACATTGAATATGCACTTATCCCATCCTATACCAGCTGACTCAGTTAACTCCGGTGCCCTCTGTTTGCCTCCGTGGGCACAGGCATGCAAGTGGTGCACATACACACATTCCTGCTGTCCCTGCACAAAGAACCCAATGTCCCCTTCAAAAGCAGGTCTTAAGCACTGAGTCATCTCTCCAGAAGCTAAACATCAAAAAATTTTTATTAAAAATAAAATACTCAGAGGAATGGATACAGAAAATGTGGTACATTTACACAATGGAGTGCTACTCAGCTATTAAAAACAATGAATTTATGAAATTCTTGGGCAAATGGATGTGTCTGGAGGATATCATCCTGAGTGAGGTAACCCAATCACAAAAGAAATCACTTGATATGCACTCACTGATAAGTGAATATTAGCTCAGAAACCTAGAATACCCAAGATACAACTTCCAAAACACAAGAAAATCAAGAAGGAAGACCAACACGTGGATACTTCATTCCTCCCTAGAATAGGGAATAAAATATCCATGGAAGGAGTTGCAGAGACAGAGTTTGGGGTTAAGAGGAAAAGATGGACCATCAAGAGACTGCCTCACCCAAGAGTCCAGCCCATAATCAGCCACCAAGCACAGACACTGCTGCATTCGCCAGCAAGATTTTGCTGAAAGGACCTTGATATAGCTGTCTCCTGTGAGGCTTTGTCAGTGCCTGGCAAATACAGAAGTGGATGCTCACAGTCATCTACAGGATGGAATACAGGGTCCCCAATGTAAGAGCTAGAGAACGTACCCAAGAGCCGAAGGGGTCTGCAACCCTTTAGGTGGAACAACAATATGAACTTATCAGTACCCCCAGAGCTCGTGTCTCTAGCTGCATATGTAGCAGAAGATGGCCTAGTCGGCCATCATTGGGAAGAGAGGCCCTTAGGTCTTGCAAACTTTATATGCCCCAGTACAGGGGAACACCAGGGCCAAGAAGTGGGAATGAGTGGGTAGAGGAGAAGGGCAGGGAAAGGGTATAGGGGACTTTGGGGACAGCAGTTGAAATGTAAATGAAGAAAATATCTAATAAAAAATTTTTTAAAAATACTAAAAGTTGAATAAAGTATAATACATTTTAATAAATTTATTTTTATTAGATATTTTCTTTATTTATATTTCAAATGCTATCCCAAAAGTTCCCTATACCCTCCCCATGCCCTGCTCCCCTACTCACCCACTCCCACTTCTTGGCCATGGCATTCCTCTGTACTGGCACACTGAGCAAAAGCAGCCTGGATACTCTAGAGGCTACATTAACTAGTTTGTCATAACATTTGGTTATATATTTCTTTCTGGAAGCAACTTCTTAAAGGAAATCATAAATTAGCTTCATTGCTGTAGTGACAAAGGATAGTTCTCTGCCATTCTGGTTTACTAATGCTTCATTAAACTTTTTATTATTACATTGACTCTTAATGATCCAAATATCTAATCATGAATATATTTCAAAGTTCTAACTATAATAAGATCTGCCTCCATACAACTGAAACTCTTATATGTAAATCAACTTTTCATAAGTTTCTAAATTTAAAAAAAGCTTTGCCTCTGGTGTTTCTACAAAACAAAAAATGTTTTCTTTTTCATAATATACACATGCATACATATTATAAGAAAAGATGCCTAAAGCTTTGCCTCTAGTGTTTCTACAAAACAAAAATGATTTCTTTTTCATAATATACACATGCATACATATTATAAGAAAAGATGCCTTGTCTCCGGCACTACCTGACCTTGGTGTTTGTTTTCTCCCGGAAAGTAAAACCCAAGCCTGAGTGTGCTGCTTTCATTCCCATAAATAGGCATAAATTAGAATTGCTTGTAAATGTATTCATAAATAACCCACTGACCTTTGTAATTTAGTATCAAACTGTAGTCACAGTTCTATAGTATATGTTTTCTACTTGACATTGTGCCCTTTAAATTTGTCTGTCATGGGTCTTTGGGCCACTCTGGTTCATTCTCATTAACCTGTGTGTGTTATTGTACTGTAGGGATGTACAAGAATGTACTTACTATGTTGTTAAAGATGCTAACTTGTTTCCAACATTTTACAAATACCAGAATGATGAAACAAAAACTATCTCTTTTGTCAAGTGTTCCAGAATTTATCTGAGTGAATTTACTTGGTTTGTAATGACCAAATTTATGGTCAGCACATCTTCAAGAGTATTAGCAAATAACTTCTCAAACTATGAACAGATACTGATTTTTATTTCCTTGGCAATTGATTTTGGTTTCCATAGCTCATTCATTTGCTCATTCAATATTTATTGATTATTCATGTGGTGGACAATTCTAGAAATGGGTATAAAATATAGCAGTAAATCATGTGTACACAAGTTTCTGCCTAAATGGAATTTATAATCTAACCTGGACAAACAGAAAGGAAAGAGAGAGAGAGAGAGAGAGAGAGAGAGAGAGAGAGAGAGAGAGAGAGAGAGAGAAAGAAAGAAAGAAAGAAAGAAAGAAAGAAAGAAAGAAAGAAAGAAAGAAAGAAGAAAGGAGGGAAAGAAAAGAAATACATTTTATCCCCCCTGGTAGAAATGCTAGACATAAGAGTGAAGGAACATGGACAGCAAGGACTACGCTGAGAAAAGTGGTTCCAAGTTCAAACCCCAAGTGAAGTTTCTCCACAAGGGGATCTGTGAGCACTGCATGGGCATGGTGAGCAGCCATGCATGTGCTCTTCCTAATCTGGCTTTGTATCTTTAACATATCTGAAATAAAATGCAAACTTTCTCATGGGGATTATCAATTGTTTTTTTCTGATGTATTTTCATATATTAGCTTTCCATTTGGATTTTTCTTTTGCAACTTACTTGCTAATACCTTAATCCATTTTTCTGTTCATTACTTCCCAATTTCTTACCAAATAAGAAGCTCTTTTTGTATTTTAGAGACTCTGTGTCTTTGTTGTGTTTATGTGCTACAAATATCTTCACTTTCCAACTTAATTTTCATATTTTCATAATTTTTTCCATGTAAAAAAGTTTAGCTTATTGCCATTTTTATTGAATCTGTTTGTTCATTACTAGTTTCCAGTTGTGTCTTATATAAGAAACCTTTTCCTGTCCTAACTATTTTCTTGTATGCCTTAGTTTTGTTTGATTCCCACACTTGGTCTTCAACCTATATGAACTCTAGTTTTCTGGCTGGGATGTGACATAGTTGTCTGGTGTTTAATTTTCTTTTTGTGTAAGTGACACATTATCACCATGGTACACGTGTCTCTGTATCAATCAGATTTTCAGAATTTGGACTGTTTTACTGAATTCTGCTTCACTTTTAAAAGGTGATTTAATATTATATATGTCCACTTATTAGATCTTAAAATTATTCTAAGTAATTGCTTATTTAAGTTGTATTTTGTAGAGCCTGTCTTGTCACCTTCCTTTCCCAAACCATGAGCCTCACAGGATACAGAGCATTGGTTGTTGTGACCCTCTAATACAGTTCTTCACATTGTGAGGACCCCCATACATAAAATTATCTGTGGCTACTTCACAACTATAATTTTGATACTGTTGTAGATCATAATGTACATATCTGTATTTTTGATGGTCTTAGATGACCCCTGGAAAGGTCATTTGGCATGCCCCAAAGGGTTCACAAGCCATGGGTTGAGAACTGTTACTCTAAGGATTCCTATGGTTTTACGTCTTCAGATTTGGAGCTGAATATACAATAGTGTTTTCTTTTTCCATATGAACTATAGTTCATTTCAGGGATCATTCACACTCATCTCTAGCTTAGTGTAACTTATGTCCAGAATACTTTCCATTTGTTAGTGTTATTCTTGATAATTCCTCTTTCTTCGTTACGTTAAAAAATATTTTGGGAGCTAAGGAGCTAACACGTGCCTTTAATAAGCTGAAAGTATCTCATTGTTGTTTGATTGGGTTTTGTTTTGAAACAGAGCCTTACTATGTAATCCTACTGGACTAGGAATTGGCTATGCAGACCAACCTGGCTTGAGATTGACAGAGATACACTTGACTCTGCCTCCCAACTATTGAGTTTAAAATCATGTACCGCCACACCTAGTCTAAACTGAAAACTTTAAATAGGCAATAAGTGTATCAATTTTAATGGAACCAATATTTAATGTGTCTATTTTCCAGTAGTTGTTCTAAGTAGAGGGCATCAGCATGGCACACATGAGACCTTGGGTTCAATATCCAACACCACAAAAGAAATTTTTAAAATAGGTATAGGGAATACAAAGGTGAAATGCAAAAGACTCTGCATTGATGAGATTTATACTGTTCCAGAAAAAGGTACTCTTTTTCATCAGTCCACTGAGGACCATGTTAGAGAAAAATAAACCCTACATCATGAGTTTTACTTGTGGTCATTTAACAAGTCTCAAAAGCAAACATGAGAAGCATTCCAGTTCAATGAGATCAAAGCTACCCACTCACTGCTCTTTCTTAGCTTGGCATTCTTGTTCAGATTCCATCCTCTCCATGGGATTCTCCTTTTCCTTATACATAGTTTATGAGTTCATAGCAGGTCCTTAATCTATGCTATATGTATATATGGTATATGAATGCTTCTTTTTATACTTGGCTACCTTGTCACTCTTCTTCCTAAATATGTTCTCATTTACACATATTATACAAATCTCTATGTTTGGACCTACTTAAGTATCTATATACTGGGCTAAATGAGAGACTGTAGATAACATGTAGGCAAGTCAGCTAAAATTCAGTATACAACATGAACGTGTGCATATGCATTAAGAGGAGAGGTACAAATTAGATGAGGCTTAAATGCCATTTTTGATGCTTATTTATGACATAATTGTGCATAAAATTTAGCTGCCATTTGGGAAGCAAACACAGTAGGGTCCAAAGTTCAGTCATGCTCCTCTGAGTCAACTGTGCCTGTAACCTGTGAACAGATTAGTCAGTATATCCAAGACACATGATTAAGGCAACTGAATTTAGTAAGCATGTAAATAGCTGTAATGTAGTAAGCATGTAAATAGCCCTGTCTGAATTATAACACTGAAGTACATTTTCCCTTGATTGGACTCAATCCAATTAAGGGAAAATGCTTTTAAACATTTTTTGTTTGAAACTGTTCTTCATTATTTACAAATGTATATGATTAGTATTTTTTTCCTCTTGAAACAGAGATTGAACCCTGGTCTTCAAGCATGCCGAGTACTCTCTAAATCCCAGACTACTGAGTTACATGACTCAAACACTATATGACTACTTTTAAACCCAAGTCCATACTTAAATATCAACAAGTCAGCTCCCTTCCCCTTCACTAATGGTTTCTGACTGAGCCTTATACCTACAAAATGTCTTTTCGGTTCCAAAGCTAATTTTATATCATTGTTCAAATGTCAGGCATCTCTGTCCATACACAACAGAACTTTATCCAGATACTAAACAGGAAGATTTGAGATCAGGGCATTCTTCTCTTTAACACATGATTAATGAAATACGGTCAGGGTCAGAACAGAACTAATTCCCTTCTCCCCCACTTAGGAAGCATGAAAATGATTCATTCTCAAGTACATACAGAAGCTTCACAGAGAGCTTTATCTGCTTCTGTAATTAAAAGATTTCCTGCGAGCTATTCAGTCAGTCTGCTTTGGAGGCAGCTCTTCCCATCTCTCACTTTGAGAAGGCTAATTAAAGTGGAAAGCTTTTCTTCCTCTGCATATTGCTTTTGCCATATTGCATGTATATATGAAAACAATGAATAAGTGGCAACCCTGGCTCTTTTTTACATTTTCATCCTATTGAGACTTGGACAGAGAAGATGGTGTGTTCTCTAAGATTTAGATTTTGAACCTGAATTCTTCTTTGTTATTTTGTCAATGTTAAAATATCTTTAGGGTCAATATGTGTGGTATGAAAAACCTCTTACCTGAAGTATCTATTGATTCTGTGATTTAAAAAAAAACTTATAGGTAGACGATGCAAAGTCAACATTTCAGAATTTGCATCCTCCTTGTGAACATTAAATAAGCACAGTTATACTGTTTTTAAAATGTATCTTCCATAGTGCTTAGAGAAGGTTGAATGAAAACTTTGGTAGCGTTCCTGTCTCCTCCTTGACACAGCTGCCTTCATCTCTTGTGTTTATTTCTAGCTACCCTTACAAAAAAAAAAAAGAAAGGTCATAGTTTCACATTGTATCTGGCTTCTCTGTTTTGCTCTTTTTTTCAATTACAAACTCTATTCAGTAAGCATCTGGAAAAGGAGATGTTGAAATAAAGAATTCTAAAGTTATTCTGAGTATTAGGAAGAGGATGATTAGAGGGTTAAAACATAATTCGATGAGGACATTCCAGCCCTTGGCACTTGCTGTCTTGAGAAAGTTATAATTATAGAGTAGGAGACAGGTATTTATTCATGTGTCCATAACACAGGGAGGATTATAGTGCTGCTAAAATATAGTGTTTCTGAGGGAAAGCGCTTTGTGTCTGACCCAGTAAAAACTAATATCAAAACAAAATTCAGAATATGTTTGTATGTATGTAGCTGAATGCACTTCAAAAGGAAAAGTACCTCAAATAAAAGTATGCAGACAAAGTAATATGTTCAGTTACTTGTAGACACTGGTAAGGAAGAAAGTCATTCTAGAATACTATTGGAAGAGCTTTTATAAATTAAGACAGGGACCACTGTATACCTGTATGTACATCTGAAGAACCCAGTGAAGTACTGTTTGCAGAGTAACTACTTCATAAGTCTCATTGAAAACATATTCCACGAAATTCTAGGCACAAATTTTAGTTTCAGCCCAAGTGTGGTATCCAATAAAACCTTGACCAAAAACTAAACCCTTGGTCTGAGGCATGAACTATACTTTAAAAAAAAATCCATAGAAATCAATATGACACAAAAGACTGAAAGTAAAGACACTTGGGTTCTGTACCAAAACCAGCTGCAAAATGTGGCCACATCACTTCCTCCGACAACTGTCTCTTATGACTTTCAGGTTCTATTAACCTACTCTCAAGCCCATCCATAACTTTGAAAGCTCATAGAGGATCACCCACATTTCTTCTATATCCCTAGCCAGTAATAAAGATAAATCAAAACTGACTGTAGAAGGTTTTATAGCTCCTCTTCCCTCCCCACCACACACACATGTCTTTGAATGATTTTAGACTGTATTTATATAAGATTGAAAGAGTGTGATTACCATTAGGTAGAAGGGAAGTTTTTCTTCCCCATAAAGGCTCAGCATTGACATTTTGCAAATATTTCAGATTAGTACAGACACTTAATGAAGAAAATAACACTTCAGATTTACTTTCCTCCCTAAAAATCTAGCTAAATTATGTGGTGTTTAACTACACCAGCCAGTCTCACGTATATGACAAAAAAAAAAAAAAAAGGCAAAGAATTTGACACAAACATATGAATTAAACAACTGTAGAGTTCTAACACATTATTGTTTTGTAAGTTTAGATTGGAACAAAATAAGAATACAGAGATAAAATTTATTTGGATCCCAGGGATTTTTTTTTCTTAAATGTGAAGTAATGTTGAATTCTCCTAAGCCTCATCATTTCATCAGGTAAAATAAATATTATTTTTTGGTCCAATATCACGGGGGGTTGTTGTTATTTTGGATTTCTCCTCCTCCTCTTTTTCTTCCTCCTCCTCCTCCTCCTTCTCCTCCTCCTCCTCCTCCTCTTCCTTCTTTTCTTAGGGCTTTTTGTTTGTTTTACTTTCTTTCGTTTTCAAGACATGGGTTTTTTGTGTGTAGCTCTAATTGTACTGGCAATTGCTGTCTGGCTTCAAGCTCACAGGTGTTGACCTGTCTCTGCCTCCCAAATGCTGGGAGTAAAGATGTGCCTCACCATTTCCAGGCTCTGTTACCACAGTTCTTAATGGCATTTTAGGTTTTATTTCTCCATTATCAGTAAGATTGCTCATAGTAACAAAGCAGTGCCATACACTTTTAGCCCCTAGAGCCTTCAAGGCCTCACCTAATTGCTTCCATGAGACCTATAGTTAGAGTTTAACTATTTAAGGAATGTGAATATCAGTTATGATAGTCCCCAACCCACCTATCATAAGATCTGGAAATCGATGTTAGTCCTGGCACACCTCTGATAGTCTAGGTAAGGCTCACAGATGTACAGTTGCTAAACCTAACACACTGTTCAGTATGTCTTAGTTAGGGTATCCTTTACCGTGAAGAGACACAATGGCTAAGGCAACTCTTAGAAAGGACAACATTTAATTGGGGCTGGCTTGCAGGATCTTAGGTTCAGTCCAGTATCTTCATGGTGACAAACATGGCACTGTCCAGACAGGCATGGCAGTGGGGGAGCTGAGAGTTATGCATCGTCATCCAAAGGACACCAGGAGCAGATTGTTTCCTGGCCACTAGAAGGAGAAGCCCACCCCCACAGTGACATACTTTCTCCAACAAGGCTCCACCTACACCAACAAGGTCACACATCTAAGTAGTGCCACTCTCTGGGCCAAGCATATTCAAAGCACCACAATTTGGTATGGGTGTCTACTTCCACAAATAGAAAAATCACCTTTTTCTAAACATTTCCTGATGGTCTAGTTGGCTCTCTTTCACTCTTAGCTGCTCATTCTCTCTTCACTCAAAGAGACAAATCCTCTTTCTGGTCTCAGCTGCTGCCTACCCCCTGAAACTGCATGCTTGGCTCTCTGCTTCTTCACATTATTCACAGTAAAGCCTGTTTGATAACAGAATCATTAAATAATGAATCACATCAAAGAAATTTTGCCCGGCTTCTGAATATAATATTTGATTTCAATGATACAAATCAAAAAAATTCAATGATAGTTTAGAGTGTTAGATGCCAGGAGAGAAAAATGACTGCAAGAGGATAAACTTGAAAAATAGAAATTCCATTTCAAGCATTCTTCTCCCTGGCCATCACGCTTTTCTATCCTTACTAACAGATAGCATCAGGAAACTTTTGGTACAGTGTTAGTAAGGATGAGAACAGTTCCCATACATCAGTCAAGTTCTTAAGTGGTCCAAAATTCTTACATTCCTCTCTCCCCTGCCAAACTATGGGACAAAGTATGCTAAAGATATAATTGAATCAAAAAAAAGGATATAATTGAATCATTTAATTTTATACCTTTCTTACTTTCTCTGTAGTAAATACATCCTTTAAGTAAAACAGCACTGTTTAGTGGTATAAGACAATAGACATATAAGACACTCCACCCTTCAGATGGCTAGAGAGAGGGCTCAGCAATTGGAACTACTTGTTGTTGGTTCCCAACACTCACAAGTAGTTCACAATACCCTAATGACTCCTGCCACAATGTTATTCCATCCTCTTCTGGCCTTGGTGAGCACTACACATGTGTGGCAAAGAACAGGCATTTTGGTTTTTTAAGCTAAGAAACACTTTTCAGACACAATCTTTCTCCACTGATCACAGACAAGGGGGGTAAAGAGTGTTTACATAGTTCATAATGATCTTTAGAGACAGAACTCATCTTAGACATCTTACTTCCCATAGCTCTGTAGCTGCAATGATAAATGGTGCCTGTGGTGGGCTGCACAGGTCTTGGCCAGTGCTCTGAGTTGACAGGCTGTAGCAAGAGCAATCGAATTGGGAGGATTTTTTTCCCTAGTGAAAAATTACTCTATAGGATTTGTAGGAGAAGGATATGTAATTTTTGTATCCTGGGATTTACTATAACACAAACTTCTCTAATTCTGAAAGTTCAGATCATTCTGAATATATTCTAGTATTTATCAGTCATTCATAAAACCTAAAGCTTTGTTTCCAATGATAAATAACCCTTGAGCTTAGTTTTATTTAAAATTTTGTAAACTGTCACTTGGAGGTCTATCCCAATATATCTTCAGCAGCAAATACTGTATTAGAGCCTGGCATTCTAGTGAAAAGACAGACACAGGATGAGGACCACAGGACTCTTAGAGATGGGAATCAGAAAACATATATTCTGACTCCTCTGTGTGTTGTTATGGATTGACGCTTCTAACTTACCATTTTCCTCGATAGCAAGAATCTTTTTTTCATGTTACTTTGTGGTTGGAGAATATTGCATATGATGTGTTTGATCAAATCCACATCCTTCATTTTCTTTTATGATCTTTATGTCCCCTTTTCTACAATTATCCCTGAGCCTGCCAGTACAAGAAATGGCCAGTGATGGAATTTTGATTCTAGAAAAATGATTCAGATAGCTTTTAAAAGTTAGCAGTCATGCAGAGAAAAATAAAGTTTAGGTACTGGATGTATTAAGTAGAAGATATGCATGTAATACTCTAGCTTGATGGTTGAACTTTGTTCCTATTTTCTCTGGCAAGTATAATCAAGACTGGGAATGTTAACATTTCAAGGAAATCTAGGATAATAATTGATAAATATTCAGATAAAATAAGGGTGATTATGGTCATTTGAATAGGTATGACCACAATAGACTCACATGTTTGAATGCTTGGCCCAAAGAGATTGGTACTATAAAGAAGTATGACTTTGTTGTAGTGGGTATGGCTTTGTTGGGAAAAGTGTGTCACTGTAGAGGGCAGGCTTTGAAGTCACCTATACTCAAGCAACGCACACTGTGGCACAGAGTCCCCTGCTGTCTTTTGATCAAGATAATAGAACTCTCAGCTCCTTCTCCAACACCATGTCAACCTGCACACTGCCATGTTTCCTGCCATGATGATAACAGAGTAAACCTCTGAAACTGTAAGCCTGTTGCAACCTAAATGTTTTTCTTTATAAAAGTTGTCATGGTGGTCATTTTGTCTCTTCACAACTATAAACCTTAGCTAAGTTGGTTCCAGAGACTGGGTTATTGTTGTAATAGACCTAACCATGCTTTTGTTTCGAGGAATGTGGATTTGGGGACTTTGGATTAGAAGAGTAGTGAAATGCTTTAAGCAAGGCTTCATGGGCCATCCTAGTAGGAACATGAAAGGTAATTTGAACTATGGAGGGCTGACTCAAGAAGATTCAGAGAAGAATGTTACTATATGACAAAGAGACTATTCTTGAGATATTTTAGTGAAGAATGTGGCTGCTTTTTGCCCTTGTCTTTGCCTCCATCCAAAGTGAAGAGTTTTGGATTAATTGCATTGGCAAAGGAGATTTCAAAATTACCTAGTGTGGACCGTGTCAGGTAGTCGGGTAAAATAAAGAAAAGCAAGATGGAAATAAAAGTAGTGGTGACATCACATCGGGCCAAGACCCCGACCCAGCTAAGCTTCCAACTTGCAAAAAAGAACAGGTTAGGTCCAGGTGTGGTGGTACATGCCTTTAATCCCAACACTCAGGAGACAGAATCATACAGATCTCTGAATTCGAGGTCCCTCAGTCTACACAGCAAGTTCCAGGAGAGCTTAGCTTGACTAGTGAAGGAAACCATTGAAAGCAAAAATCTGGTGAGGATGTAATTTGAGGAGGGGTCAATGTTCCAGCCTCTGCAACCAGCAGAAGTTGGCATCTTCAGCCACCAAGTTCTGGCTTAAGAGTCAAGGATAGAAGAAAGAAGTTATGGAATCTTCCTCCATGACTAAGGAAAGCTGCCGAGGCAAGGTATGTGGCAGAGGTATCCCTGCATGGGGCCCAAAGAGACCACTGTGTGAAGCTAAGAAGGTGATTTCTGGATTATTTTAGAGACCTCACTAAGAGATGCCAGAGCCTTGGGATACCTTCCAAGGAACAATAATAATAGGAACTAGAACTAGCCCAAAAGAAAGACGCACATTACAATCAATGAAGCTGAAAAGAGCTTAAGATGTGAAGATCATTTTGACATCAGACATGGATATGCAGAGTTTAGAGTGTGTGAAACTGCTTTTGGTCTTGCTTTGGTTCAGATTTTAAGAGAGATTGAAATTTTAAGAATTTGCAAAGACTGTGGGACTTTTAAAGTTATTTAGATCTTGGGGATGAATAAGAAACTAAGGGTTGAGGCTTACTAGTGATGTGTTTGTGTGTCAAGTTGACCAGGGGTCAATTGTACTGCCTAGTTTTGTGTGTCAACTTGACACAGGCTGGAGTTATCACAGAGAAAGGAACTTCAGTTGGGAAAGTGCCTCCATGAGATCCAGCTGTGGGGCATTTTCTCAATTAGTGATCAAAGGGGATAGGCCCCTTGTGGGTGGGACCATCTCTGGGCCGGTAGTCTTGGGTTCTATAAGAGAGCAGGCTGAGCAAGCCAGCAAGCCAGTAAAGGACATCCCTCCATGGTTTCTGCATCAGCTCCTACTCTCTGACCTGCTTGAGTTCCAGTCCTCACTTCCTTTGGTGATGAACAGCTGTATGGAAGTGTAAACTGAATAAAACCTTTCCTCCCCAACTTGCTTCTTGGTCGTGATGTTTGTCCAGGAATAGAAACCCTGACCAAGACACTCACTATACTCCCTTCCATGCATTTTGTAACAGTAATGTGTATGTGTGTGTGTGTGTGTGTGTGAGTGTGTGTGTGTATATATATATATATATATATATATATATATATATATATATACTGTGCAATTGTATGTTGGAAGTATGCAATCTGTTGTTTTACTCTGATGTTTATAGAGGATTACTCTATTAGGAGGTGCATCCTTACTGGAGTATGTGTGACCTGGTTGCAGGAAGTGTATCACAGTGGGGTGGGCTCTGAGGTCACCTATGCTAAATCTACACCCAGTGTGACACACAGCTTCCTTCTGATGCCTGTGACTCAAAATATATAACTCTCAGCTTTTTCTCCAGCACCAGGTTTGCCTGGATGCTTTCCGCCATGGTGATAATGGACTAAAACTGAAAAAACTGTAAGGCAATCCCAATTAAATGATTTCCTTTATACAAGTTGCTTTGCTCATGGTGCCCCTTCACAGCAGTGGAAACCCTAACTAAGACAAAAGTAGTTTTCAGTTTCGGGAGTTATAGTCAGGGAACATCCATTTGTGACAAATGTACCATCAGAGCTGTGGACCTTACCAAACATCCATGTCTCTGTTCCTTTCTCTATAAAATGAAAATAATGAACAATAATACATACTCTTTATGATGCTATATTGAAAAAGATAGTGTATATAAATATGTAGTATTATATCCATTAAGTCTCAAGGATGCAACTATAATCACTTCCTAAACAGTTTCATTTTAGCATATTTGTGTTTGAAAGAGCTAAAGCTGAGTTATCTTTTAATCTCTAAATTTGTCCTCAATGTTCTTGGTTGAGATGCATTATACATCATTTTTATAATAACAACTCGAAGTGAGGGGACAGCAAGAAAGTTTTCTGTCTAAATTATAGTGGAAGAAACTCAAGATCTGAAAAAGGGAAGACTGGTGTTGTCATAGGGAGCACTACGTGCATATTATGTATTTATACCCATATTACTTTGATGTCTATACCACTGCTATCAGATGCTTATTATTAACAAATTCAAAAGTAATTACAATTTCCAAATTTTACAAAGTGTGCAAGATTCATCAAGAAACATTAACCCAATTTATCTAAATCCGTATGTAGTCTTTGCTCTAATACATATCTATGACTTAATCACAAACCAACCCATTGAAATTACTCTAAGCACATGTTTACAATCAAAGTCATAATCTTCCCACTCTGAAACCCTTGCACCCTCAAAAAAAAAAAAAAAACATTCTGTAGATTTTCCATCTTTGTTAACCAAATGTACCTTGTTCTCATCTTCTCACCATGATTATCTAAAGACCAAGTTCCAAAATATGTGTTTATAAAGTCCTGTAGATTCATCTACTGCTCTTTGTCTCCTCTGTTACCTTAGGTACTTGTAATCTGCCTATATTGGGCCATTCAGCAGATATTTCTTTGGATTCAAAGCTACCATTCTTCACAATACATAGATTATTGATTGTCTGTAGCCTGGTGAAATGAGTGGACTTCAACAGAAATCAAAATGTCAGTTTATTGTCTGCTGTAGCCCCTGACAGCATTAGTCACATCTTTGTCAGTCTTCCCATAGTATTTGACACCTACTGACACAATCATTTCTATGTGAAGGCCTCTCAAGTAGACACTTTTGTTTAATATTTTTAAACTATATACATACATATGTATATGTATATATTTGCAGATGCAGGTCAGTCCCTCATTGTCAACAATTTTTTTGTTTCTATTGATCACAGACTTAAAAGTATACTTGAAAAAAACTTGTGATTATATTGACGTTTCTTACCATTATTCTTTAAACAGCATAGCGACTATTTACACAGAATTTATGTCATACTAGGGATTTTAAAATCTATATGTAACTTAAAGTATATGGAAGGATATGTATACATTATATGAATAATATCTACCATTTGAAATAAGAGACTTAAGGATCTGTGTACTCTTATATCTGGGGAAGAGGAGTGTTTCCTAGAACCAATCACCTGAGGCTATCAAGGGACTACTATGCTCAGTGTCTTTTAGATATACATAAACACCTAAGTCAAGACTGATATTCTAAGTGTGTAATGACTGTATTTTACATGCACAAACAAAGCAGAATGAAGTCAAGGACCAACAGAAATGGAATAGAAATCCAAAGCTTAGTACCAATGAGAAGGGATATTACCACTAGAAGCCAGCTTGTTCTGAGCTAACTAATTAGTCCCAGGTGTGTCTCAAAGCATCTGATTCCATTCAACTACAGAGTGATTTCATGGCCTATAATTTTATTGGTGGGCAGCACACAGATGGTTACTTATTATGCTTTTTAGTTTAAACATATGTTGCACATATTCATTTGTGGGTTATCACTTATTTTATAATAAAATATCTGAAAGGATTATCAGTTAGTTTTCACACTATATTATTAGAAAGACGTCAAAACGATCCAAGATTGCCTGTCATATCCGAACACTCCATATTTAACCAAGTATGGTTGTCTATTGAACTTTTCATTAAAGAATTATTACCAGAGGAGAGACTTGTAAGTGTCTACATGAACCCAATAGATAAAGAAAAAGAAGAGAAAGAGGCAGTAATGTGGAATAGGAGAAGCAGAGAGAGAGTTGGTGGTGATCATAGAAAGGGAGAGATCAGAAGGCATCTTACAGCAGGTTCTGGCTATTCCAATAAGAGTGACTGAGAAGCAAAGAGATGGCATGTAAGCAGGAGGAGGCTCAAAGACATACTGACCAAACTGACATGATCTGTCTGTTAATATGTTGTCCATGTTACTGGGGACAAAGAACAGAACAAGACTGAGCAGAAGTTCTGGCTAATATTTAGAAAAGAAATTTTAAAAACCTCTGGATTTCTAGGTACAATGAGAAGCTTGCCACACCTGCAGTCCAGCCAAGCTGTATTGGTTTTTTGTTTGTTTGTTTGTTTGTTTTTCTGCAGTGTTGTTTCTTCTCTCTTGATACACTCTTGCTCCCCAACCCCTGCTTTTTGTGCTAATTCTGCTAATGTCACTTTCTGAAATATTCATTTTTTGAAGCACCAAACGAGATGAAAGAGACTCTTGTATGCACCCTCTACAGTACCCTGAACTTTGATTCATAGCCCTTAATGTATGAATAATTACATGGTTCAGGTTCAGCGTCTGTCTCTAAAATCACACGGCTATGCAAGTTCCAAGCCAGCAGAGACTATGCCTTCTTCTTCGCCCTTCTCGGGGGCCTAATATAAACACTGGCACATGGGGAATAATCGATACAGTTATTAAATATATGAATGATGAATGAGTGAGTGGATGAATAAATGAATGAGTTTTCTCTGGGCCATCCAAACATATAGATCTAGTCGACAGTTGAAATTACCCTTCTGAGCTCAGAAGAGAGATTAAGGCGGGCAATAAAGTTTCTGGGAGTCATCAGCTTACAAGTGGTGATGAAATTCATGGAAGAGAATAAATCTCTTAGGGAGAGTAAAATTGCAGAAGACTAAAAGACAAACAAGGGATGTGGGTCCCATGAAAGCAATTCAGAAAACTTGCTCAGAAAATATGAGCATAGTCTTGATGGTAGTTAAGGGTTCAGACGGTTTTGATCAGATAGGCTGGCTTTGGTCTCTATTTCAGCTCCTGCTGTGTAAACCAATCTCCAAGAGATGGTGCTGCAGAGAGCAAAGCTGCCAATTCTCTGAATACTAATCACAAAGTGGAAGTCAGAACACAGGGAATAGCCACGTCTTAGTCACTTAATGAATGTCAGGCTGGCTCTGTATCCCATGCCATTTAAAGACTACACGAGTCATAGGCAATGTAGGATTTACCCATATGTCAAATTATTGTTCAGGGGCATAAAGAAAAAGGAGCAGGATGAGAGGTGGATAGGTGGAAGGCTGACGAGGGTTACAAGTAGAAACATAGTGAGTAACTGAACAGCTGAGAGGTCTCCAATCATCCTGCATAAGGTTTCAGCTGAGACGATAGCAAATCTGTCAAAATTTCAAATAAGGAGGGCTCAGCATAGAGAGACCCCTCTGGGAATGCAACTGTGCTGAAAGTATGGCAGTCAAGAGGGCCCTGAGTCCCTTGGATACAGGTCTGTGTAAGGACTGTACGCACTGGCTGTGCACCAAGTCTGGTCTGTACAGGGAGCAGGCCAAACGCAGTCTTCATAATTGCCCTTTAGACTACCCAAGAAACAATTTAATAAACACATGATACTCAAGAAGAAGGAAGGTCAAAATGAGGACACGTCACCCCTTCCTAGAATTAAGAACAAAGCACACATTGAAAGAGTTAAAGGGAGCATTTGTGCAGCTCAATCCAAAGGATGGACCCAACGACTGCAGCTGCCAGGGATCCATCCCACAATCAGTCACCAANAAAAAAAGCATTTATGGACTACTGGCCAAGAGCCAGACTCCTTAAAGAGCTTGCTAAGCTCTCTGAATCTGCATCATGATTGTGCTGGTTGGTTTTTGCCAACCTGACACAAACTTAAACATATCTGGAAAAAGCAACTCTTAATTGAGGAAAAAAAAACCTCTCTAAATACTGGTCTGTAGGAAACACTGTGGGGGGAATTGCATGAGTGAAAATTGATTTGGGAGGGTTTATCTCATTGTAGATGATACCCCTATGCTAGGCTGGTGTTCCTAGGTCGAATAAGAAAGCAGGCTGAGCAAGTGGGGGAGAGCAAGTCTGTGAGCAGCGTTCCTCTATGGCACCTGACTCAGTTCCTCTCTCCAGGTCCTGGCTCTTGAGTTTCTGCCCTGACTTCTCTCAGTGATGGCAGCATAGCCTGAGGTCTGTAAGCTGAAAGAACCCTTTCCTCCCTTAGTTTCTTCTGGTCATGGTGTTTATCATAGCAATAGAAACCTAATGGAGATAGCCAGTGTGGGGAAACACTGTCACTTTCTGAATCACATGCTTGCAGTATTTCATGGAAGTATTTCTAGGAAGCAAGTCAGAGAGAGGATCAGCAACTCAGTGGGGCTAAGTCATCAAGGACAAGACGGTCAGGGCTGAAAGGCACCTGTTGCCACTGGTGTTCCTAGGTCATTAGGGACTTAAAGAGAATAAATGTAATGGAGCAGGAGGACAGAAATCGGAGTAACAAATTAGTGTAGGGATATAGTTGTCTACCAGTCTGTGAAAGACACTAGGGAGGGGGAGAACCTGCAGATTCCTGATAAAAACTCATGAGACTCTACAGTCAGCATTAGGGTTGTGAAGAATCTGTCCCCTGATTAAGCCACAGTAAAATCATCAGTTTGGGGTTAAAAAAAATAAAGTAACTTGTTTTACAAACATGATTCTGGGAAGCCCAGCAGTAAGGACCTCGGAGGACCCAGAGTGGAGAGAGCTACAAGTCACATCGAAGCCATAACATCCAGACTCATTCCAAGTATTCAGGCATCCCCCAGGACCCCTCAGTTATCCTTTATCCTGCCTGAAAGAGGAGATGCTTTCTGGAGCTCCTAGTGCTCCCATCTGCAGGTTGTTATCCCTAAAGCCAGGGCTGCAACTGTCCTGATGCCTGCCAGCTTACTGTATCTATGGGCTAAGCTTTGCTTCTGCTCGGCTCACTCAGACAGAAACATCACAGCCCCACATGTGCACAGAATCCAGGAGGCAGGAACTGGCTCGCTCCATGCCTCCTGACCTGACAGAAATAAGTTCTGCATATTTTGTGACATATTTATGTATTTGGTACTAGAGAAAAGCAGGGTTTTATAGCTGGACGCTGAACCATCAAAAGAAATCACCTCTTATCCTCCAGAGGAAAACCAAAGAACTAAAATAAACTAAAACAGTTCTCCAGTTGTAGCACTAGGGCAAAGAAGAAGCTGACATGCCTGCCATGGGTTTTCTATGGAGAATGGGAGTTCACCACAAGCAATGTCCTCCTGATGGGACCATTACACTCTGAATATGAGAATAACGTTTTCAAGGCTTTCAGGGACAATCAACACAAAGGCTTTTCCTTGGACTGAAATATCAAAAGAGACGTAGGTGGCTAAGTAAGCTCTAAAGACGAAGCTTAAATCATCCAGAATTTCACCTGAGAAAAAAAAGCATGCAAGGCACACACCATAGTAAATACTGTACAGAGCAATTTAATCATGTTCCGCTCACAGGACTTCCAGTGCTGCTGTCCCCTCCAGTTCCTTCCTGGACTCCCATTTCCTGTCTCTGCTGTTTACAGGAATACATTTTGTACCAAACAAAAGATTTTTTTTTCTTGGCATCCAACTCATTCACGACTTTATCGTTGAGTGTTTTTTAACGTTATAACTCAATTCCTCGTGTGGCTACAATGCTTGGGCTTTTCTATGTTGTTCTTATTTTCCCCACATCAAGCATTCTGACCACTGCTGTCAAGATCTGATAATAAATGAAGATTTCTCCCACATTGGACCTCTTATAACCATGGCAACTCCATCAGCAGCTAATGGCCACGTTGCAAACCTGCTTTTGAGAGGACAGCTTCTCACGCTGCAGTGGCACACACATCCTCCCTTCCGTGTCTTTCCTCCATAATAATGCAATGAGAGCAACATATCCCAAGCAAACATCTGTTTCCTCATGTGCATGTGGAGGCACTTTTTAAAAATCAACAAAATCTATTACACTAAAACAAAAAGCTATTTGAAAGCCTGACACATATGGGAGGAAGGATTCTGGGAGTCTTGCAACAAGAACGGCATTCTGCCATATTTATTTACACATGCATATCACAGCTTAAGAATCAGAGGGGTTTAATAGCTATTAGTCCCATCAAACCTGGGCAGCTTTCTTGTGTGCTTCAAAGTTCACAGTAATTGTCCCTCTGGACAATTGGCCACTTTTGGAAAGGCAGCTCCCTAAAGTCTCTCTGGTATCTCTGCTGTAAGCCTGACATTCTCATGCTCTTTCACGTGTCCTTTAAAACCTCGGGTTCCCAGAACGCATCCAGCACCCTGTGGCCCGACTGCCATGCACTCACTCCCACAGTGCCCAACCGACAGAAATCCTCTAATATCTGTTCTACATTCAAATCTGCTCTGCCTTTCTTGTATCGGGTAGATAAAAACTAGTTCCTAATGAACACATTTCACCTGGGTATCTACCGCTGCAGTGGTTTGCCTATTAAACCAAAGGGAGGATATTTTTCTCAGCAGCATCCTAATAAAATTATGTCTAGTTCTGAAAGTAAATGACAATGTCCATATTGAGATTAAAGATCTGCATTTTTGTCCATCTATCTATCCACCAGTATCTTTGTAAATATATATCCATGAAAAGGGGCTTCAAGTTCTCTGTGAATGAATTGTTTGGGCAATTTTCCCCATTTTTCTTTTTTTTTTCCCTCGTTCCGGTCGACCCTGCACGCTCTGGTCTGCCCCATCACTCCAGTCGGCCCCGCTCACTCCGATTGGTCCCAGTTGCTCTCTCCGGTCCAAGGATTCGTTTATTATTATTATTCATAAGTACGCTGTAGCTGACTTCAGACGCACCAGAGGAGGGTGTCAGATCTCATTACGGATGGTTGTAAGCCACCATGTGGTTGCTGGGATTTGAACTCATTACCTTCGGAAGAGCAGTGGGGTGCTCTTACCCGCTGAGCCATCTCACCAGCCTCCCATTTTTCTTTAATGATCAATAGTGATCAATAAAGAAGCACCTCACTGTCAAGCTTCCAAATCTCGCAGAATTTGTAGATTTCAATAGCACTGATACCAGACACAGTTCATAATTTTAAACAGCTGTCACCAATGAGGCAACATAAGTTGTATGTGTAAGACAGACATGTGGGAGGGAGGCATAACCCAGGTCAGTGAGAGAGCAGGAAAGCTTCTTCCTGTCAGCTATCAATACACGTTGATTCTTATCTTGACCAAACTTCTTAGACTCCCTTTCCTAAGCTATTCTGTCTCAAAAACCTTCAAAATATGTGTCTGGCATAGTAGTTAAGACACTGTTAGATTTTCATTGAATCACCTCTGCTCTCTGTTGAGAAATGATGGGCAAATTATTCAAAATCATTGGATCCCAAACACTTAATTGCAAAAGTGGGGTGATAATCACAGTGCCCAGAGAAGTACAGGAAGGAAGCATTGATTCTGTGCTTGAGAAGGAGAATCTAGGGACTGAAGGTTTTTCCCCTTTGTCTGTTCCATCACTTCTGAATCTTCATTTTCTCCTATTCCATGGAGCAACTGTGAGGGTCACCCTCCTGGCATGCCCATCTGGTTCAAGTGTTGTTTTAATTAGTGGGCAAAATTGCTTCTTTTCACACTAAATAAGTCAAACTGTTTGCTGCAAGATTGTCAGTGTGACTTTGTTTTCCATATCAAAAAGAAAAAATTGAAAATTACACATAAATCACAGCTGCAAATTTTTCTACTCTCTTCATATAAAGTTAAAAGTAGAAATGGAGAAACGGGGTGTTTCCTTTTTGAGCTCCTCCATTGCTCTCTGTGGAGAAGTGAACAAGAGACTCCTTGGTGTCAGCCCTCACAACGCCATGGCCAGATAGCATTTCCCCTAATTGTAGCAAACACAGATGACAAAATGTTCCCTGGAGAAAGTTTCTTTTTAGCGTCTTTTTAAATGGCTAACTTTAGAGGAAGACTCAGCATGGTCTGCGCAGAGCACTGATTTCTACCCTCGCGACAGAAACTTTCATTCTTTGGAAAGCATCAGAATAAACCTGAAGCTTTTGGTAAAACACTCTGAGTAGCTATAAAAAAGGAACGTTAAGCATAAGGAAATTTTTGCTACTGGCTCATTTTGTGTGGTGGTCATCCGAGCACAGGAATGTCACAG
>LR752565.1:5457-75972 GCA_902729485.2 Mus minutoides | reverse complement strand
AAGTCTGACGGGGTGTATGTATGTAAAGTCTGACTGGGTGTATGTATGTAAAGTCTGACTGGGTGTATGTATGTAAAGTCTGACTGGGTGTATGTATGTAAAGTCTGACTGGGTGTATGTATGTAAAGTCTGACTGGGTGTATGTATGTAAAGTCTGACTGGGTGTATGTATGTATGTAAAGTCTGCAGAAGCAATGCTGCTTAGTGCTGCTGCAATTAATATCACAACTATCATTTTACTGGGAGTGGAAAGGTTGGTTTTGTTTTCTTAGGTTATTGTAAATTCCACATTACTAAACAGAGCCAGTCCCCTTAGGTAAACACTAATCTCATCATGCACGTATAAACATAGATTTAGCCATTTGTGGAAGTAAGTTTATTATCCAGCTAAGTAGGGTATGTGCTGCTCCTAACAGCTTAACCTGGGGAGAAGCACTCGTCTGATGTTTGCAAGGTTCTCAGGAAAGTGATATGTAGTGCAGATAGGATCAATTCGTAAGAGTCATTAAAGGTTGGCATTCAAAAAATAACCCTGTTCTCAATCAGAACTGAATACTAGAGGGGTGAAGTGGGAGTGGGGGTACCCTCTTAGAGGGTAAGGGAAGGGGTGAGGGTATGGTCATGGGGGGGACAATATTTGACGTGTAAATAAATAAAATAATTTAAAAAGTTAAAACAAAAACAGCAACAAAAAAGAAGTGACACTGTTCTCTCTGGATTTAGGGATGACTCTTGCCTTACTTATTCTCACCTCTCTGACTTTATGAATCCCATTAAATATGAATCCCATTAAATAACTGGGAAAGCAAAAAAGGAAAGAGAGCAAGCAAGGAAGAGAAAGAGAAAGAGAAAGAGAGAAAGAAAGAAAGAGAGAAAGAAAGAAAGAGAGAGAGAGAAAGAGAAAGGAAGGAAGGAAGGAAGGAAGGAAGAAAGGAAGAAAGAAAGAAAGAAAGAAGAAAATAGTGGTATCACATTAAAAATAGAACTTGATGATAATGCTTGGAAACAATTTCTGTCTATTGTTGTCTATTGTTGTCTATTGTTTATATTTAAAATGTGTAGAACTTAGTTTTCTATTGCTGTGAGATGTCACCACAACCAAGTGAACTTATAAAAGAAAGCATAGTTTGGGTTTACATTCCAGAGGGTGAAGCACAAGCATCATGCTGTGGGGCATGGAAGAAGGAGATGGGCAGCATGGTTGTGAGGCAGATGGACAGAGGGGGATGGAGAGGGTAAAGAGAGAGAGAGAGAGGAGAGAGAGAGTTTGAGACAAAGACAGATAAAGGGAGAGGAAGAAAGACAGAGAAATGGAGCAAGTGCTATCTGTAAATGCTAGTGGCTTTTAAAACCTCAAAGCCAGTCTCCACTGACACACAACAAAGTCACATCTACTAATCCTTTCTAAACAGTTCCATCAACTAGGGAGTGAGTATTCAGGTACATGAGCCTATCCTATTCAGGATCTTCTCATATGAACCACCACACTCTACTCCCTGCCTCCCATAGTCTTATGGCCATATCATAAAACAATATGCATCTAATACAATTTCAAGAGTCCCCATAGTTACTGAGTCTCCTGTTTTGCTAAATGTCCCCCCTCCCCATATTAAATCCCACATGGATTGTTGCCAGTCTGTACTTTAGATCTGGAGATATTTACCTATATTCAGACATTTCCTTCATCAGCTTTCTCTTGATGTTACCCATATGTAGACTTTACAATAATGACGATTTTCTCACCTTTTTCTACTGTTATAATATGAATTCTTTGGCCCATACTTTTATTCCATTATCTTGTTTTTGTAAAACCAGGTTCAATTCTGTCCATTGATTTCACTCTTGATTTTAAGGCTGAGAACTCTCAGTGGTCACTTAATAAAGAGAATAGGACAGATTTTAAAAAAAGAGAAAAAGTAAAAAAAGGCTGGGCAGTGCTGGCACATGCCTTTAATCCCAGCACCTGGGAGGCAGAGGCAGGCAGATTTCTGAGTTCGAGGCCAGCCTGGTCTCAGAATGAATTCCATAACAGGCAGGGCTATACAGAGAAACACTGTCTCAAAAAATAAAACAAAACAAAAAGTCAAAAAAAATCCCTTCTGAGACTCAAATCAATCTCTTAAATATAACCCCCTATAATATCAACCAAAATGATTAAAATTTTCCAACATACAATGGTACAAAATATACATTAGCATTTCAAAAGGAAGAAATTATGGACAAAGCGAGACTGAAACCCAACAGGGTAAACTCCAAATCCAAATCCTTATTCTGTTCCGTATATCAGAGGGCTCGATGGCTCTATTCCGTATATCAGAGGGCTCGATGGCTCCTAGGATCTCCCAATCCTTCCACCTTGCTGACTGTTTGTAACAGGTTTATCTCTCCCGGGCTGCAGATCTCATTGGCAGATATCCCATGGCACTGGCACCTTCACTGTCCTGGAGATTCCAGCACAATCCAGGCTTCTCTTAGACAGCTTCACACAGCATCCACCCCAGGGTTCCATGTCGGGGGAAGGGGGGTGGCTTCTCTCTCATAAGCCTGGCCCCACCACTTTCTTCAACCATGAAGGAAGATTCCACAGCGCTTTTACTCTTGCATCCTTCATGACTCCAAAGCTAGAACCACATGGCCAATCCTGGCAAGTTTAGCTCTCTGCTTGGAATGGGACCTGACCCCTCCGTGAATTATATTTGCTTAAGTTTTGATTTGTTGTTGCTTTTAGGAACAGGTAATTCCTTAGGCTTTTTCTTTTCACAAGTTTCAGAATTAACTGAGCAGGGTCTTTTCCTCAGGTCACCATACTCTTTATTCCATTTTTCCTCACCTCTTTCAGCATAAGCCAAGGCTCCAACATTAAATTTCCAGGTGCACTGTCTTGTCAAACTGTACTTTTGTATTTCTTCTTCCTATTTGAATTTTTTTTCTTTCTAGGTCTCATATGATCTACAGAGGCACTATACATGTACTAGTAACCATGTGAAAGAGTCCATAGTAATTGGTCTTGAAATCTTCTTTATCAATGAAATTAGTGCAAAATTCCTCAGTTTAGCCTCTGGCAGATTCTTAGGACAGGAGCCAAAACATCCACATTGTTTGGCAAAATACACAAGAATGGCCTGTAGCCCAGCTGTCAGTATTGCTCCTCTGACACCTCTGAAGCTAGGCTTCACTCAAGCTAGGCTTCACTCAAGCTAGGCTTCACTTCAGCATTCCACATTGCATACTGCACTACTGTTTTCAGATTCGAAGCTTTCTAGACTTGGGCCTTCTAGAAAGGCCTAAAGTTCCAAAGTCTTCCACATTTTCCCACAAAACAAAGCGTGCAGTGGTTAGAACATTCACAGCAACATCTCCTGGTAACAACTCCTGGTAACAACTTCAGTCTTATTTAATTTTCAATTGCCATAACAAAACACCATGCCCACATCAACTTAGAAAAGAAGGCATTTAATTAGAGGTTTACATTTCAGAAGGTGATTTCATGGCAATCATGGTAGGAAGCACCTGGAAGCAGCTTGGTAGACATGATGAGCGTTTAGAAGTGACCCACAAGCAAAAGAAAGAGAGAGAGAGCTAAATAGGAAGGGTGTAGACTTGCAAAACCTCAAAGCCTGCTCCTAAGGAAATACCTATTCCAAAGTGACCTTCCTTCTAATCCTTCCCCCAACAGCCTAATGGACTAAGGGCCCAGAATTCAAACATAAGGGAATGAGCATATGTGGCCCAAAGCAAGTGAGTTGCAGGAAGTAATTAATCCCCTTGAGGAAAGTCCTTATGCTCTAGGTGGCTTGGGATCTACAGGTAAGATCTGAAGAAAAGCAATAAAGAAAAACAAAAACATAAAAACAAACAAACAACACAACACAACACAACAACAAACCCACTGCTTATGCTAAAACTGTACAATGAACCTGTATGGAGTATGGATTTAGGAAAGAAAAGGGGAAATTAAACGTGGATTTTTCTCCATTTAAAATTATTCTAAACACTTTTAGGACATTGAGTTTCCTTAACAATGAAACTAGGAATCTAAAAGAGTTGAAGTATGCTGCCTAAGTTCAGAAAGACAAATTAAAAAAATCTGAAAATTGGATCAAAAGGAGCTGACATTGAAAATAAAAATAAGATTCTTCTCACATGTTTTCTTTTAGCTGCCTTTGAAATTCAGAGTGTTGCTCTGGTGGACAAGAATATTAACAAATGGAATGCAAACTGTGTTGGTATAATAAGAAATATCAAAACTCTCATTTTGGTAATCAGAGCTGGAGTCACAGAGGACAGCCTGGCTTGAAGCCCATTAACACATTGTAATAACAACCACCTGATGTAATGAAAACAAATGAATTCCAAGGAAACAGCAAGTGTAAGAGTAGGTCATTACTGCTCCAGCTAACGAGGAGCAGACTTTCCCTGTTGTCCTAGGTTCCAAAGAAGTTTTCAGTCCAGCGCAGGTATTTTATACTAGGAAGTATTTCATTCCTGTTCAGAATTTCTCCTTGGAACAGGTTATAGAAGGGGTTCTTGCCTAAAGCTTTTTTTTTGTTTGTTTTGTTTATTTGTTTTATTTGAGCAAGCTGAAATATCACTGGGTTACTCATTATTTTATTTATAATTTCACAGAAAATAGGGACATGAGAGAGTTGGGTGGGTGAATTGGAAGCCCCTGTGATGTTTGCTTTCTCGGCTGAATTGTTCCACAATGATCAAGAGAAACAGTGCTAACAGTGCCTGACAGCCTTATTTATTTATTTATTTATTTATTTAGATGAATCTTAGCATGTAGTCAGGCTGGCTACAAACTAATGATCCTCCTTCATCTTCCTGATTGCTGGGATTACAGGCAGGAGCCTCCACACCAGCTCATTTAGCACACTTTTATTGTTACATTCTATATGGCCACATCTTTTGAACAACCATTACCAACAGTGTTGCTGAAAGGGATGAGAACACAGTGGAATTGATTCTGATTTTCCTGTTGTTGTTGTTGTTGTCGTGTCAATGAGTTCCCACTTTAATTCCATGTTTGTTACTAGGATCCAACTCTTGTGTTTTTGTAAATCTCTGCCCAAATCCCTGTGCCAATGGTATTTTACATCAGTGCAAACATTAAGTGCTTCAGAGACCTGCTACTCTCTCTGTAACCTTCTTTTGATAATTCACACACCTTCCTCTGTCCTCCTGGAGACCTCTTCTGAATTCGCAATTAGGAAATTCTCTTTCTCCTCTCCTCTGACCAGTTGCTCAGCTATTTCTCAATCAAGGGAATATGCTCACTCAGATAATGAGCACCTAGGCTTTGTGTGACATGCAGACTAGTCAGACTGTACATTCCATTACTCATTGTCAACCCATTATTTTCCTTTGCAAAAATTATCTTGTCTTGATGCCTAGAACCTTCTAGAAGTTTAAAATCATTGCATGGCAAATATAAACAATGGAATAAAATATATGGAAATTCAGAAAATACCTAAAATACTTCAATATATTCTTCTCAGAATCCAGGCCCTCTTTTGATGCATTGGGATGTCTATCTTTTGTTGACAGTCTGGAGTGTCACAAGCAAGTGAATCTGACATGGATAGATGAGGATTCAAGCTCTAATTATTGTCTTTATTAAACCTATACCCTCAGCCAAACTAGTGCTTCTACCCAAACAAAAGTATTTTCTCTATAAAGTAGATTGAAGCTATATGTACCACAAGAGGTAATAGTGGTGACTTTGTAAGATATGCTACTGGGACAAAACAATGTTTAGCAGATCCTACAGTAACTGCCTTAGAGTAAGAACTCAAAAGACCTTACTTGCATGACTACATGAGCCTTGTGGCCAAGAGTGGAATACTATAAAATATTTCTAAATCTTTTCATTGGACTCAAAAATATAAGCCATATACTCTTTGTTATAGTTGTCTTGTGGGTTAATCTTGCTTGTTACCAAATTATTGTTTTAAAAATCCTACATGGTTTAAAGCTATACAAAACAGTTATGCCCACATGCTTAAAACAACCCTTCGTGGTTTCACCCAAGTAAATTCAAGGAGTCTTAGAGTTGATTGTTGAGGAAGACATTGTCTTGCAAATATGTTTCAGAAAGGCAAACTGTTGAACTGATATTGGCACATCAGTATAACACAATAATGCCAGATAATCTCAGATTTGGGAGAGACTTTATGTAGACACAGAGCATACATTTTACTTTGCTTAGTGTTGTAATTTCCTGGTCCCAATGTTAACATATTTTTCTCCGTTTCTTTGATCCCTATTTGGAGGAAGAATATATATTCATTATGTGTGTGTGTGTGTGTGTGTGTGTCTAACTGCCATTGTTTTATTAAATCTATCTTTTCTGGGATATTTCTAGCATATTGTAATGAGTGAAAAAAATTTTTTTTCTTGACACAGAACCTAGTACTACTTCCTCAGGCCACCCAACACATTGTAGTTTGTTTCTGATAGATCTTTCATAAATAGGAAAATTAGAAAATTAGGTCTGGCTTTTGCGGCCACCCTTTGCTCCTTACCCTACCCTGAGGTTATACAGAGAACATCTAATTCTTTTCCTTCATGACTGCTCCTCGGATGTTTGAAAACCATAGTCATATGCTGCCGGAGGGTGCTCATTTCCTGACCTTGCTTGTATAGCTTGGTGCTAAATTTCCTCAGCATTCTAAGCTCTCTTCTCTGACTGCACTGCTCTTCATCTTTGTGTATGTCTAAGAGAATTGCCCAGAACAAAGCAACATAATAACAATACTGTGAGCTGTATGAAATACAAGTCATGGACGACTGTCCTTAGATAATGTGAGTCCAGCAGTAAAGTGAAAATCCAAGAGGTGTTACTCTCACCCTCACAATATTAATTTTTAAACCAAGGGAGACCATTTCCCTCCATTTCGCCTTTCCCTGCAGTTGTTTGCTATTCACAATCCAAGAGCTGAACAGTGAAGACAAAATGCAAGGTAACAATCAATCAGTTGTAAAGAATGAGAATGCAGGCCATTCAAATCCTCTCACACAGAAAAGATACAGATATTTTCAAAGGAAGTGATCTAGCAGCACTGAAATTAGTCAAACTGAAATCAAGCTCAGACAAATTTTGGGTAGAACATAGTATCTATAAAAGCTAATGCTTTTGATTTCTCTCTCTCTCTCTCTCTTTTTTTTTTTCTGGAACAACAGAATTTCAACTTTCTCAATACATTTTGTTATAGAACAGATGCACGAACCAGTGATATATAATTGGCTTTCAGAAGAGGTGAGGAAAAACATCCAAAGTGAGCTATGCAAACTTCTATATCTCCATATGTTTTCTCATTCTCTCTCTCTCTCTCTCTCTCTCTCTCTCTCTCTCTCTCTGTGAGTGTGTGTGTGTGTGTGTATGTCTGTCTCGCTCTCTCTCTTTCACACACATGTATATATATTCATCATCTTTATTATGTTCATGTAGATTGTACAGTATAATCACAAATACTGTCTGTTGAAATCTGTCACAGTTATCTTGTAGGCAAATCTCTTTTAGTTATTAAAAACTTCGCTGGTGATGTAATTGTCATGGAAGAACTTCTTAGCCTATAACATGAAAAAGCTAGTATGTTGATACATATTTTATACAGCGATGGCTAAATAACTTCAATTTCATAATAACTTGCAATACAAAAATACTGATTAAGCATAGATTCTTCTTGTGCTCTTTTTCTAATGCTTCTATGCCCTCCATGTTGGCTGTAATGGACTGACAAAGGACAAAGGTGAGGTGAGTTCTTATACATTTTAAACATGGGTCTATAGACTTTCAATCTCTGTATTCTTGCTATTTCAGTATGCTGCTCTTACATATTTTGGTGTCCTGCTGTCAAGTTAAATGTGATTATTTGAAATTGTAAAAGAGAACACATTAATAATTCATCCAGCAGCTCAATCTTTCTTTCAATAAGTTTTTACTGAGCAGTGATTTTCAACTAAGCTCAAAGATGGATGCTCCATATTAAAACAATGAAATCTTGGCCCCTGCTCTTTCTCTTTTCTTCCCCCTTTCCATTTTTGTCTTTATTTTACTGGAGAAAATCCATCACCAATCTCAAGTAGTTAAAATCAGTTCAATTTCTGTTACTATAGGCCACTGTAAGGTCTTCTTGTTTTCTTGGGAGGAGTGGAATGATGTATCAATTTGAGGAAGGTATTAAAACATCATTCTTAGGAAAAAAACCTGACTTCTGAGCTGTTTTACTGTTTTCTTTCTTATTAGTTTCCACTTCAGAAGGCCTGATTTCTTGTGGTTTTAGAGATCAGTCTAAAAAACTCATCTATCCTTTTAAAAATCCATCTAAAATCCTCAGTCTATCTTATCTCAATAATTTAAGTGATATTTTTAAGTGCTGTATTGGTTTTTCACAGGTATATGATGAATTCTTCTTGTGAACTTAGAGGTGCAAAAAAGCATAAATTTATTTTCATACAACTCCTATACATAAGGTGAATGGACATATGGTGTGTGGCTCATTCTCGTGCTTAGAATCTCACTAGAGTGATATCAAGATGTTAGCTAGATTTGCTGTCCCTAAAGTATTATTTTTTTTGTACCAGGTGTCAGCTAGGGCCTGCTATCAGCATTCGGGACATGACCTCTTCATCTCCAAGTTAGCAAGAGCAAATTGAATCCTTCTTATGTTTAAATATCTGGCTTGTGTGATGAACCCAGGAAAGCACCCTCAGAAAGGGCTCATATGATTATGCCAGACTCCCATATACAGTCTTCCAATCTTAAGGTCAATATGCTATATTAAAAAATCTAATAGAAGTGAGATCCCCATGTTTGCAGCTGCAGGGATTATGTGTGCATGCATTCTGGGAAAGTGGAGGACCTGAAGGTCAGCTTAGGCTTCTGCCTATTGCTGTTTCCATAGGATTTTTTCCATTCTATTTGCTTTATACACAATTAATTTAAGAAGGATGTTTTTGGATTATTGGAGGTTGTTTTTTTTTTTTTTTTCTGTAATAGCTTTGTCCTTCAATTCTTTCAGTTGTATATGTCTTTATTTTTCTACTCATAATAAATTTGGTCATGTTTTCCCAAAAATATGAACACACACTTTTCCTGCTGTGTGGCATTCTAATCTGAAGGCTGGAGCATTACAAAGTTATCAAAGAAATGGTTCCTTGTGTTAGGGAATAGGAATACAAAAGAGCTGCAGAGAATCCCAGAGTGGTGTATGTGTGTATATGTATATGTCTAAGTGTATGTGTATATGTGTGTGTATATGTGTATGTGTAAGTGTATGTGTATATGTTTATGTTTAGTATTAGTGTGCATATCTTCACATTTCTAGAATTAGAAGCACATGCTGATTCAGAGTGTGTTAATACTCCATATATACACGAAGCCCCGCTTTGTAGTTGTCAAATGGACATTTCTTACCACACCATCTACTAGAAACCAGTTTTATAGCCAGATTCTGCCCTGAAGAATTAATTCTAAGCTTTCTAAGAATTAAGTTTCCAGTGTTCAAAGACATTGTGAACCATTGCAACTTCCCTCTGTTTGTTATATTGTTGCTTCACATATCTACATGTTAATTTAAAATACATACACACATATTATTAAAGTATTATATATATTTATATACATAAAATGCATGAATATATGTGTATGTATGTATGTATGTTGTGTGTGTATAAAAGCACATAATTCCCAGCTGGACAGAGAAGTACAATGATTTATTTATTTTAATCTCATATATGAATAGTATTTTTACCAATATAAACTACTATGCATACTTTCCTATACTAAGATTGTGCAGCACAGTCTCATTATATATGGTAAAAGGTTACCAGAAATTGTGATAAATAAGAAAAGGAAAGAAAGAGACAATGGTTTCTTAATAAATATTTCCTTTTGTCAGAACAAACCTCTTCATTACTGAGCTGAATATACACAATAAATTGCTATTAGATAAGATCTATCTATCTATCTATCTATCTATCATCTATCTATGTATCTATCTATCATCAATTTATTCTTTAGAGACAATCTCATATAGGCTAGTCTGGACATTGGCTCCAAATGTACCTGAAGGTGACGTTAAACTCTCCATGTCTGCCTCCCCAGTTCCAGTGTCACAGGCGTGCGCCTTCACAGCCAGCTACACTTTCACTGTTCATTGGTTATTTACTGTGCTACACCGACTTAACCAAAGGCTTCACTCACAACACATAGTTATTTTACAACTAACCCATGACCTCCAACCAAGAGTTCAATTAAGAGCTGAATTATCTTTATTTATCAAATACCAGCTTTATATTCATGAAAATTTGTACAACCTACTAACAACGTATTAGGTGCTTGTTGAAAAGATTCACTTCCCAAACAGGATGGATTTAGCTGATCAGATTTATGATAACTACATTGACTTTACAGCATTCTTATTTAGTTCATGATATAATAAATACAAACATAAAATAATTGAAATATATGAATTTCCTGTAAAAAATACTCATGTAAGAAAAAATTGAATGATGATGTGAAATCAACTGTGGATACATGGATAATATTAGAAACGGTGTGCTTCTGGGCTGGGGACCAGCATTCCTGATCTATAGACTGCAGACATTGCCCAGTGGTGAGCTGTCATTCAGCTTCTGGGTTGAGTGGCAGATTTGATAACTGGAAACCACAGAGCCATAAAATCAGCACAGTGCTGGAGACCTTTTACTTTAGACCTCTTGAAAAACGAATGGAGACTTGCTTTCTTTTCCATGTATTCTGTGTTGATGTTTAAGGACTGCAGCTATTATACTCAACTGGATCTTGTCAGAATTCCTGGACTGATTCTCTCTGACTATGACTCCTCCTGCTGTGGCATGCCTGTCATGCTACAGAACAGAGTGTGACGTGCCATGCTTCTCACCAGAGACTGGGCATAAAAGCTCTGGCTTTGTTCCAGTATTAACAAAATGATTTCTCATACCGCCAGGAAATTTCACCACCTCTTTATGCTGAATGAAGTATCTTAAATAGGAATTTAATTTATTCATTGTAGCAGTTGTTTTTGTTCAATAAATACTAACTGCTTATTAGAAACCCATTTATTGAAGATGAGCAGCTATATCATAGACACATATCAAATTTATGGAGGCTAAATCTCACTTAATATGCTTTGAATATTCTATTGGTCTTTAGTATGCTATGTTAAGATGACTATATTTATTCTAACCCTTCAAATAAAAATAGCTGTTATTGAATAACTATGTACATATTTTCTATTCTCTGGCTTATTTACAGAATGTTGAAAACTATGTGATATTTCCATACTCTATCTTCTGTTTAGTTACTTAAAATTTCAATAAATACGTTTTGAATACTAAGTTGACTTATAATCAGTAGATATTTAACACCTTATTAAAACAAAGTTAAAACTGGGGAAGTATTTTGCCATGCACTGTAAAATGTTACCCAAATTGTTTTTAATCTCCTTGTAGCTCCCCTGAGAAGAGAGTAAGATTTTGTTCACAGAAAAAAAAAAAAAAATCACTGGGTTTGGTCCAGAACAAAGCACAGCGACAGAGCCAGAGTGCTTGGTCAGTGACTCAGTTGACAAAGTGGTAGCCAAGATGCTTGTCAAAATAGCAAGGAATGAGAAAGGGCAGTGACAGAGCCAGAGTGCTTGGTCAGTGACTCAGTTGACAAAGTGGTAGCCAAGATGCTTGTCAAAATAGCAAGGAATGAGAAAGGGCAGCATACGCTCAGCAAGACATGCTTGCTCCTCCAAGAAGTCGGAGCTGATCTAGATGCCTGCGCTTCACTAGAGAATGGGTCATCTCTAGGACGCCACATTGCCACTGCACTGATACTTACCCTGGTTCTTAGCTGTCACTACTCTTCCTACATCAAGGTCAAAGAGACTTTAAACTTCTAGTCTCGACTTCAGGAAAACACTGCATAAAATTTGGTGTTTTCTATTAAGGGTTCTATGAACTTATACACTTGTTTTATATATTGGTTTATATTTATTGCCTCTATTTTCTGATTTAAAAAAGTACCAGGGATTCATTTTTAAATCCATCTTGTTAGCCTTCCTTTTATACCGTAGTTGTAAGAACAGCCATACAATTTATAAATACAGAATATAAATGGATTCCAGTTGTCCGAAGCTATCTTTTCAATTTAAGAAACTTTTTTTTATTATTAGATATTTTCTTCACATGTTATCCCGAAAGTCCCCTAAACCCTCCCCCATCCCCTGCCCTGCTCCCCTACCCACCCATTCCCACATATTGGCCCTGGCATTCCCTTGTACTGGGGCATATAAAGTTTGCATGACCAAGGGGCCTAACTTTCTCTCTCTTTATAAAACAATGATATTTAGACTGCAAATTAGAATTGAATTATGAACAAGAAGAAAGATGGAGTGAAAATAACAACATCAGTTTAGAGTTCTGTCTGCTCCCTATACTCTTCGTATGAGCATATTCATCTCACAACAGGCAATGGATGTATTAAGAAGTCATTCACCAATAGGACATTATAGTTCATAGTGCTCTGGAAGTTTTTCATGCAAATTATTTTATTACTGCAAACATTTGTATGACTAATTTTCCCCCAAAGAGTTCTGAAGAGCTCATTAAGATATTTTCCTTATCCTTAGACTGATTTTTGTCTCCTCAAGACAGCAGGCAGGCATGTGAGAGACATTGTCTGGGGAATTAAGCATTTTCCTGGCAAACCACTTTACAAAGGTCCATAGAGCAAGAGATTATCTCCTCTTGGTTAGGTAGAAGCTCTTCTAGCCACTTCAAAGGAGCCAACAGCTCCTTTCACCCTTTGTGAATCAAGTTGTAATCAATGGGATGTAAAGATTATATCCCTGCCTCTAGTCACAGACAGCTTTTTCTTTGCATTCTTATTGATTTAGTCCTGAGTCTATTTAACTATTAAAGGCATTATTGCATTCCCCAATCCTGCACTTAAAGAAATCTAGAGTGTCCTTTTAAGAACTAAGAAAACAGATGGGTTTACCTCTCTTGTGCTATATTGGGTTGAATTACTATGGGCAGAAAAATCATTGAGTAGTTATTTATGCACAAAGAAAAATTACCCAAATTACTCAACAGCAATTTTTGAATAAGCACAATTGACTATTTCAGTTTCAAGATAATAACAATGATAACAAGCATGCTAATACATGAAGTAGGGCTGTGAATACTTTGTTTATTGTTATTTAATTCCTACAGCAAAATGTCTAGATTCCTTTTTACTGGTAATAAATTTTATACAACCCAGTGAAATCATTTATGTAAGGTCACACAGTTATTATGTGTTAAGCCTAATATTAGAACCTGAATCTGTCTATAAACCAATGTTTTCATATATATATATATATATATATATATATATATATATATATATTTACATATATATATATAAATTTTATTCTTTTAACATCAAAATCACAGCCCCGACTTCCTCTTCTCCTCCCATTCCCTTACAAATTCCTTCTCACATTACTCCCTTCCCTTCTCCTCAGGGAAGGGGAAGCCCCCTTAAGTACCACCCCATCCTAGGACATCTAGACCTAGCAGAACTAATTACCTCCTCTCCTACTGAGGCTCAACCAGGCAATTCAGGTAGGGTAAGGGGAATCTATGGCAGGAACAAAGTCTGAGGCAACCCCCTCTCCAATTGTTAGAGGTCCAACATGAAGACCAAGCTGGTCGTCTGTTACAAATATTGGGGGATAGGGTGGGCTAGGTCTAGAACCAGCATGCTCTATTGTTGGTAGTTCAGTCTCTGTGATCGCACATGGGCCCAGGTTAGTTGACTTTGCAGGTCTGCTTGTGGTATCCTTGAACCCTCTGGCTTGCTCAGTCCTGTTCCTCATCTCTTCTGTAAGACTCCGTGAGCTCTGTGTGATGACTGTCTATGGGTCTCTGCATTTGTTTCTGTCTGCTGTTGGGTGAAGCCTCTCATAAGACAGTTTATGCTGGACTCCTATCTGCAAGTTTAGCAGAGCATTGTTACTAGTGTCAGGGGTTGGCTCTGTCTCTTAGAATAGGTCTCAAGTCAGGCCAGTCATTGATAAACCAATGTTTTCAACTGCTATATTATTTCTAATAGGGTTCTGGAAATTTATTTGATTTCATGTGAATACAGAAAGTTGTTTGAGATGAATTTTTTTTACATAATTTTCATTTGACTTTGGCCTGAGACATGTTCTAAGAAGCATTTATGGGCTAGCACATACACCTGCACTTAACTGAAACAAAATGGAATCAAAGGAGGAAGAAGAAGGGAAGAGGGAAGAAAGAAATGAGAAAGAAAAGGCAATCTTTAGCAGAGAGTGGGGATGAGAAAGAGGAGACCATAGTCTGGGATACTGTTGCTCTGTAGAGATTTTCTAAACTCTTCTCATTCTTTGTTTGATATATGCTTGACTGATAATGCCTATTTATAATCATCAGCATGCACACAAATGAGCAGAAATAGTAAGAAATATATAATATAAAATCTCATGCTAAATGTGTCTTTGTTATTGTAAGAAAATGTATTAATAGCTGATTTTTAAGCTGTGTGTGTATGTATGTATGTATGTATGTATGTATGTATGTATGTATGTATGTATGTACTACCTTGTTGACACAAGTAATAAGACATACAATGATGGTATGAGTATATTTATTAAATGCTTGTGAGTAACTCCAATGCGGAAATTATATATTGATAATGTATCCACACAATTACCTCACAGGTATTTTATAACTTTAAAGGGAAATACAGAGATAGACAGAGAGTGCCATACCTATATATTGACAACAAAATTTCATATTTTGAAGGGATCACAGACATAATCTACTGTCCTTTTAAATTTAAGTCCTTTTAAATTTGGAGGCAAAGTAAAAATTTTAAAGAAAGGAAAGTTTGAAAAATCAGAGAAAGACAAGTTTTTGGGGAAGCACATGTGGAGTTCATACTTTTTCCAGTTTTGTAGTAGAATTTACCCTAGTTTCTCTGCTCAGATCCAGATGGCCCCTCCTTAATTAAAGGGAGCACACAGCTCCAAGGCCTGCACTGCTGTCTCCTCCTGGGCTCTGTTGTGCCACAAAGGACTCATACATCTGGGAAAATATATTGTCTTCCTGCTATAACTAGAACCTTTGCAACAACCTTCATTTCAATTCCATCTCTCCTTTTTAAAAGTCTAATTATCTTTTTAAAATAATCAGAATTGTAATTTAAATATTACAGTACATAATTAACCACACAGGTTGACAGAGAATGAAGAATCGTGACTCCTGGCAAGCATCAAAATTAATATGTACTATGGGGAATGCATCCTGTTGTAAAGGTGTGTCATCTGGCTAGTGTACAGGGAAGAGAGCAGAACAGGCTGGCTCTCCTCTGACCAGACAGCTGCCTTAGGTCAGATGCTAAAACCCTGTGCACCTTTAGTCTGGTCTCTGCTCTTCTGACATTCTATTTATTGGTGCCACTAAATGAAAGCTATCTGCAGCCCCCCAATGGGAGTCTCTTCCACCATGTTGGAATTACGATCCCCTGAGTGGTAGCATTTTCATGAGCTTTCAATGTTATTTATTTATTTATTTATTTATTTATTTATTTATTTATTTATTTATTATGTTTTAGCTTAATATCGCATTTTGCAGAGTGCTCAGACCAACCTGTCATATAGGCACCCTCTAGGAAGGTGACCGAGCTGTGAGTCCTTTGCTTAATTTACTGGGGAGGAGTTAGTGAAAAATAGCTGTAATTAAGTCCCTCTGTGCCATAGAACCAGTATCATCTTAAGGCTATTAAATTGTGAAAGAGAGTTAAAGTGTTATCGACTCTTAGAGAAGGAAGAAGCACGAATCCAAATCATGGCAAGGATCCTTTATTTTTACTAAGATTGCAATATTTGAGTTTATCTAGTTTCTCTCTCTCTCTCTCTCTCTCTCTCTCTCTCTCTCTCTGTGTGTGTGTGTGTGTGTGTGTGTGTGTGTGTGTGTGTCTGTTAGTTGAAGAGACCACAGAGGATCCATATGGGAATATTAGAAATTATGCTTCTTAATCAGTAATTACTAAGCATGTCCCCTGAAACTTGTTTTAAGGAAAACTTGTCATGTCTCCATCTTTCCAGGGTATGAAAATTAATGTTCATCTGTTTGTCCTACCTTCCATAAAAAGCAAAAGGAATTGGCTAAAGCACACATAGAAAATAGGAGGAAAAGAAAATAAGGAAAGCCAAAGAAACCTAGTGATGGTTTGACAATCAAGTAGTGTCTTTGGGTTGGCCTTGTTAACTAAGTGAACTCTACAATGACCTTCTGTCCACATTTTCAGATTCCCTGCTGGTGTAGCAGGCCTGATCTCATGAACACAATCCATTTTGGTGGTGGTTGTTATTTCTGTTATTCCCTTGTGTTCTATTGTTGTCTTTTTAGCTCTAGAAAGTGCATAACATAATGGAATCATTCACCATTTTTTTAATTGGGTTCACGAATCTGCCATGAGAGAAAACCCAGATGCTGACGGTTTTCACTAGAATCCTCTGCATCTTTGTTGAAAATGAAGGAAGCATGCTAGCTCAGGAAGACCTAATAAGGTCCCCAACCCATTGACCTTGAAAAGTATATTAGAAGACATGGCTACAGCTGGCATTTCTTCATCAGGCCCATTCTTGTGCCTGGCCAATGCAGATGCTTGCCAGCTTGCTCATTTACATATTATCGCTGTCTGTAGGCACTAGATTTCCAGAACAGTTTTCTGTAAACTGCATAAAAATGTAGATGGCTGCATTTGAATGTACCAAAGCCTTGGCACAGGCTCAACAGGTGACAGGCATCACCCTTTGTAATGTGTGCCTTGATTGAAAATAGTGATGAGCATATTTTCCTCCATTGTTTTCTTAAAATGAAGATTTATTTACTACTGACTGCCCATGCATTTATTGTTTCTTTTGCAGAAACAATTATAATAGATTATTATTTTTCTAGTATTTAGCAACCAATTTTACAAACAATTAAATCATCCTAAAAGGAAGATTAATCAACTTTTAATGTGAAATTGTATTATTGATTCCACTGCATATATACTCTATGCTACCATCAAATATGTCATCCCAAAGTTTATGTATATTAAAATACCTATATTCATTTGCACCCATGGCTATTAAACAATTAACCCACTTTTCATGGGTAATCAACCCACAATAATTTGGTTTGAGTCTTCATTACCCAGATTAATTCAAATAAAAAAGACACTGTGAGGCAAAAATTGGATAAGTGGTTACTGTCTAGTCCCAACTGTCTTAAATTTCCATAGGGATGTCTGAATTGGATTTTGACAAAATACCTCTCTTGATCATAACCCCTTTAATCAAATACAATGTAATTTTTCTCTATTTCTTTAATTGTTCTTTATGAGTTGTGTTAATGTACTTTGATATTTCATGGCTCAAGTTGCAAAAGTCTTTACTTGTATACTCCAAAAGATACACAATTAAAATTTAGGTTGCTTATTGTGTGTATATATATATATATATATATATATATATATATATATATATATATCTCCTTAGATTAATAGTCAATAAATTTCATATTTTAAACATAATCTTACTTTTCCTTATAGACTTTTGATAGGTAGTTCAATTATCAAGAGAATTAAGTCTCACCTGAGTAATATCTGAATATTAAATAATTTGGTTCCTTCCCAGAAGTCATGTACTAACTATCTGGGAGGGTGTGGTTTTATATATATATATATATATATATATATATATATATATATATATATATACCACATATCTGTTAGTGGAAAGCAGAAGGATCTATTAATATTCATCACTAATGACTGGCAAATATTTTATGACATCAAGTTATTTAAAACTTTATGGCAGCTATTTAATAACACTTGTCTTTGTCTCATTAGTGATTCTCTTTCTGGCTAGTTATTATTATTATTATTATTATTATTACCATCTGAGATGAACCTTGATAAACAAACTAAGTTCATCCCAACTTTAAGGAATTAGATTGAATTGACCTACACTTGTATCAGAGCACAAGTTTACTTTAAAATCTTGGTACATTATTATTTTCTTAAATGTCCATGATGCTGATTTATAAATGTACAATAACTAAATGATATTGAAATTCTACCAAATCATGAAGAAGGAAATAAAGATGTGTAGAACTAAATTAGTTTTTAAACAGTACATTGTTCAGTGATTTAATTGTAGATATTTGTTGTTTGTCTTGATATTTTCTATACTGTATACAGCGATGAGCTTATATTTTGTTAAAATGAAAAAAGTCAACAATATAGACAGAAAGGGAGAAAGAAAACTCAAATAATTTTGACATAAATTCATGGTCAATATAATGGCAGAAAGAATTCTTACTTGCTCTAAACATCCTTCCACATATACAGAAAGATAATTACAAAGCGTCTTCTGCTTAGATTATTGATTTATAGCTGAAATATGGTGGTGTTATTTTGAGCATTGAGTTGTACACTTTCCTTGTGTCCTGTATTTATAAACCTATACACAAGAGAAAATGGCATGGCAAAGTATAAAGAGACAGCTGGGCCACCAAAAGGATGATTTTTCATCATGCTTGTGATATCACTCAGGAAAATACCCCAGAAAGTCTCAGATTTTGGTCTAGCTACACATTTCCTCCTCCATGTTTTTTTTTTTTTAACTGATATTTATGAAGAGTTCCACAATGCAAAGTTCTGCAGGAGACTTTTCTTATATTCATTATGTTCTTGGATACCAATTAAGCATTCTTGATTCTGTTTATATTCTTAAAATACAAAATCTTTATGTTATGATCATGGTTCATTTTGTACGCCAACATGACTACACTAGAGGGCCCTTACAGCCCTGGTCAAACCTTATGTAAACGTGAGAGGGTGATTCCAGGGGAGAGGAACCCTAGAGTCAATCGACTGTATAAAGCATTGTGAAGCTGAATCAAAAGGATGGACCAACCAGTGACGGCGGCTTCCAGGGATCCCTCCCATAATCAGCCACCAAAATAAACACTATAACATATGCCAGCAAGATAATGCTGAAAGGAACCTGATATAGCTGTCTTGTGGGAAGCTATACCAGTGCCTGGTAAACACAGAAGTGGATGCTCACAGTCAGCTATTAGTTGGAACACAGGACTCTCAAGGAAGGAGCTAGAGAAAGTACCCAAGGAGCTGAAGGGGTCTTCAACCCTCTAGGTGGAAGAATAACATGAACTAACTAGTTCCCCCTGCGCTCATGTCTCTAGCTGCATATATGGAAGAAGATGGCCTAGTTGGCCATCATTGGGAGGAGAGGCCCTTTGGTCATACAGACTCTATATGCCCCAGAACAGGGGAATGCCAGGGCCATTAAGTGGGAGGGGGTGGGTAGGGGAGCAAGGCGGGGATGCGGAAGGGTAAGGGAAAATTTCTGGATAACGTGAAATGTAAATGAAGAAAATATCTAATAAAGAGAAAAAAAAAAGCATATCTTCTACAATAGTATTGGTGAGCTTCCTTCAACAGATTAAGGACACGAATAGACCAAAAAAGCAGAGAAAGTTGGAAACCCAGTTGAGGGTTTTGAGTTGGGAACAACAGACTTTTCTGTCCCTTTATAATTCAGACTGAAATACCTGGTTGTCGTCAATTTCAAGTCTTCTCCCATAGACTCAGTCATCTTGGATCTCCAGACTTCTCACTTTTGACTCGCATTAAGTCTGTTTGTTGGCTTTTTTATTTTCATTTTTTATAAACACACAATATAACACACATACACACTTACACAAGTACAAAATTAAACTTTCTAAAGTACTAACTAATGACTAATACCATAATTATACTAACATAAAACTTGTGTACTCTCTAGGTAAATTATAAAATTTATTTTTTGAAATGATTTTCTTATCTTAAAAAAAAAACCCAAATAAAATATAAGATAATGGGAATGGGTGGTTGTTGGGAGAGTACCCTCAGAGAAGCAGGATAGGAAGGGATAGAGGATTTGTTGGGGTCAGGGACCAGGAAAGGGGATAACATTTGAAATCTAACTAAATAATAAAAAAAAAATCTAACTAAACAGTAAAAAATTAAAAGAGAAAATTATCAGGTAAAAGTCAGATAAAACAAGCCAGTAGAAAAATGAAAGAGGCCCCAAGAGGACATAAGATTTAGAGACCCACTTATTTTACATTCAGAAGTTTCATAAAAGTACTGAGAGTTAGAGTACACATACAGAAGACAGGGTGCAGCCCCGTGGGTGCAGCCCCGTGGGTGCAGTCCCGTGGGTGCAGACCCCTTGGTGCAGACCCATGGGTGTAGCCCCGTGGGTGCAGTCCCGTGCGTGCAGCCCCGTGCGTGCAGCCCCGTGGGTTCAGACCCGTGGGTGCAGACCCGTGGGTGCAGACCCGTGAGGGCGCTTGCTGCTTCAGTCTCTATGAGTTCATATGAGCTTTACTCAGTTGTGTTAGAGTGTCATGTTCTGGTCTTCTTTCTCCTCTGTCTCCCTGGCTTTTTCTACCTCCTCTTCCTCAAAGCTGCCTGAGCTCTGAGAGGAGGGACTTAGTGAAGATATCTCATTTAGAGTTGTGTCTCCTCACCCTCTATCCTTTCCTTTCTCTTTGAGAAATGTCTGGCTGTAGATCTTTGTTTTCTTTCCCATCCACTGCAGGAGGAAGCATCTTGATGGTAACGGAATAAATTTCTGATATATGAGTTCAGTAGAATATCATTAGGAGTCACTTTATTGTTACTTCATCATCTCTGATGATAGCTGAATGAAGTACTGATATGAGTTCAGTAAAATATCACTAAGAGTCATTTTATTGTTACTTTAAAAAGCAAGCAAGCAAGCAAGCAAGCAAAGCAAAACAAACAAAGAAAAACTAGTAGCATTTGGTTTTACCTAGGTCTCTATTTGGACTCTGGTTCTTGGTTACCCAAGGACTGTCAGGTATGGGTTCCACATCGTGGAGTGGACCTTAAGTCAAATCAGAAATCAGTTGGTTATTCCACATGGTCTCTAGCATCAGTGCCTTAGCATATTTTTCAGGCAGGATAGATTATATATCAAAGGCTTTTTGGTTGGGTTGGTATTTATGTTTCTCTTTTGGTAGCTTGCAGAGTCATAAAGTTGGGTAGAAGGTTGTGAAGAGCAACTTCTTGTCTTGATAATGGTCTAGACTGTTGGAGATTCCGTGGGACCCACTTTGGCCAGCAACTCAATTAGATAAAACCCAGAACCAGCACCGCAAGCTTCTTTCATGACAACAAATGACTTGTAGTGGTTCTGCCTCCCTCATTATTTGGAGACTTCATTAGCAGCACTTTCGTATATTGGAGGAAGTTTCCATTGCACTGGGTTTTTAGATGAGAACAGAAGGACCAGGTAGGGAGAGGTAGGGGTTAGGATTAAGCATTTTCTCCTGTACTGTTACTGTTATGATCTTGACTGTTTCACAGCTTCAGAAGGACCACACCAGGCCAGAGTTCCATGTGAGGTTTGTTGGGAGAGAGAAAGGCAAGGTGGTGGCAGAAATACAAGGGGGGAGAGAGAGAGGGAGGGATCAGGCAGGCCTTTTTTTAATATATGGATGATGATGTAATCACAAGTAAAGGTACTAGGTGAGCCAAGTAGATTCTGGGAATATGATGACTGTTGCCTTGGCAACAGGTGTTTCGGTCCTGCCTATGTGATGTCATGGATTTCAGAGGTCCTGATACCAACACACCTTCCTTCTTGTTATTATAAAGAGAAGGAGAAAAAAGGGGGAAGGAGAAGCAGATGGTGCTAGTGATAGGCATGGTTGAGTGGCAGGAGCTCTGTCCCCTTCAGTCATCTATAGCCATACCTAGGAGGTCAGCTGGAAGATTACCTAGGAGTGATGTCCCTCTGTTCTGCAAGATTTGAGGGCAATCAATAGCTCAATGTCCCTCCTGATGGCACCTATGGCATGGTCCTCTTGGTTTGCTGGGGGTAGAGCAAGCCCTCACTCAGTGACCTTGCTGACCACATTTATAGCAGGGACTTGGTGGTCTCTGAGCCTTAGAAGCCAGAAGTCTGAGTTAGTGGCTAAAGCTGGTCAGACAGCCTTTGCCAGCATGTGGTATTTTTGTTTCAGGCTTTTGCATCTCATGGTACACCTTGAAGGCCAGTACCAAGACTTTTGCCTGTGGAGTTAGAGGCCCCCTCTCTAGCTTTCTAAGTTTAGCTTTTATGCTGTGGTAGCTCTGGGAAAAATGTAGGTCATCAGAGACTGTTTACCTTCTAGGTTTTCAGGGTCCAGATTAGTGTATTTCAATAAAGCCTTTGTGAGGCATTCTAAAAAACGGAGAGGGGTTCTCCTGTTTGTCCTGGACAACCTCTTGGAGTTTTTCAAAATTCACTGTATTTAAGGCTGCCTTTCTCAGGACAGCTAGAAGACATGTACTAAACCTTTCTCCAGCTAAGATACCACCTTTGGAATTGTAATTCTATCAGGGATCCTGGTCAGGTACTGCCTCAGATCCACTTGGATATGTTCCATCTGCTTGGTGAATTTTGTCTGTATGTGCTTTTGACTCTTCCCAAACTTGCCTGCAATCATCAGGAAGTAAATTATTAGTAAGAATCATATGAACATCATGAAAGTCAGGCTAAAAGGTTGAGTGATGTACTGGAACTCCTTAATAAGGCTGGAAGAGTTAAAAGTATAGGAACCCAGCCTACTTTCTATTTGAGAAAGTTCACTCAGTGAGAAAGGAACATGTACTCTGACCAGACCATCAACACTAGTCACTTTATGAATTCACTGGATTTAAGGCTGCCTTTCTCAGGCCAGCCAGAAGAAAATAAATATATAATCCATATATGTATGTATTATGATATAATCACAGGTAAAGGTGGGAGGTGAGCCAAGTGGATTCTGGAAATATGATGGCTGTTGCCTTGGCAACAGATATTCGAGTCCCCACCTATGTGAAGTCATGGGTTTCACAGGTCCTGATACCAACAGTTACCATTTGATATTTTTTAAAAAGTCTACCTAGCATATACATCCATTGTCTCCCAGCGTGCTTCAGGTGACTCCTTCCATGGCCCAAGAACTAAAAATCCACTCAAGGCAGACTATGGGAAAACATCAAAACAATACATGATTGCCACTTCTTCTATCTCCCACTGTGTAACTTGTTACAATTTGGGGTATGGAAAGTCTACACTTTGCCTGTGATTATATGGCATTTGTTTTGGCTTTAAATGCATGGTGTGTGTGTGTGTGTGTGTGTGTGTGTGTGTGTGTATTGTAAGATAAGTTCGACTTCACTAATTTCATATTTGTAATTTGAATGCCACATGTTGATGTTCATTCTCACTAAGCCTTGGCATGCTGGCTCTAACACACTGTCAGTCTACGTTGTTATCGCAGAAGTCTATGTCTAACTTATTTGTGATCATGCCCTGTTAAAGAATTTAAAGAATGCTAAAATTTTGCTGTAGTTTTTCTCAGTTAAATTTTTGCACATGAGTCTTATTTTTTTGTTTCAATTTTCTACCACCAATGGTTTTTATAATGTCTCTGCATATGCAGTCTTTTGTTCTAATTTTAGAACATAGAAGATACAACATTGAAACAAAGGGATAATTTGCTTCTCAGAACATAAACATATAAGACATAAGATATCATATAAATGTAGACATAGAAGTCTAAATAAAAATTCAAATTGGATTTAAATTTTGTAATCACAGTAAAACATGTGCTTGGATAGCTGAGGAAAATACACTTAATTACTTTTAAGCAACATTAAAGGAGTCTGAAAACACATGATACTGAGGAGGGGACTTGTAAATTTTTCTTCACTTTAAATAAACTGTAAAAATGTCTTTTTTGTCACTACTCTAATTTAATTGCCCATTAATTTTAGCTCATGGAAGAATGTTTGCACCAAAGTATAGTTTCCATACTTTCAGGGTTGTTTTTTTTGTTGTTGTTGTTGACAGGATCTTATTTTGTAGCCAAGGTGTCCTCACACTTGAGTCTCCTATTTCAGTCTCCTGGGTGTCTCCCACTAGGACCAGTTTATTTTAGATGATTATATGAAGAAAATACTGGTATCAAATGAAAGAAAATAATACTATTTGATCCCCAAATGAACTGCCATTTATTGAGCATTTGCTATATCCTGGTTTGTCTTGGGAGCTTTAAGTGCAGCCTTAGAAACAATACGCCAGATAATATCATATGAGGGTTTTAGTAGACAGTCTTTGGAGATGAGGGACAGTGATTTTAAGTTGACTGCTCATGTACTTCTCTGAAAGATAATAACTTTCAAGTAAAGATCCATGAGAAAATATAACACACACACACTTTCGAGGCCTTCTAAATGAAGTTATACAAAGACTGTCAGGGTGACTGGATAGGCTAAATTATTATATGTAAAGTTGTAATGGCTCCTGATCAGATTCAGGTCAAATTAGAATTAAAATAAGCACCCTAGTGGGTGGGGGTTTGGTCACACAACTAACTGCAGAACTGTGGACAGAAAATACCACAATCATAGTGAGTACTCAGTAAATGTGTGTAAAATTGGAGAATACGTTTTTCTTTCTTTCTTTTGTTCAATGTGTTCAGCTATAAGAAATTATGGAAGTTAGGCATGGCTGAATACATTTTTTTTAATACCAGGAATTGGGAGAGTAAGCAGGAGAATTACAAATTTGGGGTCAACTTCAGGAATACAGACAGATTCTGTTTAGAAATAAGCATGCATTTTTACCGAGAGGAGAACTGATTAGCCACAGCATTCTTGGTCAGGATCTGGGAATTATGCAGTGACTGTGGAATGGGATGGCAGAAGACAGCTACACTTGTTGAAGAAGATAGGTTTAATTTAGCTAGCCAGGCTGAGCTTTATATGCCTATCACATACAGAAAGGACATCAGGTTAGCAGCAACAGTCCCAGCCCTGAAGTTTAGCATCCCAAGTTAGAAGCCATGGCATATTTACCCCAAATTTAATGGTTTAAGAGTATAATTTATTATTAATCTCCAGAGCTATAGATATTTTCTGGGCTTGTCTGAGTGTTTCTCTCTGAAGTCCTCTCACAGCCTTCCAGACTACTGGAGGTAGTGAGTGAGGTTGTCTGAAGACTTGAGTGAATACGTGAAAACCCTACAACAGAGCATGGTACAGAAACAATTCTAGCTGTTTCTTAGGAGCTCATCCAGTGTCATGCATTAGCATCCATTGATGAACTTTCCTTGTGGTTGTAACTTACATGTTAGCTGAGTTCTTCTAAAGAGATCCCAGTAACATCATTGCAAAGGCAACATGATTTCTTGTATAACTATATCTGACTGAAGACTGAGTTCTGGTCAGGTCAGATTCTAGGGAAGAGATATTCATGAGGATATGGCTCAAGATCGCAGTGGAAGAGACTGGGTGTTATAAAGTATGTTGATAGCAAATAATAGGATTGAATGACACCACGGTGAGTCTCCGAATCCCAAGTTTTAGATATTGAACAAAGAAACAAAGGATCGAATAAAAGAAAACAATTAGGAGAAAAGCTAGGTGAGTGAAGAAATCTGAGTGTAGAGAGACAAGAAAGAATTCACAGATTGTATAAATGCTGTTGATAACTGAAATGTTAAGACCTGTAAGTGGCATAGAAAGCATGCAGAAAGTATTGGTAGTTTGGTGTAGAATAGCTTTCTGAGCCACCCAGAAGGACAGAACAAGAAGTTTCAAGGAAAGAACTGATTTGAAAATATTTATACCACAGAGAAGGAAGAAAGCACAATATTTAGTTATGAAGACTAATAATTCAAAGAGTTTTTGTTCTGGTTCCCATCATAGCATATCTTTATGTTAAAGGGCATGTTGTGGTGAAGAGGTCCTGGACAGGACTCTGTTAGTCAGTCAGAACTGGGGCTTCTCTGGTCTTCAGCAGGCGAGATGACAGAACTGGTGATTTGGAGGGGGAACATGACCCCATAGCCATAATCAAGAATGAAGACAGTAAGAAAGCTGATGTAGATCAGTTAGTGCAAGCCCTGGAATCAGGGAGCTCTGCAATACAGGTTCAGAATACAATGGCCAGCAGCATCAACAGAGACACAATGTGGGAGGAAATTCTGCAGTTTTACACTAAAAAGAACTTTAAAATTTTAAATCCATGATGGAGGAGAGAGAATTAGAGAAAGAGAGCAAATTAGAGAAGACAGTATAAGACTTTAGATAGCATGTACAGTACATGATGACTTCTGTACACTTAAAATAAGACCAGTCCTACTATGTGACGTGTAGGAACCATGATACAGACAATTGGCAGTGCAGACAATGGTAGAGACAGAGGCCAGAAGAAATGCTTTCTTTTTAAGAAATAAAAAGAATATAGGCTACACTTTGGTCTTGGACTTTGGAAAATTGTATATATGTATGTATGTATGTATGTATGTACTATGAGAATCAGATGGAGTGTCCTTCCTAAGTAATCAAAAATACATCATTGACTTTTTATGATTTACATTCCATAAACTTAAAAGCATTTAAAAGAATATTTTGAAAGGGAATAGCCTGAAATGTATTTGAAAAAGTAGTTATTATGGCCAAGAATATCAGCTTTTGCCTCAAACTATGAAATCATAGATCCATGAATGAACTGTTAACCTTCTCTGTATTGAATGACTTATACATAAGTAAGATCCCTGATTTCAAAGTGCACATACTTAGAGACATAAACTGGATAAAATTTCCATAACAAAAACATTTAGGTGCTTCCTTTTCAGAGATGGAATTAAATTTTAAAAGATGTCAAAGTCTGGAAATATGGGAGCATGAGGATATTAAAGGAAAATTACCTCTAAGCATAGAAATTATTCAGAGTACTTTGGTCTGAATATTTAGTTTCTATTACAATTTTGAAGCAGAAAAATGTTTTCTAAGTATTTGGTACTTGTGTTTAACACATAAAAAATTTAAAAGTATACTGTTGGGAAAATACATGAATTCATTTCAATTTATATTCTCAATACCATTATTAAGCGTCTGCCCCAAACAGGCATTACATGTGCTAGTGGATATCAGTGAGTACAAAGTCAAGGTTAACTCCTCCTCCTTGGAGCTCACAGAAGAATGGGAAATGTGCTTTCTCCTTTGAGTCAAAGACCAGCCAAAATGAATTGATGTGCTATATCAGGATAGAACTAATCACTGGCCTGATGACAGTGTTATGATAAATACGTCCTAAGATGATATTAGGATCTGTTGCACAGCTGTAAATTCAGGAAGCTTACTTGTTCAGCTTGAGACTCTGACAACTGGCCATGCCTTTGTGTGGTAGTATTTACTACATGCAGACCACTATAAAAGGAGATGGCCTGTCTTCATTCAGTGGAGAGTCTGGACCTCACAAGCAGAGCCATGTGGTCCTCGACAGGATGCTGATGTGACTCTTACTCATTTAACATGGGATTGGGAATTGTCTGCTGACTTATGAGGAAGGAACAAAGGTAAAGCTCTCAACAAGAATGTGGCCTCTCCTCCCATTGATGACCTACTAGGTCATCCTCTGCTACATATGCAGCTGGAGGCCTGAGTCCCACCATGTGTACTCTTTGGTTGGTGGTTTAGTCCCTGGGAGCTCTGGGGGTACTGGTTAGTTCACATTGCTGTTCCTCCTATGGGGCTGCAAACCCCTTCAGCTTCTTGGGTCCTTTCTCTAGTTCCTTCATTGGGGACCCTGTGCTCAGTCCAGTGAATGGCTGTGAGCATCCACTTCTGTAATTGTCAGGCATTGGCAGAGCCTCTCAGGAAATAGCCATATCAGGCTCCTATCAGCAAGGGCTTGTTGGTATCCACAATAATGTCTAGCTTTGTAGGGGAATGCCAGGGACAGGAAGCAAGAGTGGGTGGGTTGGTGAGCAGGGGGAGGGGGAGGTGATAGGGGGTTTTAAAGGGGAAACCAGGAAAGGGGATAACATTTGAAATGTAAAAATAGAAAATATCTAATAAAAAAGAGAATGTCACAACTTTCCTTGTCATATGTCCTGACGTGTCATTTGTTTTGTTTGTTCACCTTAAACAATAAATAAGCCTTAAAATTTCAGTTTAAGCTTTGGAGGCAATCTTGGATCATCCATACTTATTAATTTTAATTGCCAGTGCATTATTTATTGTATATACACACATTGTATATATCTACACATAGTTACATGCATGTGTATACATAGGTGCACACCTCTATAAAAATCCAGAATGTATGCAAATATATACTTATGTAAATGTGGATAAATGTTCACATTTCATGATTTCATTTTCTATTGGGACCTTAGATCATATGGACTTCTAATGTCTTTATCACTTGATTTTTAATTTAATTGTACATTATGGAAAAAAAAGTAGTCACCTAATGAAGCCCCTGTTTTTAAAAGTATGGTTTCATCCTAAAAAGTATTGTATTTCATCCTAAATAGAAATTGTAAAGTAATCTGCAAGACATCATTCGTAAAATCCACTATTATTTGTTAATCCTTAGATACTAACTCATGAATACTATTAAAGAAGTTTCGAGATGGCCAAGCTCTTCTTTTAAAGGTGCACAAATGTAGTACAGACAGCTTATCTATGAGGACTGAGGAGTTAGGTCCCCACATGGTAAGACCTATGGGGATGTTTCTGCAGAATCTCCTGGCCCTTCCTGAGGGAATGCTTGGTTTGCTTTTCCCTTGTGTTTGCATATTTGGTTTCACAATTAGCAGTTTCTGCCCTCACTTTGTTTGTGTCAGACATTTCTTCAGAATCAGAAAAAGAAAGCTAAGGCTGTGACTAATTCCTGCGTATTTCTGAGGATCATGGGAACCAACAGATCGCCACTCTTCTGTTTTGTTTTGTTTGTTTGTTTTTTGTTTATATATATTTCCTTTGTTTACATTTCAAAGGTTATCCCCTTTCCAGATCTTCTCTCTGGAAATCCCCAATCCCATTCCCTGCCCTGCTTCTATGAGGTTGTTCCCCCATCAACCCACTCTGGCATTCCCCTACACTGGGGCATTGAGCCTTCTGAGAACCAAGGGACTCTCCTCTCATTGATGTACAATAAGGCCATCCTCTGCTACATATGTAGCTGGAGCCATGGGTCCCTCCGTGTGTACTGTTTGGTTGGTGATTTAGTCCCTGGGAGATCCAGGGATACTGGATGGTTCATATTGTTGTTCCTCCCATGGGGCTGCAAACCCCTTCAGCTCCTTCAGTCCTTTATCTAGCTCCTCCAATGAGGACCTTTTGAGACAGTTGAGTCAATACTAGGCCCTGAGGTGGACATCAGCTAATATCTGCATATTCTCTCTCAGTGGGAACTTAGTTCTGACAAAATTTGCCCACCAACCTGTACCAAACAATAGCTAGTTTATCGAAAGATTAGAAAGGTCTTGCTGGATTGTTGGTTCCAAGATTGAATAGGAACATTCACAGGTAAGCCAAGAAAGAGTAAGGAAACGACTCAGGTTTGCCAGCAATCCTTGGAGTTAGAGGAATTAGATCTCCCGATTAAGATATGGGGAGATACTAGATGCCAATAATTAAATCAGCAGTTCCTGGGAATATAGTTTATGAACTCTCTATACTGTAACAGCAAATGCTACCAACCATGGTCACTTGGTTAGGTACCAATGTGCCATCTTAGCTATTTCCTATTTCCTGCCCCTATGTTTCCTCTTTGTTGTGCTGTCTTAGCTATTTCCTGTTTCCTGCAGCTATGTTTCCTGTTTGTTGGATTCAGTTCACAGGTTGGCAAGAAACTGTAGAGATTGAGGTGGAGAAGGGAGGGGAATGAGTACATTGTGCATATTACTGTTAAATGTAAAAAGTTCTTTAAAAAGATTGTACATGAAAACTTGAGAAAATGGATGTAAAACGTTAATAAACAGATGTATAAATAAAGGTGGCCTGAGCTGTCTCCGTGCCAGTGAGTGTGAACTGCACCTGTTGGTACCAGTCTTCCTTTGCTGATTCTATTAGTCCTCCTACTGGTGTTGAACATGCCCAGCCTAGATCCAGGCAGTTCTTACAGCTACTTATTATCTCATTATCATTTGTTCAAAGGTTTCTTCCTCCGACTTTAACATAGAATACATTATTTTGTGTGTATGTATATTTGTACATAGTATAGTAGTCCTTTAATTAATCTGAACTTTTTGTTGTTCTTGTTTCATTGATTTGTTGTTGTTGTTGTTGTTGTCCTTTTCTTTCTCTTTTGCATGGAGTACTCAATGTTGGCCTTAATTCCCCAATCTACCTTCGTCATTCTCGTTTTGTTTGTTTGGTTTTGTTTGTTTTCCTGGCAGAAACTGGTTGTTAGTTTATAACTACAGAGTCCATGAAACTATTTGTTTCCCAGACTGGCATCAAAATCATGACAATCTTTTTTTCTGTCACAACTGCGATTACAAGTGATCTTCTATGCCCAGGTCTTTGCTAGAATTTATTTTATTTATTATACTCAAGCATATTTTGACATCTCGGTGTCTATATGAAGAGTTTAGAATTTCCCTGATGGCTACAGATACTGAACACTCTTAAAGTATTTATTGAACTTTTGTTCTTCTTGTTTTGAGAACTGTATATTCATCCCAATTTCTCATTTGCTGACAGATTATTTGGTTTGTTAGTGTATTTTTGTTCTTTATATATTTTAAATATTATTCCTCCATCAGTGTTAAGTTGGCAGTGCTCTTTGCCCATTCCATAGGCTCTCTCTTCTTTCTGATAACATTTTTCTTTTGCTGTTCAGGAGATTTTTGAATTTCATTTGTCAGTTCTGTGGAAACAAAAGTCAAGATGTGCTAGTGATGATGTGGAGAATTAGGAATAGTTCTTCATTGTGCTGGAAAGGTAAAGTTAACCTCTGGCTGGGAAAATCAGCAGAAGAGCTCCTCAGAAAAATAGAAAAGTAAAATCACCTTATGATTTAGCTATAGCAGTTCTACGTTGACACACCACAGAGTTTATGCTTGCCCATTGTCATTGCTTCACAATTCCCAATAATAATGAGATGAAATGACCTGGAATGTCTATCAGCAGGTGAATCCATGACATATATTCACAATGGAACTTTATTCAACTGTGAAATTCGAATTATTAAATTTATAGACCAAGTCACAGAACTTGACTCTAGATTTAGAGTTGAAAAAGTAAACATGTACATGAATAGGAATTATTTAGTAATGGTAATAGACTGACTTTTTAAAAGTCTATATTTAAAAAGTAGCATTTAAGGACAACTGTTGTACCAAGTGGAGGCCTGATCTTTAATCCATAGCATTGCAATTATGCAACAGTCTTAGTTTTTCTCTAGTTGACACATGATAGAGCTGTTAAATTTGTTCTTTGGTATGCACCTGCTGTATCGAATGGGGTCTTTTATTATTTTTAATCTCCTCTTCCTTGCAGGCAGCCATATATTTGCTAATAATGATAATTTCAGAATTGCACTTTTGTTCCAGAAGAAATCAGTCCTGATGTCAAGCTCATTACAGATTCCATAGTACTGAAGACAGAGTAAAATATATTACATAAAATTAACATTTTTACTATGATTAAGTGGCAGCAATCTTGTTCAAAATGTTATATAGTCATTAACAATAAGATCCTCAGCCCTTGAAGTATTTCTCTTTCTAACCAGCTTCTAATCTATCATGTATCTTAAAATTTTACCTATCCTTGATATGATAATGCATATAAATGGGCCAAGTATTTCTTTTGTAGCTATTAACTGGACCAAATGTTTCCAAAGTTTTTCTACATGAACCTTATTCTTTTTATTACAGGAATGTATTACATTTTGTGTGTGTGTGTGTGTGTGTGTATATATATATATATATATATATATATATATATCACATTTTATTTATCCATTCGACTACTCATGGAACACTAAAGCAGTTTTTGCCTTTTACCTATTGCAATCAGCACATCTAAAATCACTTTCACAGGGCTATGCTTCCTATGTGTAGGGTCATCTCTCATGGACAAAAGTTGGTGGCTCCTAGGGTCATTATGCATCTGGCATCACTCTTCACACTGTTTTCTGCACAACTTAGCAATTTCCAGCAGGAAGTCACCAATGGTCTAATCTACACATCCTTAACAGTATATGCTATTTTCTGATATATCTATTACAGACTCTGGATTCTCGGTGGTGGAATTATAAGCACATGCTGCAATAATCAGTTTTTAAATATGATGCTGGAAATTTTAATTCAGACCCTCCTGATCACTGAGTCATCTTTCCAGTTCTCCCACTTGTGTTTTTATACACACATACTGACTATTTGAAAAGAATATCCTGGGCATATACCCCAAAGATGCTCAACCATGCCACAGAGGCACGAGCTTCACTATGTTCATAGCAGCCTTATTTGTGATAGCCAGAAGCTGCAAACAACCCAGATGTCCCACAACTAAAGAATGGATACAGAAATGTGGTTCATTTACACAATGGAATACTATTCAGCTATTAAGAACAAGGACATCAAGAGTTTTGCAGCCAAAGTGGATGGAATGAGAAAACTTTTGGGATAGCATTTGGAATGTAAATTAAGAAAATATCTAATAAAAAATTTGCAAACATTGCAAAAATGAAAAAAAAATATCCTGAGTGAGGTATATCAGACCCAAAAGGCTATGCATGGTATATACTCACTAATAAATGGATATTTGCCAAAAAGGACAGAATTCCCAGGATACAATCCACAGAACTCAAAAGGGTTAACAAGCCAAAGGTCCCAAGTGAGGATGGAGGGAGAAAGCAGAGAGCAGAGGGAGGGAGGAAACTGGGTGGGAGAGGGGAACAGAAGGGACAGAGGAGCAGGGGAACATGATAAGGTATTAGGGGGACAGACGTGAAGCCCAGAGAGCCAGCAGAATAAATGGAAATGTTCAATATCCCACAATGGGATGTGAGAGGTGGAAGACCTGGGAGGCGAGAGAATCTCAGGACTCAAAGGGAAGGACCTTCAATGTAATGCCCAACAGTGGGGAGAGGAAACTTGTAGAATCTACCTCCAGTAGAAAGAAGGGGCTTCAAGTGGCAGGGTGGGGTTGCCATTCCACAGCCAAAAACTCTGACTCGGAATTGTCCCTGTCTACAAGAACTGCAAGGACAAAAATGGAGAAGGACCTGAGGGAAAGGAAGTCCAATGACAGGCCCAAATTGGAATCCAACTCAAGTGGAGGCCTCAGTCCTGACACTATTACTGATGCTATGGTGTACTTACAGACTGGAGCCTAACATGACTGCTCTCTAAGAGGCCCAACAAGCAACTGACCGAGACAGAAGCAGATACTTACACCAACCCATGGACTGAAATCGGGGAGTCGGAGACCCCTTTGGTTGAATTAGGGAGAGGCTAGAAGTTGAGGATCAGGGTGGCCCCATAGCAAGACCAAGAGTCTCAACAAACCTGGACCCCTGAGATCTCTCAGACACAGCCACCAACCAGGCAGCTTACACTAACTGGTGTGAGGTCCTGAAACATATACAGCAGAGCACTTCCTGGTCTGGCCTCAGTGGGAAAGGATGCACCTAACCCTTGAGAGACTTAAGGCCCCTGGGAATAGGGAGGCCTGGAAGAGTATAGGTGTGTGTTGGGAGATGGGGCATCCTCTTGGAAATGGGGGAGGCAGAATGGGATATGGAACTGTCAGGAGACAGAAAAGCAGGGGTAACAACTGCACTGTAAAAAAAAAAAAAAGAAAGATAATAAAAATGAAAAATATATTCAGAAAGTAATTTCAGTCATAATAAAATGTAATATAAAAATATGTAGGAGTAAAGGTGACAAGAAGATTGAAGTCTTGCATGCTAAAAGACACATGGATCAGTTTTTAAAAACACAGATTTAAGCAAATAAAAAGCCACTCTTCATGAGACAAAATTGGTAAGATGGCAAATACTCAAAATCACTTTGAGGTTCAATTAAGTCTTATTTCAAACACTAGCATCTTCAAAGGTAACATTAAAATTATTAATATTTTATCTATTTTTCCAATTAACAAAACAATATCGAAGAAGAAAACCAAATTTAGAACTCATACATCAGATTTAAAACTATCCAAAAATACATTGGAGTTAGGCTAGACATATAAACCAGTATCAAATAGAATAGAATTAACAGTCCAAAATAGAGATTTTTGTCTATGGTTAGTGGATATTAGAACAGGGTATTGAATACTATCAGTAGACAAGAATAATCTTTTCAACAGGTAGTTCTGGATAAACTGGATTCTCACAAGCAGACAAACAGGATAGAACCACACCTCACTATGCATAAAAATTCACTCCATGTGCATCAGTGATGTGAACATAAGACTTCCCTGCTCAGCCATCATAATTAGGAAACTACAGATTAAATGAGAAAACTCACCTCTGGAAATTACTTCTGCCAGCAAGGTGGGTCAATATTGTTTATCCTGCCAAAGAATTGGCTTTTAGATTTTTTTCTTTTATTGAAAATAGATTATTTTCTCATACAGAATGTCCTAATTATTGTATTCCTTCCACTCCACTCCTCCCAGTCTCTCCCCACCACAGTTTCCCTCTATATCAATTTCCTTTCTGTTTCTCATTAGGAAAGAATAGGCTTCTAAAAGATAACAAACATGTACAAATAAAAAATAATAAGATGAAGCAAACACTATCATATTGAAGTTGGAGCCTTTAAGTCAGAAGGAGGAAGAGTCCCAAGATACGGCAAAAGGGTCAGAGATCCATTTGTTCTCAGTCTCGGGAGTCCAATAAAAATGCTAGGCGAGTAGATGTAATACATATGCAGAAGACCTGGTGTAGAGCCATGTAAGTGCTATGCTTGCTGCCTCAGTCACTGTGAGCTCCTGGGCAGTGCTTAGCTGAATCAGAGGCCATTGTTCTGGCATTCCCCATACCCTATGACTCCAACTATCTTTCTGACTTCTCTTCTGGGATATACCCTCAGCCCTGAGGGGATGGATTTGATGAAGACCTTCAAATCAGATATTCTCTTCACATGCTGACTGACTGTGAGACTCTGCAGCTCTTCCCAACAGCTTCTGATGGAAGTCTTTCTATCGAAGCTCAGATAAGGCTTTTATCCTATTAGGCATAATTTGATTGATTTTTATTTTGTAGACTCCAGACCTCTGGTTCTTGATTACCCAATGTTAGTGTGTGTTCATTTTCATGAAGTGGACATAATATCAAATAAGGCCATCATTGGTATTCCCATAAGTTCTATGCCACCACTGCCCTAGCATATTTTGTGGGCAGGGTAGATGATAGGTCAAAGATTTTGCAGACAGGGTTGGTGTTTACATTTCTCTTTCAATAGCTGGCAGGATATCTTCCCATACCAAAGAGACTAGAACATGGGGGCAAAAGGTCCATGCAGGTACCAGCTCAACTTCTCCATGCTAAATAAGTTATGAGGCTCTTGTCCTCAGCAGTAGACCTCGTTGTCTGGTTTTGGTGAGCAAACTTTTGTCTTAACAACAGCCTAGGTTGTTTGGGGATTTCCATGGGGCTCTCTTGCCAAACAAATCAGATGAAGCAGCCTATTGTCACCACAGGAAGACTTGTCTATCTATAAGAGATGTCCAGGTGTGGCTCTGTCTTCCCTACAGTGAGTCCTCACTAGGATCAGCTTCACAGATTCCAGAAATTTACTACTGCACTAGATTTCCATATCACTCTCCCCATGCCCCTCCTCCAATTCTAGCTGCCTCTTTCCACATTCTGTCCCTCTACCTCATCTCCTCCATCTTATTCCTCCATGTTCTCATCCCGATCTGCCCAATGTCTTCCCATAAAATATATTTTATTTTCCCCACCGAGTGAGAATCCTGTTTCTCCCTAGTACCCTCCTCTTTACCCAACCTCTTTGGGTAAATGAATTGTAATGTGGTTATCATTTACTCAATGGCAAATATCCTTTTATGAGTGAATAAGCACCATATGGATCTTTCTGAATCTGGGTTACCTCACTCATGACTTCTTTTTTCTAGTTCATTTGCCTGCACATTTGATGATGTTAGATTGTTAGCAGTTGAGTGATACTCTGTTGTGTAAATGCACCATATTTTCTTCATCTATTCTTCTGCTGAGGAACATCTACATTGTCTTCAGGTTCTGATTATTATGAATAAAGCCTTAATGAAAATGCTGAGCAAGTGTCCATGTGATAGGCTGGGACATCCTTTAGGAATATGTCTGGGAGTGAAAAAGTTAGATCTTCAGGAAGATTATCTGAGAAACCACATTTATTTTTATAATGCCTATACAAGTTTGCATTTCCCCCAGCAATGCATGAGAGTTCCCCTTGCTCCACATCCTCACCAGTATGTGCTGTCATTCATGTTATTGATCTTAGTCATTCTGCCAAGTGTAAGACGGAATCTCAAAATAGGTTTGATTTGTATATCCTTGCTGACTGAGAAAAAGGAACATTTCTTTACTTTTACTTTTATTTTTTATTGGATATATTCTTTATTTACATTTCAAATCTTATCCCCTATTCTAGTCTCCCTCCCTATCCAGTCCTACTTCCCCCTGCTTCTATGAGGGTGTTCCCTCACCCACTCATCCACCCACCCACTCCTGCCTCCTGACCCAAGCATTCCCCAACACTGGAGCATCAAGCCTTTATAGGACCAAGGGCCTCTCCTCCTATTGAGGCCAGAGAAGGACATCCTCTGCTACATATGTGGCTGAAGCCATGGGCCCCTCCATGTGTTCTTTTTGGTTGGTGGTTTAGTCCCTGTGGTTGGTTGATATTGTTGTTCTTCCTATGGGTTGCAAATTTCAGCTCCTTCAGTCTCTTCTCTAACTCCTCCTTTGGGTACCCCATTCTCAGTCCTCTTTCAACAGAGGAATGGATATAGAAAATGTGGTACATTTACACAATGGAGTACTACTCAGCTATTAAAAACAATGACTTCATGAAATTCTTAGGTAAATGGATGAAACTAGAAAACATCATCCTGAGTGAGCTAACTCAGTCTCAAAAGAACACACATGGTATGCACTCACTGATAAGTGAATATTAGCCCAAAAGCTCAAAAATACACAAGATACAATTCACAGACGACATGAAACTTAAGAAGAAGGAAGACCAGTGTTGATGCTTCAGTTCTTCCTAGAAAGGAAACAAAATTCTCCTGGAGGAAATACAGAGACAAAGTGTGGAGCAGAGACTGAAGGAAAGGCTATCCAGAGACTGCCCCAACTGAGGATCCATCCCATATACAGTCCAAACCCAGACACTATTGTGGATGCCAAGAAGTGCTTGCTGACAGGAACATTTCTTTAAGTGTTTCTCAGTCTCTATGAATTTTCTGATTAGATCTGTTCTCTACTTTCAAATTGGACTATTTGGTATTTTGATATCTAGTTTCTTGAGTTCTTTATATATTTTGGATGCTATTCCTCTATGGGATGTGGAACTAGTGAAACATTTTCCCATTTTGTGGGCTGTTGTTTGTTTAATTGAGATTGTCCTTTGCCTTAGAGATGTTTTTCAGTTCAGCAAGATCTCATGTATTTATTTTATCTTATTTTCAGAAACAAATTTTTATTAGATATTTTCTTCATTTACATTTCAAATGCTAACCCCGAAAGTCCCCTATACCCTCCCCCTGCCCTGGTCCCCAACCCACCCACTCCTGCTTCCTGGACCTGGCAATCCCCTGTACTGGGGCATATGATCTTCTCAGACCAAGTGCTTCTCCTCCCCTTAATGGTCTACTAGGTCATCCTCTGCTACACATGCAACTAGAGACACAAGCTCTGGGGGGATCCCATTTATTAATTGTTGACTATTGTGCATACATTATTGGTGTTCTGTTCAAAAAGTTGTCCCCTATGATAATGTGTTTAAGGCTGTTCCTCACTTTCGCTTCTATCAAGTTAAGTGCATCTGATTTTATATTGAGGTCTTTGATCTACTATGATTAGAATTTTGTGCAGCATGATAAATATGAATTTATTTGTAGTCTTCTACATCCAGACATCCACTTGGACCAGCACCATTTTTGAAGATGTTTTTTGTTTCTAGTTTATATTTCTGGTTTCTTTTATCAAGTTCAGGTATTCATATGTACGTGGATTTATGTTTGGCACTTCAATGTGATTCCATTGATCAATTTGTCTGTTTTATGCTAATACCATGCAGTTTTTATTACTATTGTTCTGTGGTACAATTTGAAGTGAGGAGTGGTGAGACTTCCAATAGTTCTTTAATTGTATAGGATTGTTTTAGCTATTCCCCCCCTCTCTTCCTTCCTTCCTTCCTTCCTTCCTTCCTTCCTTCCTTCCTTCCTTCCTTCCTTCCTTCCTCCCTCCCTCCCTCCCTCCCTCCCTTTCTTCCTTCCTTCTTTCCTTCCTTGTCCTCATCCTCTTCCATCTCCATCTATGGTGGTTGTGGTTTTTATCCATGAAGTTTAGAACTGTCTTTCAAGCTCTGTAAAGAACTGTGGTGAAAGTGTGATGGGGATTTCATTGAACCTGTAGATTGCTTTTAGTAAGATGGTTGTTTTTACTCTGCTAATACTACTAATCCATGATCATGAAAGATCTTTCCATCTTCTGGTATTTTCTTCAATTTCATTCTTCAAAGACTTGAAGGTTTTAACTTACAAGTCTTTCTCTTACTTGGTTCACCCTAAGATATTTTATATTACTTAAGACTATTGTGAAAGGTTTTTTTTTTTCTTATTTTTTCTCAGCCCCCTATGCTTATGTATATGGGGAGAGGGGCTGCTGATATTTTTTGAGTTAATCATTTATCCAGCCACTTAGCTGAAAGTGTTTCTCAGCTGGAGAAGTTCCCTGGTAAAATTTTGGGGTCACTCAGGATGTAGAGACAGAGGACTAGTTTTAGACTAATTTGATATATAGAGCAAGAAAGTAGATTTTTCATCATCTACTACTACAGCAGCAAAATAAAATATTAATAAATCTAGACATGTTAAATGATTAAAAATTCAATGCTATTATATACATTAAAATGCTCATTTATGTACATTTTCTGACACACATGTTGTTTATATAATACATGTTTACTTTTTGCACTTATCCCTGGAAAGCAGCTTCATTTCTTCTGTTCTCTCTCCCGCTCTATGCTATTTCGCTCAAGGTCACACCAGACTAATATATATTATCAGTTTGAAATCTTGCCATATGTTTTTACATAATCATAGAAAGGTATTTTTTCCATTTTTTCCAACTTTTATTAGCTATTTTCTTCATTTATAATTCAAGTGTTATCCAGAAAGTTCCCTATACCCCCCCTCCCGGCCCTGCTCCCCTACCCACCCGCTCCCACATCTTGGCTCTGGCGTTCCCCTGTAAGGGGCATATAAAGTCTGCATGACCAAGGGGCCTCTCTTCCCAATGATGGCCAACTAGGCCATACTCTTCTATATATGCAGCTAGAGACATGAGCTCAGGGGGTACTAGTTAGTTCATGTTATTCTTCCACCTATAAGGTTGAAGACCCATTCAGCTCCTTGGGTACTTTCTCTAGCTCCTTCCTTGGGAACCCTGTGTTCCATCTAATAACTGATTGTGAGCATCCACCTCCATGTTTGCCAGGCACTGATATAGTCTCCCACGAGACAGCTATATCTGGGCCCTTTCAGCACTATCTTGCTGGCATATGCTATAGTGTCTATGTTTGGTGGCTGATTGTGGGATGGATCCCTGGCAGCTGCAGTCATTGGGTCCATCCTTTGGATTCAGCTTCACACATGATCTCTGTAACTCTTTCAATGTGTGCTTTGTTCTTAATTCTAGGAAAGGGGTGACATGTCCACATTTTGATCTTCCTTCTTCTTCAGTTTCATGTGTTTAGTAAATTGTATCTTGGGTAGTCTAGGTTTCTGGGCTAATATCCACATATCAGTGAGTACATGTTATGTGAGTTCTTTTGTGATTGGGTTACCTCACTCAGGANTCTGTAACTCTTTCAATGTGTGCTTTGTTCTTAATTCTAGGAAAGGGGTGACATGTCCACATTTTGATCTTCCTTCTTCTTCAGTTTCATGTGTTTAGTAAATTGTATCTTGGGTAGTCTAGGTTTCTGGGCTAATATCCACATATCAGTGAGTACATGTTATGTGAGTTCTTTTGTGATTGGGTTACCTCACTCAGGACGATGGCCTCCAGATCCATCCATTCGCCTAGGAATTTCATATATTTATTGTTTTTAATAGCTGAGTAGTACTCCATTGTGTAAATATACCAAATTTTTTGTATCCATTCCTCTGTTGAGGGACATATGGGTTCTTTCCAGCTTCTGGCTATTATGAATAAGGCTGCTATGAACATAGTGGAACATGTGTCCTTATTACCAGAAGGAATATCTTCTGGATATATGCCTAGTAGAGGTATTGCAGGATCTTCCGGTAGTATTATGTCCAATTTTCTGAGGAACTGCCAGACTGATTTCTGGAGTGGTTGAACAAGCTTGCATTCCCACCAACAATGGAGGAGTGTTCCCCTTTCTCCACATCCACTCCAGCATCTGTTGTCACCTGAATTATTGATCTTAGCCATTCTTACTGGTGTGAGGTGGAATCTCAGGGCTGTTTTGATTTGCATTTCCCTGATGATTAAGGATGTTGAACATTTTTTCATGTGCTTCTCAGCCATTCGGTATTCCTCAATTGAGAATTCTTTGTTTAATTCTGTGCCCCAATTTTTAATGGGGATATTTGATTTTCTGGTGTCCACCTTCTTGAGTTCTTTATATATATTGGACATCAGCCCCCTATCTGATTTAGGATTGGTAAAAATACTTTCCCAATCTGTTGGTGGCCCTTTTGTCTTGTTGACAGTATCTTTTGTCTTACAGAATCTTTGCAACTTTATGAGGTCCCATTTGTCAATTCTTGATCTTACAGCACAAGCCATTGCATAAAACAAGTCCTTAAAAAGGGGTCACGGGTATAGAAGCTCCGAAAAGGGGTGAAAGAGGAGATATTCAAAGTCACAGAGACCAAAATACACCTCCAGGAAGTTGGTGAATCTGAACTGGAATCATGTTCCTCTATTCTTACCTAGTTAAGGGTCAGAAGATGTACTATCGACGGTCAACACGGTCGACCATTTGTTGTAAATGCTGTCTTTTTTTCCACTGGATAGTTTTGGCTCCCTTGTCAAAGATCAGGTGACCATAGGTGTGTGGATTCATTTCTGGGTCTTCGATCCTATTCCATTGATCTACCTGTCTGTTGCTGTACCAGTACCATACAGTTTTTATTACGATTGCTCTGTAGTACAGCTTGAGGTCAGGCAAGGTGATTCCACCAGAGATTCTTTTATTGTTGAGAAGAGTTTTTGCTAGTCTAGGTTTTTTGTTATTCCAGATGAACTTGCTAATTGTCTTTTCTAGATCCTTGAAGAATTGAGTTGGAATTTTGATGGGGATTGCATTGAATCTGTAGATAGGTTTAGGCACAATAGCCATTTTTACTATATTGATTCTGGGCTCAGAGGAAAGATGGCGGGGTGGGGGGTGTTCTGGCTGGGAGAGGCCCAGCCTCCGGTGGGGCAGAGTTCCTTGGTTCCTGCCCCTGTGGGCAACCGCTCCCCCACTGCTCCCCAAACCACCACTGCACTCCACTCACAGGTAACCCTGATGTGATCTTAAAGTCCTGGGGTGTGGAGAGCACAGGACAGGCCCTAGCTACATCTGCTGGGCTCATATCTATCATCAAAAGCTTAAACCAGACATCCTAATTTATGCCACAATTTGACACTGGTAAATTAAATCACTCTCTGACATCTTCAGGACACTCCCACATGTTAGTAAATAATGCTTAGTAACATTATTTACTGAGATAACTATTTAGATGACCATTTATTATGGGGCAGGTACTGTATTGAATGTTTTATAGGCTCATATGTTTTGATTTTGAAAATGATCGTGCAAGGTAAAAACTATCCCAATTTCATTCAAATATGAAAATTCAACTGTATAAACATAAGACCGCTGATTTAGGACAGAATTAGTAAAAGCTGTGCTTTAAAGCCATAACACCTGTACAAACTGACTCACTGTTTGTAATCAATTTGTGTAGATTTTTAAAGTCAGAAACTCTCCCATGAGCCAAAAAAGAGAAAGAAAATAATAACACCATGTATCTTGGCTCGTAAACTCTGCTGAAGGAGTGTTACCATTCTCATTCTCTACCAAACATTAATTACAAAGCTATTATTTCTATGATATGCATTGTCAGCCTTTATCTTGGCTAAAGGAAGTGTTATAAAACCAATAACAGCACTTATCTTTATGATACCTACACCATGACTAATGTTCTGAAAAAATGGTGCTCAGTAAATTCCTGTTCTGACATAGACTGCAGGAAAGTGGCCAAGTGAGCCGGGCAGAGTCTGGTGCAGTGGCCGCTTTCCAGACTCCTTACCAGGGACCCTGCGTCTGTGAAATGCAAGCTAATTTAGGGATCCTCACAACAAATACAGTTAGGAGAAAAGCTTGAGAGTGTATGGGCTTTTCCACAGTTGGGACCCAATTAAACTTCAAATGTTCCATGATTCTCAGTGTTTGCACCACTGACTTTCTCTCGTCTAATATTGAAGTCTGATTTCACAGAAGTGACCAATTCCCATGGTTGAAGCTGAAGTGTGTCAGAAAAGCAGTGGTGACACCAAACTGCCATTTTCAACTGGGCATGTCCCTGGCAGTAAATATCTGGAGTTGTCAGTCCATGAGATTGAAATTCCATTTTCTCAATGCAGGTAACTTTGTTAGTGCTCTCAGATGGGTACATTCATGTCTTAATTAAATGTCATTGATTTCATATCATTATTCACTTATGAGTTAAAGATGCTATTCAAAACCACTGAAAACAACAGTACAAAACTTCCAAGTTGTTCTGAGATCTCAAAACTGTTTGACACAATCTCTGAGCAACTGGATTTTACTGAACAAATCGATCTCTTATCCTTTAAACATATCCATCACCTTATTGCAAAGGGTAGATCAGCTTACTCCATTAACAAATTCCTTAGTAGTATATGCACAGTTCTCTTTGAAAATTATACTCTAACTTTATGTCTTTAAATAGCTATAATAAATTTGGGGGTTCTAAATTTGATGACATGGTCTATTACAGCTTTAATGGTCTTGTTAAAAGCTAATAGTCTATGCTATTATTAATGAATAAATGGCACCATTCATGCTGATGTTACATGCCACTATCTAGAAGTACATTAATAAGGGTTTTTACACAAAATTTTAAATTAGTGTTAGAGTTTGACATGGAGATATTATGAGCAAAACAGCCTAATTGAATGTGAAGAACTAAGTTGAACAGCAATTATTCTCAACCCCAGTACTGACCATGAAGGTACACAATGCACTGGTCAAAGAAAAGAAAGTGTAGGACAATAACACCGTGCAGAGAAAATGCTATCACCTAATTCTGTTAAAGGAAAGAACAATATATAATGGAGAAAGAAGAGCCTTGAACAAATTAACTAGGCATTTTGGATTTGCATATAGACAAAAGTGAGTCTAGATAAATTTTACATATTATACAAATTATCTGAAAACAGATGACAAGCCATGATGATGTGGAATTATGAAATAACTAGATGTAACCCATACTACACTGAGCTTGGTGGTGACTTTGTAGAGCTAACACCAAATATTCAATATATAAAAGAATAATAAAAAAAACATAGATTCATCATAATGTTAAACTTGCTGTATGAAAGACATTGTCAAAAGTCTAAAAGACTAGATAGACTGGAATTAAATATCTGTCTGAAATCTGAGAAAAGATTATCTCGTGGAATATATAAGGAAATATAGAGGGATAACTATGCAAAATGAGGAATGAAACTTAAAATACATATAAAATATAGACATGTAAAATCTCTTGTGTGTATTGTGTATGTGCATGAATGTATGAGTGTATGAATGTTTCCATACATGTGGATACCAATAACTGGTCATAGACATAGATCCTTTGAGACAAGTTCTCTCACTTGGCCCTAGACTCCCCAAGTATTCTGGCTAGCCAACAAGGCCCAAGGATTTCTGACTCCCTTCTAGCAGCACTGAGATTACAAAAACATCCAGTAACGCTGGCTTTTTTACACAGGTTCTGGAGATTAAATTCAGTACCTTGTGCACGCAAGGCAAGGGCTTTACTAGTTGAGTTATCTCTGAGTGCCTTGTAAAAGGATGTAACTAGAGATCTTCCAACTCAAATGCACATTAGTAAGTAAAAATTGCCAATCCAAAAAGGCAAAAGAGGTTTAATCCCAGCATGTGATACTTTAGAAAAGCAAAAACTTGCAGACATTGTAAAATTCAATGGTTTTTAAGGGTAAGAATGGTTGAGTTGGTGAAATTCAGAATATTTTTTCAAACAATAAAATTATTCTGTACGACTTTATACTGACAAACAACAGATATATATTTAAACCCAAATGGTAAACAATATCTACTGTGAGCGCAATTGTTAAATATGGCATTCATGATAACGTTTTTCCTGTGAAGGCTCATAAGCTGTGAGAAATCATATGTTATCCTGGAGTTGGTGGATTATAGGGTGTCAAATTCGAGTCCTCCCTTTGCTTTATCTGCCAGGGTTACTGAAAACATTAGATGGCAGCTTCCAAACTACTGGAGTAGTTAATACAGGAGTCTGTGCTTGCCTCTCAATTTTGCTGTGAACATAAAATTGATCTAAAAATTAAGTATTTTATCTAAAAGGAATTACCTAAAATAGTCCACTATTAAGAACAATATTGGCATACAGAAATCATAAATCCTTTTAGAACTTTGGCTGGTTTAAATACTTCAACATTTTATTAAATATTAAAGTATCATTTATTATGAGGTTATATGTGTACCTGGAATATACATTTAAAACTTTAATATGAAAACTGATTATTTCAGCAACTGGTTTTTGAAGAGATTGAAAGTATTGTTCAAAAGAAAACTAATTTGAATGGAAATAAATATTTTAGTAGCTACTAGAAAATACAAAAATTCCACTGAATGCATAGATTTAGAATATATTTCCTGGCCAATGTCCAGAGTACAAAAGATGCAAATTAGTGAAGATAAAAAGAAACAATTGGGTCAAGGTTTAAAATTAAAACATTACAATATGATTATGTCAGAAAATTATTACACAATAACTGAAAACTTATGTGGTAGCAAATATTATATGAAATGCCAGTTATACAAAATTACTGTTTTCTTTCTTTAATTATTTACTTGCTTATTTGATAAGGTATGTAATAATGGCATATACTCACTATATTTAGTAAATAACATCCTGAACTGATACTACATGAAGCTCAGAATATTAAAATGCTAAAAATGTCATTTAATAAGTACTACAGAGAAACAATACATTTAAACATTTTCAAGTATTTTCCTTTGTATGTAATATACTTTAATAGAGAATATACATGTGTAATTTGAATATATACTTGTTTAATATATTTTATAATTTAGTAAAAGTTGTTGTCCATGATAGAATATCAGTAATGAGTTTTTTGTTTGTTTGTTTTCATTTTGACTTGTCTGACAATATACTTATGAGACTAATTGGATATCTTAAATAAATATGAAATAAGTCAGATAGATTTGGGTTAATATTTTTACATATTTGTGAAAATGGAATGAAAATTTAAAAACAAGTGGAAATATACTGGATCGGGCAAATGAAATGCCCTATAATTATAATGTTATTGAGAAAATTTTCTATAAGCTTCTCCATATGGTGATCCCATGCCATTTAAATGTTCAAGATTTAATGGATTCTTACTGTTTTAAAATAATGATTAGTACTCTGATAGATTTGTATACACCTTTTGTATCATAGTCCTTCCATGCAACTATTCCCAAGTTTACCCCATTCTCTACCCATGGGGCTGTGTGGCTTTGTATTGTTCATTTGTTTTTCTGTTTTAAAACCCATGCAGATCAGCTTGTGCTAAGTATTCTAGGATGTATGTACATTTTACTGTAGAGTGGTCCACTTGCTGAGGCTTACACCCTTAAAAACAGTGCTCTTCCCTCTCCCAGTGGCTCACAGTTACCAGTACCTCCATGGTTGCGGATGGTATTGTGTGCTTAACTCACATCTCCGTGACATCTGGTCTGGCTTTGGCCTGCCCATGTATTTACACCCTGTCACAATCACCATGGTTTTATATCTTTAGCTTTGATCCTTTTATCCTTGCAGTGTCTGGGGGACAGTTTCCATGTGGTCATCTACTACCTCTAGCTCTCAGAGTCTTCTTGCCTCCTTCATCAGCAATGCTTCCTGAGCCTTGAGAAGAAAGGGTGCAGTAGCTATGTGTCATTTCAGAATGTACATTGTGTAGTTACATTCTTTGCATTCTTGAGCAGTTGTGGGTCTCTGTGTTTATCATATCGACTGAAAATAGAAGCTTCTCATTTAAAACTTAGAGATGCGTTGATCTAAACATATATATCATTCAGGGTGGGATTATCTGTAGGCTTTTGGACTGAAAAGTTTATATATATATATATATATATATATATATATATATATCACTCAAACTAATAAAATAAATAAATCTTAAAACTATTTATAAACCATCAAACATAATATGTTACTGTTGTTAATTTTATTTTCTATTTTTCTCAATTATTTTTCTGTTTTAATTCTGAAGGAGATTAGAAGACAGACTCCCATATACGTTTCCTGAAAAGAAAAAAAAATACTTTTCATCTATCTTTCAGTGAACAGGATATGAGGAACATTTTCTTTGTGAGGATAATCATGGACTCCTCTTTAGAATTAGAGTCACTTAGCTTTAATACAATCAATATACATTAAGTGAGCATTTTCTGAATGCTAATAATTGCCTATGTTCCAGAAATAAAAGTAGCACTAGTAAATATGATCAATAAATGGGAGAGCTAGTCCATTTAGAATAACTTTAAAGTAACTTGAAACACCATATAATAAAGAATTAAAATGACTACAATAACCTGAAAACCAGTTAGTTTAGTAGGGTAATATTCTTGCCACAGTACAATAAATGGTGTTAACTGGTTATTTTACTAGTTGTATTGAAAGTTGTCACATCATGCATACTTCTACAAAGATGAGGCATATGAAGTCCATGTATGATGTGTTGCACATTAGGTTAGACTTTGGAAAGAAAGCACAGTTGCTTTGTTTTCCTTGTGACTTTTCAATATACATTCAGTAATCTCACAGTTCCTACACATTTGTTTACAAATTGAGACGACACACGTGTTGCCCATGGCTATGTTTATAAAGAGTATCTCCAAGCAATTTACAACTTCAGATCATTTTATTAATTTTAATTTGGTACTGATGAAGGGAGACAGAATATGTACCCTAGAGAGCACATAATAGATATATAGTGAAAAATGAGCATGCTCAGTTTGATGCTATACAAACATAACTGAATATGCCTGTAAATCTGGGTACAAGCTTGGTTTTAAAATTAAAAAAATGATGAAATCAACAGATAGTTCAGAAATAAGTATTATAGAAACAGGTTTCTACAAGATAAATCAGCAATTATGTCTTCAGAAAATTTAATCCTGAGGCTGAATAAACACATACTAACAATTCAAACACAAGGTGAAATTTTCTGAATCCTCCATTAGATAACATATTCTGTATTGCCCATTAAATAATATGTTATCTATCATTCATTAAGTAGCATGTTTTGTATCATCCATTAGATTTTTCTAGAAGTTGAATTATATGAAAATAGAATTTTAATTTTATTGAAAAGCTTGTTTACTTATTTTATTTGTATGTGTGTTTGACTATGTGTATATCTCTGTGACTAATAATCCATGGAGGTCAGAAGAGGACACTGTGTTTGCTGGGATGGAGTTAGGGGCATTTAGGTATATGGTATAAATATGAATCACTAAGTGAATGTTGGGAATCAATCCTGAGTCCTGAGGGTAAGCATGCAGCACTATGAGCCACTGAGCCATCACTCTTTGCCCTAAGAGTGGTTTGTTAAGTGATACAAAATGATACATGTACAAGAAGTAGGCAATAAGTAGGCAGGATAAGAGCAGATAAGCCTGTGGTTTCAGGAAATTCTGTTATTGGCTTGATCCTGGGGATATTCTGGAGTGTGAACCACATGGTTAGGGAGGTTCTGTCTTGCAGATTATTAGAAAGTACCTTTGGGTGACTTCTGGGCAAGTCTGAAGCAGTTGGTTCTGATAGTTCATAATAAGGCTTGAGAAGTGGTATGTGAGGAACTCTTCCCAGCTCTCAGAAGGGACTGAGAACACTAACAGATTTAGGGGTGTCTAGCTGAAACACAGTTCACCTCCTTTCATGAAGCAAAAGTACACAGGTGGAAGGGTGAGATCTCAGCATGGAGATTTGCGCTTATGATGTCAGCTTTGCTCCCATGTCTATCTGAGGTCTCATATGTTTGTTATTCTTCAAATTTAATTGTGGGAAATGCCTGAATTTTTTCTATAGTAATTTTAAGCTATATTCACTAGAATAAATTCAAATAACCCACTTCCGGTTTTTATGGGCACATTACCAGTGAAAGTTGCAGGTTATCTCAAAGAAATATGAAACACAAAACAAGGAGATTTTATGGTCCAAACCTTTATAGTTTCTGTCATTTTTTATTACTGCACTTTTATGCAGCTGGGTTTATGTCTGGTTTGTTGTTGCGGGGCAATGCATTTTTTCAGTTTGTATTTCTGGAGCTAGTGTTTTAAAAGATCTTATTTAAGAATATCTGAAGTGTTTTTACCCCTTCTATTTACATCGAGGTTTTGTGATTTAATGACAGCGGAGGGAGCTATATTGTTTGGGAGTTTATAAAATTCATATGGCTTAGAGACTTAAATATGTGTGATTTGGGGAAGTCACAACCCACCTACCAGAGGCACCAAGGGACTAACATAGACACAGAAGTTGAACCAATCTGAGTTTATAATGTGCTCATACTTAGTTTGATTGCAAGGCATGAATCTTTATGATCATAAGACCATTTTATTGTTATCTTATAGTCTACTATTTCTATTACAGTTATTCTTGGGTGTTCATAGTCTTTCTCTTAATAGACATTCAAAGAAAAAATGATCACAAGAAAATAAACTATATTTCTGTGTACCAAGGAAAGAATAAACCCATCAATGCTTTGAGAAATTGTTAAATTTGTCCTGACCATGCATGTTCCCCTGAATAGTTTATTCGGTACATTAACTGTACGTGGACACTTATATTTTATGTTTCCAAGAATGGGCCATGAAATGATTGTAGTATTCTTTGGGAATTGAGCAGAATATTTTGCCTAAAGGAGAGAAATTGATCCCTGATGATAGAAATTAGATTTTAATGTAGAGGATTTTTCTTATGAAGGTCGCAAATGAGATTCTTGGGGATAACACTCTCCAGTTATCACACTGATTCCTGATGCCCCCATAGGATTAATAACTTTAGAAGACTTATTCTGAGTATGGTGTTAGGGAGTTTTAATAGTAAAGCAGAGACTCAATTCTTTTCTGTCATCACTCTGTAGTAGGTGCCTTTAACTTGGGGACAGTAGAAACCTATTAAATGGGTAGCACAGTGAGCGATTTGAAAAAAAAAAAGTTTACTATATTTACTATGTTTACTATGTTTACTAATTGGCCATTCAGACATTTTTGAGTCTCAAAATTCAATAGCAGCCAGTTAGGAATATTTTATAAATTGAGTTCCTGTCCATAGACTCAGGACCTTTCTAGCTTGTCTTCTGAGAAGTTGAAATGCACCAGCAGACCACCGACAGCTGTTTCTTATAGTCGTTCCTGAGGAGGCGCCTCCTTAGTCTAGGATAATCCGTTCTTTTTGCTTCTCCGTTTCATTTCCATTTGATCTTCAGGACTAATTGACACAGTCTTGGTGGTGACTGTCATTGTTTTACTATTTTACATCAATTTAAATTCAAATATCAGATATGTTCTAAAATAATTTGTGTTTTTTTGGTGACTACCAGTTTTTTAAATATTTTTTTCTAACGTCCCATCTAAAACACTTTGACACTCATTTTGCCTCAGTTCACAAATGTACCATGCGCCTCCAGTGTGTTTTTTTCTTCTCCACATGTCCAGATTGTCTCCATAGAGATCTGTCAAGAAGCAAGTGATTTTCAGAAGTAAACCATGGTTTGGCTTTTGCAACTCAGAGGGTACAAAGTAGAGAGATTATCGTTGAGGAATGCAAAAGACACCTCCTTTTGCTTAATTTTTGTTTGTTTGTTTTAATTGTAGACCCTTTCTAACTTTGGTACTGAAAACAGAATAGCTTAACTTGAATTGACAGTGCATAAAAAGAGGAAGGGGTGACTCCCAAAATTATAGGCATTAATCAGGAAATACTTCACTTATGGATATTATTGTTTTCAGTCCTCTGGACATGTGTAGAAATCTCATAAACCCCATGTATTGTGTGCCCCAGAGACTGTCACGTGCTCTCCATGGGTTCTCACTCTCTCTCATACAGATGAATGAGCAATGAAGACACACTCTGGCTTGTCCTGTAAAGTCCTGGTCAAATGATAGCTGAGACTGCTCTTGAATCTCATCAGTATGCTTCTCCTAGTGCCTATGATTAGAAGGACAGATGGCATGAAATAAAGAGACCATTCTCTCAGTTTGTTACAACTTCAGATGCCCAAATCACTAAGATAAACAAGTTTGAATCAAATAAAAATTCATATGGGGTCCAGGAAGACAGCTCAGTGGATCAAAACACTTGTCACAAAGCCTGTGGATGTGAGTTTTATCTAAGGGCTCCACATGATGGAAGAAAGAGAACTGACTCCCTTAAGTTGTCCTCTCCACATGTGCACCATGGTGTAGCATGTCCTTTGCTCTCCCATTCTCCAGCTCCTACCCCTCCTCAAAACACACAAACACACATACACACCAATAAGTAACCTTAATTCTTAAAAGTGACAGATAATCTCATATAAATAACAAATGAAAGCCACTGTACTTGATTTATACTTTCCAAATTCAGAGTGAGAAAGCCAGAATCTTTTCTAAAGCCTCTGGGATAAAACCTGACTTCACACTTCTTTCTGCCAATTGCAAAAACTTTGTGGAACAGAACCTGTCTCCTTTTGTTGCTGCTTTATTGTTTCTATGAATCTTTGGCTTGACAAGTAATATAGAAGGAAAATCATGCAGGGAAGGCGCTCAACATAGAACTTGAAGCAAAGGAGGGAGAAATAAGGAACATAAAAGTGGTGTGGTAATTTTTTGAGAATTGACTTGAAGAGGGGAAGAGCTCTCATCTTCATGTCATCCTGGCTCCCACATGACTCGTAAATATCTCTAACCATGGCTAGAAGCACAATTTCAGACAGGTAAACTATAATCTAGCCAATGTTGTAGGGGACGTGCATGTCAACGAATGGGTATGTGTGGTTCTTCCTGTCAAGAGCTGCAAAGCCAATGTACAGTGTTACATACTTTACTGAAGTGCCTAGCATTTAAGTTTCTGGATTGGTTTTCGACTGTGACGTTAACAGAACTTAAACCCCACCATTTTCCCACCGAGTCATTTCTGAAGCTTAAGAGCATGCTCTCAAGCTATAATGGCATCAGCACCCGTGGTTGTACTTTCTATTGAAAAGAAAAATGCTTTTTGCTTTTCTTCCCAACCTGTCAAAATTCTTCATTCTCAAGAGTTTATCTTGGAAAAGTAGGTGCAGTCATGCTACCTACAGGAGGTTTTCAATTTTGCATTCTGTGCCAATGTAATGTTGCTGAGGTTTGTAGAATATTCGCAGCAAGCACACATCCTGGACTGTTATCTATAGGTATATGGGAAGGCAAAATTAATATCTCATCTGATATGTGATTAGAAAACTTAGAGACCACAGTCTTTTAAATAGATTGCAATTTGTTTATCAAGTGTCCACTAAGCAGGAGGGCTGTGCTGTGTTCCTGGTGGATGAGCAATTTCTCAAGAAATTGATCATTTCACAGGAGCACCTACACGGCATGGGGCTGCTTCCTGCCTGTAATAGATAAGACAGNTCTTTCTCTCTTTCTCTCTTTCTCTCTTTCTCTCTTTCTCTCTTTCTCTCTTTCTCTCTTTCTCTCTTTCTCTCTTTCTCTCTTTCTCTCTTTCTCTCTTTCTCTCTTTCTCTTTCTCTTTCTCTCTTTCTTTCTTTCTTTCTTTCTTTCTTTCTTTCTTTCTTTCTGTTAAACACTTGGTTAAACAGTAATTTCTAAAACTTTAGTACATTGTTTCCCAGATTTCTGTTCTTTGTTCCTTATCACCTGCTAGTCACAGGGGATATGTCTTGGTCATCTGGCATTCTATAATACACCACAAACCCAATTTCCCTGGCTACCTCCATCAATGGCCATTGAAGGACAAAGAAGAAAATTTCTTTCAGTTTCCTTATTTGCATGTTACTGCCTCAGGCAGTAAGAGGACTCCAGGCTCTGCTTTTTACTCTAGAGACCTACTATGCCAGACTTAACCACACAGGCTCTTTGGTCATTGAGACCCTTGTTTCTTTGTCTGCCAGTCCTCCTCACTCATCTTAGCTCTCTATCTCGCTCATGCATTATTCATGAGCTTGTAGCTTCAAACATGAACTGAAATGAGAAATAAAGAAGTAAATGCAGGTGCTATTACAATGCTCATACTAGATTCAGTACTAATTTTTTCCCCTAATGAGCACAGACGAATCTAAGCTAAATGGCCAACATGTTCCTTTCCTCAAAGAACGCAGAGGAATAACAGAAATGAATACTCACACAAAAAATACATATATACATCAAACATACATACATACATACATACATACATACATACATACTCAAAAATCACAAACACATATACTTACATATATATGTATATATATATACATAAATATATATCGCAATGAAATATACAATATGAAAAATAATTTTTTTACAAATTCAAAGAAGGCTAGAAACTCTTCCTACTTCTAATAGAACACTACAAAGTTCTTTAACTATGTTATTTTTCCATTCTGTCATTAATCCTTAAAAATCTTTAGATTTATTTGAATTGTAATATAGTGCTTCTTTTTTATCCTTTCATTATATGTCATAATTTTAAAGCCATTGTCTAAATTTTCTTCTTCTATTCCTAATTATTTAATAATAATAAAAAAATCAACAATTATTTAAGGAGTAATCACAATCTCATTGCTGTCCAACCTAGGCACTCCAGTGCCATTCAGGTGTTCCCAACATCCCAGCTAGTCTGTCTTATCTAGAGATTGTTAATAAGTGGGATTTAAATGCCCAACACATAGGGAATGTAAAATCCACAGAACTATAGGCAGCAGAGTAGTAAACTTTGCAAGTAAAAATAAGAAAAAAAATTTACTGTGAGAGTTAAAACTCAGGGAAGCTGAACAGCAGGAAATTTTCGCCATGATTTTAGTCTAAGAGCCCCTCAGCCAAGGAAACAACATGAAGAAGAAGTTAAACAGCAGGGGTGTGCAGAGAAAACATAAATGCTGTGGTCTCCAAACCAGAATAAGGAAGGAAAAAAAGTCCTAGGAAAATCAAAATAGAAGGAGTGAAGAACCTAAACTCCAGTCAGCAGATTACCCTGAGAAGTTAAGTATATGCTTCTTTCATCAAGAAACAAGATTTAGGAATGGAAGTTATAAATAAAAGACTCAAGAAATGGTGAGTAGATATTTCACAGATGCTCTTCACAGGCTATACAAGTGATAGTCCTATCAAGAACTCAAGGAATTAGACTGTAAAAGATCACAAAGGAGAAAACAACAACAACAACAAAAAAACCAAGTGATTCTACCATTAAAAAAGTTTCCATTATTGCAACAAGTTTCATATATTACCAAGTATAGATAGATAATGAACTGTAGGAATTGATTCTGCTGCCATTTTGGTAGATGGTGTACCCACTGACGCTTCATTAACATAACTCCTACTCATACCCATGCAGTAACCCTAAAATGGTCAAACAGGAAAAAAAAAAAGGCAGGGCATAAGGAGGGGCACGCTGAGAAGAAAGAAGGTCTTTGTTAAAAGAACAGACTGTGATGAGGTAAGGTAATAAGGATAAAAATGTCTAAAATGCATTATATAGATGTGTAAAACCATCAAAGAACTTAAAACTAATGAAAAAAGAACTAGTTAGGGCTAGGGAGATGACTCAGTGATTAAGAGCACAGATTGTTCTTCCAGCGGTCCTGATTTCAATTCTCAGAAACCACATGGTATCTCTTAACCACCTGTAATAGGATCTAATACCCTCTGCTGGTATGTCTGAAGACAGCTTCAGTGTATTCATATAAATAACATAAATAAATAAATCTTTAAAAAAAAGAAGAACTAGATAAGTCAATGGGAATGTAGACAATTGTTTCACCTCAGTTCTCATGATACCATCTGAATGATGGCAAAAGACATTACTAAGAGGAAAACACACACAAAAGTTAATCAAAGTTTGTACTTTGTATGCTACATTGGAATTAAAAAATTCTTGAAGAAGTGGCTTTGAACTCAAGCTTATAGAATATTTCGACTTCAAACAGAGCACTTTTAGAGTTATGAACCACCTGGGGAAATAAACCAAACAACAAACCAAACAATGAAAACAAACCCTCTGAGTGTCAGGTTTTGGAGATGTGCTACTTGAGACTTCCGGAAACAAAGTCCTAACCTAAGGGAAGTCTCTTCACTTTATTTTCTGTTTTTAACTCTCTTTGACATTAGCAGTGCTATCCACAGCCTAGATGTTAGCAGCTACATATCAAGTACCTTCTCCCATTGACATTACTCTTGACTCTACACACATCCACGCATTTTCAAGGCCTCCCAATAATGGCTATCAGCTTCCAGATGTATTCATACAGTCTGTAGGCAAATGTTCTGTGGTTGATTTTAATTGAATCAGATTAAACATTAGTTCCTTCAAAATAAACATGAGCACTTTATATTTTATTAGCATTTGCCTCCATTTATATAGTTGAATGTGAAGTGCTTTCTTCTTTAAAATCTGACAAAAACACCTAAGGCTATGGTGTAAAACTTCAAGGCTGCACTAACCTCCTACAGAAAGCAGTGCTCAGCCCAAGAGCAAACCTCAAAAGGAGGGTTTGGCAAAGGATGTAGATGAATGGCGTGCTGGAAATTTCCTTGGACTAAATTCTCCTGAATAGAATGTTATTCTAGCCTCTTATTATAAAAGACTGGATTATCTTTCTCCAATTAATAAATACTCTGTGTATTTTGTCACATTTCTTGTGTGTCCTCAAATAACTTCCATTCTAAGTACTAAGTCATGATTTTTAATCTGTTTTTTGTTTGTTTGTTTGTTTCAAATTCTATAGGGAATACTGAGGTAGAGTCCACCATGTGATATAATTATTACTTACCTGTCTTGTAATTATTGTGAGGATGTAGTAAAGTTTGAGGGAATATTTAAGACCAATTCTGACAGCCATCACATCATATTTACAGTGGAGAAATTCCCAGGATCAGGGACAGGAAGAGCAGTGAGAGTTATGCTCTGTTATGGAACTAGGAGGTACAGTTTCTTTCTATAGCATGTATTTCAAGGACAACAAAAGTGCTGGACTCTGAATTTTAAACTTCTAGATTTCAAATATGGACTATCACATGCAAAGGGAAGTAAGATGGATATTATGACTAGTATTGGCCACTTGACACAGTCTAAAATCATATATGAGATGAACCTCTGGCCTTACTCATAGGGACTATCTTGATTATGCTTGTTAGAAGCAAAGATCTACCTATTACAATTGTGAGAATCTAACATGTGGGGATCCCAGACTATATAAGAGTTAAAAAGTGAGATGAGCATTACCATACAGATGCTCAAAATGTTTACCATCTGACTTCAGATGTAAAGTAGCTCTTCTGTAAGAAATGTTTTATCATAGTAACAGAAAAAGAAACTAAGGCAATGACTTACTGAGTTACTTCTACTTGATCAAGAGATTGAGAGATAGTATTTTGGATACACTGATCCTTTACATAGATGTGCATATGTGTGAATAGTGAATAGTTATTTACAAGGAAGGTGATAAAAGTCTAAATAGGAAAAACAACCCATACAGAAAAGAGATGAAAGAATATAAACACAGCAATAAATAAAAAATAGAAGAAAACCTGGCTATCAGCCCATTTCTCTCTTCTTTCCAGAAAAAATTGAACATAGATTCTAGCGTCCAGTGTCCTCGTGATAGCTGAACTCTGGAAGAAGTTCTTTCAAAGCCTTGGATGTTAATCTGAAACTAATTCAAGCTCTTTGAGTTCAAAAATGGGATTGGAAATCTTTGAAGAGCAGGCTTCCTCATGAGATTTCCATTACCTCTATTCTTACTGATAAGCCACAGGTATCAGAGAAACAGCCATTTGTGTGCTATCTTTGGACCCTTCAGTACAAGAGAAGAGGTACAGAAAGAAAAGATGGGTTTGCTTTGATTCAGGTTTCAGAGGAAAGTTTCAATCAATTCGAATTTTGTCTGAAGCCACTCCACTATAGTAGCTTAAAGTCTTTATTAGATACGCGTATGATGTTACCTTCAATGTAATATGCCAACTTCAAGAGAGAGTGTTGATCTGATCTGATGGATAAGGTCTCACTCTGGCTCTGTGCCTGACCTATGGAATTGACCTTGGGTAAGAAATCCATTTTCTTTCTTCTATTTTATTTTCTTCAGTTTTCTTACCTCTATTATGAAGGCAGCTTTCGCAGAAGCATAACAAGACTTTACTTAGCTCATGCTAACACCTGTATATGCTGCTCTTAATGATATGTGGAATGTTTTGTGTATGCTTGCTACTAATTCTGACTTGCACAATTCAGGTGGATTAGCTGTTATACCGGATTTTGATAGGGTCATGTATTAGGGCTGTGTAAATATTACCACAGGAACAAGTGTGTCAGCATCTTATGCTGAACATATATGTACTTTTCTCATGGAAATATTGAAATATCAATGTTTTCATCCCTCTTCCTATCTCTACACATATGGCTCTGTTAGTGACAATGGATTGCTTATCAGCAAAGAGCTTTTTTCTGTCATTAATGGGCTATAGACTGAAGAGAAAGAGTCTGTCAATGATCTGTTGTTAGCCACCCATGACTGTAGAGTGCCACACTCTAGGTAAAATTACCGTGACAAGGGGGACAGTATTATAAATTTGTCAAGTTTAGGAAAAACAGCAAATCCAGAGAGAAAAAACTCACACTAGTTTTTAGTCTAGCTTCACTGACTTACCTTGAAAGCCACTATCAGCAGTATTACACACCATTTCTGAAAATATTAACATTCTTTAAATACAATTATATATTACCAAATCAATTATAAATAGAAAAATGTAGAGTAAACATAAATATCTTGATTTAACCATATGGATGGAAATGTCCACAAATCAATTTCTAAGTCCTAATCTGTAAATCTCCAGTTTATGGAAGTATTTCTCAGGAACACTGTTTCTTTAGCAGAGCTTAATAAGTCTGTATATGGTACATGCGCAGAGTAACTAACAAGGTGATTACTAGTGCAGGTGTATTGCATAGCATGCAGTATTATTAAGAAGCATCTTGTATAAAAATAATATAAAATTGTAGGTTAACTCCTCTGTAATTTCTTTTGAAAATCTATTTAGGCTGTATCCAGTTTTTCTATACCACTTACATTTTATTTCAAGCAATATTTTGCTCTCCTAACCTGCTGCTCCACATACATAACAGAAAACAGAGCAAAGTCAAAAGCTGAAGTGTCAGCATTCTAGCTGCGTGCTTAGGAGTTGTTGTTGTTGTTATTGTTGGTTTGTTTGTTTTTCATTTCTTTCTTTTTTAGGTTGTGACCTATTGGAGACAAGGTGTCAGTGGGAAATATCTGTGAAGTGTAGTAAAAACAATCAATTTATGTGTAAAGGAGACAGGTTTTGAGCTGTATTCCCTGAATCATTGATCACATCTAATAAGCAATATGTTGAAATAAAATAAAGAAGTGTCACCATCCTCCCCTCATAGTTTTCTTTGTGCCTTTTCTATTATTTTACCCTGATTAAATCACACAGCTGACTTCATTCATTATTTCTGTGGCAGAAATAATCAGATCAAAAGTGTGAAATGTTTAGTCTCTTTACGTTGATTCTATTGATTAAATATTATGATCATCATACGGTAAAACCCACTCATCACCCAACTATTAAATAAAGATGTGTTAAAAATTCAAGCTTCTTTATCTCTCTCTCTCTTTCTCTCTCCTCCCCCTCTCTATCTCTCTCTAACACACACACACACACACACACACACANCAAAAGTGTGAAATGTTTAGTCTCTTTACGTTGATTCTATTGATTAAATATTATGATCATCATACGGTAAAACCCACTCATCACCCAACTATTAAATAAAGATGTGTTAAAAATTCAAGCTTCTTTATCTCTCTCTCTCTTTCTCTCTCCTCCCCCTCTCTATCTCTCTCTAACACACACACACACACACACACACACAGACACACACCAGGGCAATGGCAACAACTTCATGCATACAGTCTTGAATACAAGCAACATATAACATGAAATTAGCAAAAGTTTAAAACATTAATTAATTTATCACTTTTTCAAATACTTTCTGAAGATCTATTATATGTGTGTTGTGATCTACATTCTGGGCTATAGATAAAGTAATATGTAACAGAGACATGTCATCCCTGCACCTACAGAAGCCACATTTTAGTATAGATCATTAAAAACATGTTAGATGGTTCCCTCCCTGCTAAGTTACATAGCATGTAGTGTACATAATAAGAACAAGGAGGGCTGGGCAGTGGTGGCACATACCTTTAATCCCAGCACTTGGGAGGCAGAGGCAGGCAGATTTCTGAGTTTGAGACTAGCCTGATCTACAGAATGAGTTCTAGGACAGCCAGGACTACACAGAAAAACCCTGTCTCTAAAAACCAAAATAATAATAATTATTAATAATAATAATAAAATAAAAAAGGGAGAATTCATCAAAGGAACTAGCCTCAAAAGCCTCAAGGTCAGAGAATCAATGAGAAGACATGCTAGGCTTTCAAAGATCTAATATAAATGAGCAGACAATTCAGAAGCTTTGAACAACACAGACTTACTCATAAGACCATAAATCTCAAATCAAACTGGCAACAGCATTTTCCTCCTCTAATCTGCATGGAAGAATTGATGTTCTTGTTCTTCATCCTCCAGACCTGCCTTCATGCCTGGGCTTGTGTCCTCTTCTTTATCCTCTTCCAAACACCTTCTCCCATTGACCCATTTTTATTATTTATGCTGCAGCTCCTACTTTCTTACAACATTCCTGATGACAAGATCAGCTCCTCTTTTGTAATCTAGGTACTCTTTCCACCTCCCACTTCCAGATCCTTAAATTACTCGTATTTGCACCATTGTGATTGGCAGAAGAAATGTAGCGTCTGTAACCGTCTCATGGTTAGGATGATGGCATCATTGGACGAGCAACCTTACTAAAGCATACCCCAGAAATGAAAAACATAAGAAAATGACAGATCCAGTAGGACGATGATCTAGCAGAACAACTGTGGAAATGCAGGACTTGTAAAAATAAAAGATCCAGAGTATTCTGGCTCGTTTAAGGAAGAGAAAGTCAATCAGTGAACGGTGGAGTGAAGTCAGAGGTGCCTTTATCGGGGTGCAGATCGTGGAGAGACACAGACCACATATAAGCCAAGAGCAGACTCAGGAAAACAAGTAGAAAAACATTAAAAAAAAAAGTTGAGAATGAGGGTATTATAAACACATTCTGGTAATGGTGAGGGAAGACATAACTATACATGACTGGAAATTGATCGTATAAAATTGATAGAATTGCTATATATAAGAAACATTAGCCCTTTAATCCCAGCACTCGGGAGGCAGAGGCAGGCAGATTTCTGAGTTCAGGGATAGCCTGGTCTACAAAGTGAGTTCCAGGACAGCCAGAGCTAAACAGAGAAACCCTGTCTCGAAAAACCAAAAAAAAAAAAAAAAAAAAAAAAAAAAAAAAAAAAAAAAAAAAAAAAAAAAAAAAAAAAAAAAAAAAAAAGAAAGAAAGAAAGAAAGAAAGAAAGAAAGAAAGAAAGAAAGAAAACATTTATAATAACAGCACCTTGATAGGTCTGAGTGACTGAAGAAATGATCTGCTCATTAAGTAATTAAAAAAATGAAAAATTGTAGGTGATGAATTGGGGACGCATGGGATTTTAACCTGAGTTTGTTGAGTTTGAAATTTTTATTATTCATTCAAGGATAAAAATCACTACATAGTTTTAGAATGTGGGTGTAGATTCAGAAATCATCAACATATCACTGAATTTTAAACCTGCAAGATTATAAAAGATTACCTGGAGTCCAGCAAGAAAAAGATATAGCAGACATAGGTAGAAAAATAGAGTATATATAAAAAGGAAAGAGTGTTTAGGGACTAAAGCCACAGGGCTCCGCACAGATTCAGGGGACAGTCAACATCTTGAGCTTGAAAACTGTACAATTAGAGAAACTCAGTTTTTAGAAGACCTCAGTAATATTTATTTCATTGCTCTATTTTTTCCTTCTGACTCATAGTTGACCAAGGTAGCTCACTTTTTCCATCTGCTTCTGCATTTTACAAATGATATAGGTAGAGAAACAAATAAGAGTCTAATAACTATAAAGAGAAAACAAATTCTCCACAGCATAGGTTAATTGAAGGAAAAAAATAATGTCTGAGACAAGAATACAAAAATATTATAAATGGCTATTAGTAGTAAAAATAATGAAAGGCTGAGAGGAGTAGTGGATTTACTAGTGGACCCATTTTTGAAATTTTCAGAAGATTAACTTAGTAAAATTTAAGGGATAAAGGGCAGTCAGTGATCATTTGCTTAAAGTTTGTCTACATGGTTGTATATTTGAGTTTCTAAAGTTAGATGGTACCAAGGAAAATATTCTGACATATGGAGGATTGTGGTTTTACTCAGGAAATGTTAATATGCTCAAGGAAGGTAAAAAAAAAGAAGGTGTTGTTTTTAAGTCTTCTAGACAGTCATCCTAATAAAGTTGATTAATAAATGTAACATGTATGTGAAGGAGAAGACAAAAGCAGAAGAGGCAGTCCAGTGAAGTCAAATTTATGAAGCCATACTACAGATGGAAGAGAAGGCTTAATGAAACAATAGAAGAAATGAAGAGAAAAGATAGAAATGACATTTGGTTGGATATTTTAAACTGAAATTGAGAGCGTTTGCAGCTAGATGCAAGAACTAAAGTGATTGGATGAACTTGCAAGTGTAGAGCTAAGACTGAGACTAATTTAATGAAAGAGATCTGAGGAATAACCAATGGTGTAAGAGATAGTCAGGCCATGAAGGAATAATCCATGGAAATATTATAATTACCCAATCAATCGTTGACAGTTGTAATGTGAAGATGTAGTGAGTACCTAAGAGTCTAGAAGGAGATCGTAGCACAGAAAGCAGCAAAGCTTTTGGTGTGGAATGCAGTTCAGAGCAAAATCATATATCCCTGTATGTTCATTCTTGTCCCCACGATAGGTGGTTTTTGTTGCTCAATATTAAGTAACATTCTCTTTGCAAAGGATGGAGACAATGACAAAACAACCACAACTAGTTAAACTAATTATGTATAACTTATACACCAACAGTTGCATGTCCACGCACTACAGATACATCTACAGTATAACTCTTGTATATAAAGCTCAAGGAACATCACCAAAGAGGAGGCAGGACATTTTTAAGAGGCAAAGGACCATGAAGTCTGCTATAAGATTGTATCTTATTGAAGTGACAGAAAAGCTATGTCCATGATTGTCAAATATATATGTGTGTGTGTGTGTGTGTGTGTGTGTGCGTGTGTGCCTAATAAGATCTGAACAAATGACAACCCCAACATACATGCTTTTCCCAAGGGAGAAATGTCACCCCTAGACAACAAACTCTAGGAAACTAAGGCTTGCTATAATCCACACAGAAATGGTCATCTAACACCAAGGGTTTGCCTGAATTTATACACTCAAGCAACACTAAATGGATTCACTAGATAAACTTTCTTTTTCAAACATGTAGATAACAATAGTAATTAAAGAACAAGAGCTCACAAACTTTCAAGGAATGTAATGGAGTGGATACAAAGGAAGCTGAAGAGAGGAAAGGGCAAGAGTATTATATAATTGTGTATTAGTTTTACAACATGAAAATTATTCATAAAGAATAAAAGCATAATCTGGCAAATAATACTGTCAACCCCTTTAATTTCATTCTGGAACCTATTAAATAACTAGAGTTCTAAAATGTTATAATTATTTAAAAATCATTTTGTCATTGTTAAAAATATAATTGCATTGTTTTACAATGAAAAGGGAAATTGCATTTCAGGAAAAGAAACTAAATGCTCTTCTTGCCAAAAAATTTACTTTATAATTTATAATTGTATTCATCTGCATAATTAAAGTGAAGTGAAAGTTGTGGTAAAACAGCAATAATGAGGAGACAAAGCTCTTACCATGAACAGTGAGCAATCATGAAAACAATGTTTCATTGGAGATGTATATAGGAGACCAGCACACACAAAGCATAAGTAAGTAAAGGTATATCACAGCGTATCACAGCGTATCACAGCGTATGCAGATGGATGTCGGAATTACTGCAAAGCTGAACAATGTGAATTGTTAACAAAGAGGGAAATCAGGGAAACTCATTGCTGAAGAAAGTGTAAAATTATGCAAACAAGTCTGAAGAACTTTGGACTGTCACATAAAAAATTCAGCCTACACTGAACACACAACCCGTAATGAGACCGGACACTTGTCCAGGATTCATCTGTAAGGAGTCATCTGTAGAAGACTACTTGCTTTGCTTTTTGTACAGAACCTAAAGGCTCACTCACACCAGGCAAAGGCTCACTCACACCAGGCAAAGGCTCACTCACACCAGGCAAAGGCTCACTCACACCAGGCAAAGGCTCACTCACACCAGGCAAAGGCTCACTCACACCAGGCAAAGGCTCACTCACACCAGGCAAAGGCTCACTCACACCAGGCAAAGGCTCACTCACACCAGGCAAAGGCTCACTCACACCAGGCAAACGACACCTGATCTATGTCCCTTATAGGGAGAATAATTAAAAATAAGACAAAACATGATAATCAACATCATAGTACACACAGGACTACAGAATATTAATAGGAGGTGGAACCACGTCTCTCTGAAAATGTACCAATTAGTGCTGTATATAGCAATGTGGGAAAGTCATAAGAACAGGGCTCTAAGACCAGAGAATGTAATTTATGCTGATAGACTTCAGATCAGTAGTTGCTAAGAGAGGTGAAGGAGAGTCATTAGAACTGCAAGGATAGCTAGGCAACTTTGGGGAAACAGAGATGCCTGTATGTTGTTCAAGACAATGGTTAATAACAGAAACAATGTACAACTTGTCACACATTGGTTCATTACGCTTCAATAAAATATTAAAACAAACCATTTACCATGTTAATTTTGCATAATTGTAATAAAAGATATTTTTTGTCTTAAAAATGTGAAAATAATGTTTTGCTTTGTCATTTTACAATTCCATTTGAGGAGTTTGAAATAGCACAGTTGTTTAATATTTTTGACATTTTTCACAATTAAATCCTTAACAGCAATTTTATTAACTGGATGAAACAGATTACCTTTTTAGACAAACACATCCTTTGGTTCTAAAAATGTCTCTAGGAAAATTTCCACTGTCAGAAAGTAGCTAGGGATTTTAAGAAAGTACAGCTGTTTATCATTATTACCCCAAATATGCTTTTCTGTTACTCATCTCAACACCCCATCTAATGTTTTAAAACACAGAGGATAGAGTAGGATAAGACAGACAGATGGATGAAAAAAACCAATGCTCAATTTTACATTTCTTGGTACATATATATTCAAATTAGGAACCCTTTGGTAATTTTGTAAAATAAAGAATGGTCTTTCATTTTGGCTCTCAAACTATCATTACTTTCAAAGAACTGTCTGCTAATCTTTTAACATGTTTTTCTCTAGATTCAGCGGTTCTTAATCTATGGGTCACAAGCCTTTGAGGTCACATATAAGACATTTCCATAATGATTTATAACATTAGTGAAATTACACTTAGGAAGTAGCAACAAAGTGATTTTGAGCTTGAGGATCACCACAACATGAGGAACTGGATTAAAGGGTCACAGCATAAGGCTACCTCCCATAGCCAAGCAGGACCCATAATGGAGGGATAAAGACAACAACCCACCGACAAAAACCTCTGACCAAAATCTGTCCTGCCTACAAGAATTGCAGAGAAGAAGATGGAGCAGAGACTGAGGAAATGCCCAACCAATGACCTACTCAACTTGAGACGCATCCCATAGCAAGAACCAATTCCTAACTTTATGAGTGATACTCTCTTATGCTAGTAGACTTGAGCTTAGTATAATAGTCCTCTGAGAGGCTCCACCTCTCAGCTGATGGAAAAAGATGCAAAGATCCACAGCCAGACGTTAGACAGAACTCAGGAGACATGCAAGAGTTCAGGGAGGATTGAGTGACTCGGAGGGGATAGCAAATAGAAAGGCCAACAGAGTCAATTAACCTGTACCTTGGGGATTCTCAGAGACTGAACTACCAACCAAAGAGCACACATGGCCTGGATCTAGGGTCCTGCACATTTGTAGGAAGTGTGCAGATTGTTCTTCATGTGGGTCCTACTACAACAGGAGTAAAGAAACTTTGTTGCCTGCCTGTGGATACTGTTCCCCTAACTAGGTTGCTTTGTCTCAGTTGGAGAGCATGTGACCAGTCCTGCAGTGACTTGATATGAGAAAGTGAGTTGCTACCCAGAGGAAATCTCCAGCTTCTCCAAGGAGAAGAGGAGAAGGGAGGTGGTGGAGAAGGGGCTGTACAATAGGGATGATGGGAGGAGAGGGCAGGCTGCAATCAGGGTGTACATTGAATGAATAAAAAAAGGGTGGAAATGACACCTTGAAAGAGTACCATGGAGATGCGAACAAGAACAAATTCAATAAAACTACTAATATTTGAAATAGAATGTAGCAAAATGTATAGATTTTTCTTCTTTAACAGTCACCATATTTAAATAGATGAATTACAACTTACTACTCTGAAGAAATAACAAAAAAAAATCTACTCTTTACAACAGAGATGAAGAAAAAGAAATGGAAGATAGGAAGAAAAGGAGAAAAGAAGAAAGGAAGAAAGAAGAAAGGAATGTATTATTCAATGGACCCAATTTAAACAAGACTTCAGAGTCAGGATACCATTTCATTAAAATATTTTTAAAAGGAGAAGTAGGAGACCCTAACAGCTCAGCAGAGCACACTGTTCCTTTATATTTAACTACAAAATGTAGTTTTTAACAGTTACTTTTCTTCTACCTCTTTATTTTTGTTGGAATACAGAAATCTCCTTTCTGAGTAAAAGACCTTTGGCAGACTTAGCGGAATATCTGAACAAAATGATTTCAATAGCTATGGTCATCAGGGTACTAATTAAATCAAGCTAAAAACAGACACAGAGACATGTTTATGTTTTCTTCTGAATGCAAAACAAGTGAACTATGCATCTGGCAGTTATAATTCTCATTCAAAACAATGTTTTGTAAAATTATTTATAGTAATCACAATAGAAAAACCTTTGACAAAATAGAGTTTTAAAATTCATTTTAAAGGACTCATTGCCCACTGATAGGGGGGACCTAATTATTGCTCTTGATCCATAGCCTGATGAGATTAGCATGGAAAGATGCTATGCAGAAGATTGTCTTGTTCCAGTTATGGTGCACATTTAGCTTTTCATAGATTGCTCGAACCTCTCTATGAAATACTGACATGCGTCTGAGATATATAGAGACCTTTTGTGTGTTTTTGAGACTACCCCACCTATTTATCAGCATCTGCAGAGAGTATGTAAACAAATTATAGGTGAAATATCTTTAGTATATTGGGAATTGGGAAACAGACCTGGATATGGTGGGGCATGCTGATAGTCATAGCATACAACTGTCTGAGAGAGAAAGATTGTGAATTCAAGCTAGTCATTTACATTACAAATTGTGAACCATATTAAAATTTGCCAAAAAATATTTCTTAAAGCTATTAATGATACTTTAATAGATATTTTCATTATATTTATTAACTTTTTTACAATTGTGTCTGTGGATACTGTTTTTTGACCGAGTTATTTTAAGGAATACCAACAGGAATTCTATTACTGACTGTCATTAAGAAGGAAGGAAACATTTCTCTAGTCTGTGCCTGACATCACTGCCCTCGAGGGAAGCTTGTTGGCAAGGGGTAGAACCAAAGTTTCCTCAAGGTTTCTTGGTATGTCAAAGGATTGCTTCTCTGGGATTATATTCAGGCCAATGACCACCACACCTGAGGTTATTAACACACGCCATTCAGATATGCAAAAGTCATTTTCAAGTGACCATAAATGGATTCAGCACTAAGTACTGAGACACGGGGTCTCTATTTGACCTTGACAGCATCTTGTATCCTCACCATAAACGAAGATGGACAGTATCAGGATCCCACAGGGCCCCTGAGGTTTGTTATGACAACTAAAGAAGGCAGATTAAAATCATCTACTATTCAAAACACGTCCCTAAACACACACTTGGTTTTTAATTATAGATATTTCTTTCATGTTTTTCTATTAGAATACATATGGCTATTTTATTGACCCCACCAAATTATAAAACCCTGGCAGCTGTCTGTGGGTTAAGCTATTCCCCCTTAGTGGTGCCATTAGTGGAACAATTTAAAGATACAAGAGAAGAATCGGTGGTACCAAATGGGGAGAACATGTAGGCTGATGCATTTGATCTGTGTGTGAAGAAAAATATGAATATCTATAGGAAACCATGTGTAAGTTGTTGAAATTTTTCTGTGGCACTTTTATAAATAAGATTTGCAGACAACTGTTAGAATGTAAAGTGACTTTGTATGCACACATGAATATTACTATTAGCTGGTAGAATGGAAACCCACTCTGGAAAATACCACCTTGTCTCTGTTTTCTGTTCTCATTTTAATATTCCCATGATAAGAGTTCATATCCTTCAGTTCTCCTTTCAACTGATTCTAACACCTCACTAGCTTTGATTTTAATTGGGAGACCAAATCTTTTAAGTTCAGATTCCATTTTAGAGAACTTGACCTAAGTTTGAACTCAGATAACTTATCAGACCAATATCTACCATCAGTTTCCAAGTAATCCCCCAATAAACCAGAGCCTAGCTGCAGTTTCTAAACTAACCCCAACAAGCCCTACAAGACCTGACTCTCCAGATTAATGTCCCCCAACAAATCCAGCTTTTACAGGTTAATCCACAACAAGCCTACCCACTGCCTAACAATCAGGAAGTCAATGGGAAGCAGAAGTTAAATTTAGGGTTTGACTCCCAGCACCAGCCAGTTATGCCAAAGGCCCTAGGAGCACTCCCATTAGATTCTGGCCAGGCTAGAAACATTGACCACTCAATTGCCACTTTGTATAAAACCTTGCCCCATAAGTGGAGCTCTTCTCCACCAAGACCATGCTGTATATTGGCAGTAGGCTGTGCCCAAGCTCAAGCTTGAATAAATACCCTGGTGTGATTGCACTAGAGCAGCTCCTGGATGGTCTTTGGGGGTTCCTTGGCACTATATTATGGATTCTATAGAATTCTGAATATATGATCATCTTTATATTTATATGACAGTCATGATTTTTACTTTTAAATATTCTATATATCACCCTAGCTTCAGCTTTTGTCTGTACTTGAGTGTGTTCATTTCGTACATCTCCAATTAGCTGAGCTTTGAAGTATTATATGGCACTAAAGTCTGTCCTTGATAGGAAGGAAAGTCCTTACAGTTTAGAGGTAGATTGAATATGCCTCCCAAGGGATCATCTTCACAGTCTGACAATATAAAGAAATGTGAAAGCTGTAGACCATGGGACTTTGCAGGACATGGGTATCAGCAGGTCAATAGGGGTGCTGTATTTGGGGGGAGATTCATAGAGTTTTATAATACCCTGACTAGGTGACCTAAGTGTAAGTTATTACAATGGGGTAAAATGGTCTCTGAGCTTCCCTCTAGCTTCTATTCTGTATTATTCATTTAAAACTTGTTTGGCTGTCATAGTTCTTTATACAATAAACTTTTACCAGGGCCAATACAACTTTATCCCTGCTCTCGAGTAGCCAATACTTTAAGCTATCAACCTAATGAACTTTCTCTAAAAATGATTCATCCTTAGGTATTTTGTTACAGCAATGGAAAATGAAGTAATTCAATCAGTAAACTTCGTGTCTACTCTGACGAAGGAGACTGGATATATCAGAAATGTAATTTCCTTTTTTTGCTTTTTTGGAATCTTCTCATCCTCATTATTCTTTCTTTCTGTCTTATAAAATAAAATAAATGAGATAATTATTTCATTGTGATGAATGATATGAGCATAGGTAGATTGTCTCTCATTTATAAGAAAATTAAATAATTAAAATCATTACTTTTCAGTGCTCCAAAATTAAATCTCTTTCCCCTTTCTAAAGGAGATAGACGTGATATATTACATGGTTCTGATGGGAATTTTCCCTTTAAAAATATCAAGAAATAAATCCAGGGAGACAGTAAGAAGGATGTGGTGACTTGTTCTGTGCCAATAGGAAAGTAGTACATTTGAAAGTAACCATGGAACAGACCTGCCAATAATAGGTTCACTCACCATTGCCTGGGCTGACAGGTGAATTAAATTGAAAGATACGCCTGCCAGGTATTTGGAAGACTTTCTCCTCACCCCATTATATGCTCTGAACTTTATGTTGTGTCATTGTGATAAAATAAGAAATTGCAGTGTAAGAAGCCAGCCTTTAGCTCAACAATTTAAGCCGTTTCCTACGTGTTTGTAACACTCTATGTATTTTCTCGCTATAAAGAGGGATAAAAACCATCTCAGGTTGGACACATTCAATAATTTCTATTACAGTGGACATGACCCATTGCTTTAACTGTAGCCTTTAGTTTTCTTCATCCTCAGATTTAATTTTATGGGAATTGTAAAATGACAATTGTGATATGGTACTTTAAAAAAAAAAATAGAAGTTTCCAACCTAGGTCCATATAAGTAAAGCAAAGATAGGATTCAACATTATTATCTAGATTTTGCTATCCCTAGTTTAACCTTACATATATAATTGATCTAATTCAGTGCTTAGTTTTCTAAGGCTACATTATTGCAGGTATAGTGGTGAATAAGAATAACAGACTCATTAAACTTATTAATTTATCTTGTGACAGGATTTGAATCTCAACATAAATATAATAATTTGAAGTTAAAATGTATTTGCTACAAACAAGTATGAAATTTATTCAGAAATATGCATGTGCAAACAAACAAGATAAATCATCATCCAGATAATTAAAATAAGATGATGCTTTACAGATAAATCAGGTAATTATCTTCTATTACACCAATCAGGAGAGGCTTCTTTCAATAGGCTTTCCACATAAGCTACAATTTGATTGGTTCAGGATATACTGCTGAAAATATTTGAGAAGAAATACTCTCAAGACAAAGAAAGAGCTAGAGAGACATCTCTCTAGTATGAAAATTATCATTCAGAGATAATTATATGTTCAATACATGTTAGTATTATTATATATATATATATAGATAGATAGATAGATAGATAGATATAGATATAGATATAGATAGATATAGATATAGATATATATAATGTAATTTTTTGCTTGTATGTATGAGTGTGAGTTTTGTTGTTGTTGGTGGTGGTGCTGATGCTGGTGGTATGTGTGTATGCTTGTGCACATGTGTGTGTGTGTGTGTGTGTGTGTGTGTGCACGCGCGTGCGCATGCACTCTGTTGGACACAGAAGCCAACAAGAAGTTGGGTATTGTACTTAGTCACTCTCCAGGGGTAGAGGAAGGAAGAAGGTTAAGTATTGTTCAGTGCATAAAGAGCTCCAATTTAATGTAAACATTTTCTGTGGCTGTAGTGGTCACAGGTACAGTTAGGAGAACCCAACACTGCCATTTTTCTTCTACCAATCTTAAACATGGATCTTTATATCTATGGATAAGTGTATCTCTTATATATCACCAAAGAATCTTCTTTTGTGGAAGAAGGAGAACATTACAAAAAGCTGCAATTGGTTAAATTATAGAGCTGGAATTTCTTTTATTTTCTACTTTAAATTCAGGCATGTGTGCTGTATTCACATTGTTTTAATTCTTTCTTGTCTCCCTCCAACTGCTCACATGCTCCTCCCTCAAGTTGCCTCTGATACTGGTTACTGTCAGGTAACTGACTGTGAGGTATCCAGCATATATATATATATATATATATATATATATATATATATATATATATATATATATATATA
>LR752564.1:5551-66488 GCA_902729485.2 Mus minutoides | reverse complement strand
GGCTTGCTCAGCCTGCTCTCTTATAGAACCCAAGACTGCCAGCCCAGAGATGGTCCCACCCACAAGGGGCCCTTGATCACTAATTGAGAAAATGCCTCACAGCTAGATCTCATGGAGGCATTTCCCCAACTGAAACTCCTTTTTCTGTGATAATTCCAGCTGTGTCAAGTTGACACAAACCTAGCCAGTACAGTCATACTAGATGCTATATAGAAAACACAGCATAGAGAAATACCAGGACCTGAGGGACCGGCTTCAAGGATAAAGCAATTGTCCAGATGAAAGATATCTGTGTGTTGGACTAGGAAACTATCTGCAGACACGAGCAGTGTTGGGAAGAATTTTAAAAGCAAAGTCGGCAGATACTATTGGTTAAGAGAATGTGGGTGGTAAGGTTAAGACTACACTCCAGCTTTCCCATGCAAGTAAGTAGGAGTAGTCACTGAAAGAGGCAAGCTGAAGGAGAAGGTTGGAAGTGTGGCAGGAGAATAGGGACCACAAAAAAGAGGGGAATCAATAATAACTTAACAAACAAAGCCAGTTGGCAGAGAATCAGAAAGCCTTCCTCAGCTAGGGTTCATGCAACAAACAGAGAATGACCAGGGAAAGCCTGTGCTATACACCTCTGGGAAAGGATGCTATTTTACATGGTCATGATAGCATTAATCTTACTCCTCTTTCAATTTCTTAATAAGCCATCTCTCTATTGCTAACTAGGAGGAGGAGGGAGGGGGAAGGGGGAAGGTGGAAGGGAGAAGTAGAAGAAGAGGAGGAGGAGAAGGAGAAGGAGGAGGAGGAGAAGGAGAAGGAGGAGGAGGAGAAGGAGAAGGAGAAGGAAGGAGAAGGAGAAGGAAGGAGAAGAAGAAGAAGAAGAAGAAGAAGAAGAAGAAGAAGAAGAAGAAGAAGAAGAAGAAGAAGAAGAAGAAGAAGAAGAAGAAGAAGAAGAAGAAGAAGCTGAGAGAGAAAAGTGACTTTAGGAGTCCACAGGCTTCAGATGGCACCTGAAAGCTACAGTGTGCATAAGCTCCCCTGGAGACTGGCAGGGGTAAGAGAGGCAAGAGCCAAGCCCCGGAGAGCATTGTGGTTTAAAAATCAAGTGGAGAATCAATCACAGATGCTGAAGTTAGTAGAGGACATTAAGAAGAAAAAAAAAAGGTATTTGCATCCTTGCAAAACTATCCAATGGTTATGTAGGATGTTAACATCCCCAGACTCTCTCCTTGGGATACTTATTAATTATAAAGAGGAAAGAGTAAATCTAAACTTGACAAACAGCTGAAGCTTCCTCGGCCCAAAAAGAAGAATTAACCTCACAGCATGGATAATGGGAAACAAGGCATTCATCTTCTAAAATGACCAAGCAAAGAACATATGAACTCACAGAGACTGAAACGGCAAGCACAGGGCCGCCATGGGCCCGCATCAGTTGCTCTGCACATATACTACACATTTCAGTGCAGGACTTCAGTGTAACTCCTGAGTGTGTGGGTGAGTTGGTCTCTGACTCTTGTGCCTTCTCTTGGAGATCTTTTATTTTTCTGTAAGCTTGTCTTGTCTAACTTCGGTGTTTTATCTTATATTTTGTTGTCTCTCAGAAGCCCATTCTTTTCTAATGAAAGACAGAGAAGGAGTGGATCCAGATGGGAGAAGAGGTGAAGAGGAGCTGGAGAAAGTAAGAGGAAGGGGAAACTGTATTCAGATTATACTGTATGAGGAAAGAACCTATGTTTGATAAGAAGGAGAAAGAAGGAAGGAAAGAAGGAAGGAAGGAAGGAAGGAAGGAAGGAAGGAAGAAAGAAAGAAAGAAAGAAAGAAAGAAAGAAAGAAAGAAAGAAAGAAAGAAAGAAAGAAAGAAAGAGAAATTTTCAAAAGAGAATTAATCTCATAGTGACAAGGCACATGAACCTCCCATCCCCCCTCAGACATTACACTGACTGAGATGAACATCTCTTCTGATTCTCTCTCCTGGAATGTACTGTCTTCATTCAGTGCTGTGCAGATATCACAGAAACCCACGCTGAAGAACCAAAATAACTGGTCAGTACTCTTCACATCTATCAAAGTTGCAAAAGATAGAGAAACATGGAAAAATCAGAAGACCCTATGTACACAAAGTGACTAAGAGCAATATGAAATTCTGGATTCGAGGCTGGAAGATAAGAGAGATCTGATTGGCTACTTGGAGACATGTGACTATGACCTGCAGATCAGGTAATCAGCTACTAGCCTGGTCAACTTGAGACCCATTCTATGATTATGTAGAATGTTAACCTCCTGAGGATGGGTATAAAGACTATAGGAATTTTCAAATTATTTTACCAATTATTTTGTAGAACTATTTTGGGATAGTTTTGCTAATCATGGATGTTGCGATTAAAAGGTTTAAAAACATAAAATGTGAGAGGGAGGAGCCAAAAAGTTAGTGGTCAGAGAAGACAGGACCGGCTATGCAAAGAGCCAGATCAAGAAAAATGAGGGTTGGAGAGATAGTTCAGCAGTTGTAAGTATGTGCTGTTCTTGAAGAAGACTCAAGTTTGGTTGCTTCTCTTCACCTACACTGGGAGGCTCACTGAGACCTCTAACTCCAGCTCCCAGGGACCTGATACCCCTTTCTGGAATCTGTCAGCACATGGAGAGAGACAGAGACAGAGACACAGAGACAGAGACACATACATACACTCACTCGGGCATTAAAAACACAACAGTGCTATACTATTTTCTTTTTAATTCTGGACAATTGATTTTATGTCTCTGAATTTTGTTTTCATGTGCTAAAATGTAGACCTCTTCTCTTCAAAAGGTAATGATACATTTGCAGACATGCCTGGTGGGAGAAATATAAGACCATCCTGAAAAATCTGGGTGGAGCTTTTCTCCCCTTTCTCCATAAATTTTCAAAGCAGCAAGAGAGATATTCTAAACCCTGCAAAACTAAGGCAACCAAATGCCTACATCTATGGCCAAGCTGTAAAACAAAATGGAAGTGCTTGGCAAATACAATACGCTGCTGGAAACCATCCAGAGTTTCTTTTCTTCTTTCACGATGGACCCCATAATCCAAAAGCATAAAATCTAAACCTGGAAAACAGAAACCAACCCCTCTACCAGCTGCTTTGGGGGTTATGGGGAGCAGTTCTCTGCCCTGGCTCAACAATTGCCTGTCTAAGGAGAGACACTGTGAGACCCACGTCACTGTAAGACAGACTCTCAGGACACAGATGCTGGGAATCCTGCAGGTGACTGACAAGGTGGTGACTTCCACAAGACAGAAAGTCACAGCTCTCCTTAAGAGTGACGTCAGTACTGGTCCTTCAGCTGCTGACTATGAAGCTAAAGAACAGCTTGAGAAAGACAGAATAAAAAAAATTTCAAATTAAAAACCTATGGCTTGCTGGGTGTGGTAATCCCAGCACTTGGGAGGCAGAGGCAGGTGGATTTCTGAGTTCGAGGCCAGCTTGGTCTACAAGGTGAGTTCCAGGACATCCAGGACTATACAGAGAAACCCTGTCTCAAAAAACAAAAACAAACAGAAAAAAAAACCAACAACAACTGACCTATGGCTTCCTACAAAAGAAGCAAGAATGACAAGGGTATTAAAATATATTATCTGAATCATTCTTAGAGTGTACCTGGATCACAGTCGTGGGGTGTCATTCATGACCCCAGTATTGTCCTCTCTTCACACCAGGTAGCAGCACCTAGAGTCTTCAATCAATCTTGGCAAATGTATCAATACACTCACAGATAAGGCAGGACTCTAAAAACCCAAGCACGGGTACAAAGGTCTTTGTTTTTATAAAGGGACAGAAAAGTAAAACAAGTGCCAGACTTTGCCTCTTGGGTGTGAAATGTCAGGAAAAAAAAAGAAATATATTATAGCTTTGAGGAAGAAGGATGGAAATGAATTTGCTTTATTATAAGATGAATAAGAAATTCTCAGAAGTAACACATCAACATACTGATCTTCAAAAAACACTTGAAGATACATTCTAGTGGACAGAAGCGTTATTTAAAGTTAGGTCAAATGGAGCTGGACAGGTGGCTCAATGGTGAAGAGCATTTCCTGCTCTTGCAGAGAGGATCCAGGCTCAGTTCCCAGCACCCAAGTGAGGTGGCTCACCACAATCTGTAACTCCAGTTTTAGGGGATCTAATGCCCTCTAGTGTCCACAGGAACCTGCTTACACATACTACATATAAACCCCATGCAGACACATGCACATATAAATCAAATGTGTAAATATTTTTAATTAGGTCAGACTACAACAGAAAATGTTCCTGTTGTACAGGAACTGAGTTGAATGCCAACAGAAGCACACCCTCAGAGAACCCTGATACGGTATACCAACGTCCCCTCGCTCCTGTGCCAGATGGAGATACACCCATTGTCTCAAAAACAACACTTGTACCTATTGCTAATGTTCCGCAGATCAGAAATCTAAACTAGATCTTAGAGAGATGAGAGCAATGTGCTATCAAAGTCACACCAGGTGACAGTGAGAGACATGAAAGACTTCTTTGACAACCTCTATCCCCCCCCCCAGAAAGTTTAAACAGGAAGCTATTGATGAGAACTCAGTAATAAGGATGTGTAGCTCTTTGTAGCTGATGACTTCCAGCAGGGCTCGGGGTTGGGGAAGAACTCCATTTTCTTGAAGGCGCTGGCCACTGGGAGTTTGACCATGCTCCAATGAGTGTATGGCCATAGAAATTGGACTTGGTGTTTTCTTTTCTCTCTTCTTTTTTGTGGAGAAGTCACAAGGGTGGAAAGTAGACCTAAGAGGACTCGGAAGTGAGAGGTATTGGGGTACATTATATGAAATTCCCAACTAATCAATAAAAATATTATGTTGGGGGAGGAGTCACACTCCTTCATGTATGTCTGAAAGACAGACCACTGACTTTTCTACCCATGATCCTTTGCTTGTGGCTCCTTCTCCTTTGAGTTCCACTGCCTAGAGGGTGCTAGGGTTCCCTAGGGCCTTGCGGGCCACTTTCAGACCAGGTGAGGGACCCTGTTTCACAAACACACAGGCACAAACAGAACAACACAGAAAACACCCAAAACAACAAAGAAAACACCCAAGGTTGTACTCCGGCCTCTCTATGTGTGCACATACACATGGGCACTGAAGTAAAATCAAAGCAGCATGTTTGCTGAGAGGCCCAGAGAACTACTGATAGACATAAAGGCCTGAATGGTGACACAAGGCTCTGCCCCAGGACTCATATGCCTCCCAATGGGCCCCTCATCAACTGCTCAGAACTCTATCTACAGGGTGAAGTCGGAGTATCTAGAGCAAGAGTTGCCCTGTGAAAGCCTCCAACTCTCAGCCCCACTCTTTGCCAAGTCTCAGAGTACCCCAAAGGGGTCTGAATTTTTTTTTCACACAGAAAATTCCTCTCTCTCTACAAATGGAGCCACAAGGGTTGTGTCTGCAGCAGCCCAGGGATAGGAAAAAGTAATAATACATGCAATAAAAGGAATTTTTATACAGAAATGTATTCTGAGGCTACGATGTAAAAGTTCCCTTAGCAGGAACCACAATTTTCTTAAATAATCGTTCGCATAATTGGCTACTTGTGGGAACAACTAATTGTGCGTGTAATCACTTGCCTGTACGGCTCCGCATCAACCAGTAATTAAAGGCAGGGCCGTCCTCGCTAAATTTGGCTCTAGAAATAATAGTAATATTTCCAAGAGTCCAATGTCTCCCTGCCAGGGACTCTGAGCCCCATTCAAATGAGTATTGTTATTTTTAAGAACATCTTGAGAAAGGGAGACCCGAATGCTCGCCCCAAGCAAGCCTACACTCAGAAAAGAACTCTCAAAGAACCGTCTTCAGCATCCATTTATTCTACCACCAGATGTGGAGGGACCACAGGGCATCTTCCATACTAAACTATAGAGTTCCCTTTCTCTCCATCTCCCTCTCTTAACTCTTGCTCCTCCCTGCCCCATTGCCTCTGTATATGTGCATGCGCATGCATGCATACCTGCGTGCGTGCCTACATGCATGCGTGTGTGTGTGTGTGTGTGTGTGTGTGTGTGTGTGTGTGTGCGTGCGCGCGCGCGCCCGCATGAGCGCACGCTTTGCCCTTGCCTTCTTCCTTGTGTGGGTGTGGTTGGAAGCCAGAAGTTGATAACAGATTGCTTCCTCAATCACTCACCATCTTAGGTTTTGAGATCAGGGTCTCTGATTGGACCTGGAGCTCAGTATTTCGGGTATGTCCTGGAGCGGTCTGTCTCTGCTTCCCCAGAGCTCAAATTACAAACACACAACCCCCACACTTGGCTCTTACTTGGGTGATGGGAATCCCCATCCAGGTGTTCACAGAGCAAACTTTTCACCCACTGGGCTATCACCTCTGCCATTCAGAGGTTAGTTTTCTGAGACTTCTCCTTTTATACTCTCTCAGAGGGAGGTAGAATTACTTCAGTTGATTTCTTATTTTTTAAAGAACCAGCTTGGTTAATCTCTTTTAGAAAACAGACCTAATCAGTGCAGTATTTCCCAATTCCCACCTCCTTTAATCGGTTTCCACCACAGGGTCCCCCTGTTTGTGAAGTCATGGTCATTTTGTCCTGGAAGCTTCCAACCATCTCTCAGCTGGTGGTCCTGATCTCAAGCTCCTGTCTCTTCAGTCCAATCTCCTGCGTGCAGACATCAATCGGTGACTAAGATTCAAAATCAGATCAAATCATCCCCTGACTCACATTCAAACTATCCTCCTCAAGGACGTATCCAGCCCTTCTCTCTCAATATCTATTGTTTTAGTTACTTTTCTGTAATTGCTGTGAGAAAGAAAGAGCTATTTTCTTCTGGCTTCCAGTGTGAGGGCACGGTCCATCGTTTTGGAGAGGACAGTGGTGGCAGAGGCATGTGGTAGCTGGTCACATGGCGTCCACAGTCAGGAAGCTGAGAGACAGGTGTTGGTGTTGAGTTTGCTTTCTCCCTTTTTGTTCAGTCTGGAACCCCAGGCTGCTGGATGGGGCTGCCTGCAGTCAAAGTGAGTGAGCCTCTCTCCTCAGTTAGACCTCTCAGGAAATACCCTCCCAATCATACCCGCAGTACTTCCACGGTGACTGTAGATCTCAACAAGGTGATAGTGGGTGTGATCGAGTATGGACAACTCACCTTTGGAAGCTCATGTCTTGGCAGACATTACTAAGGGCTCACCCTTAAACTTGAGGACTGTAGCTAAAGGAACGTAAAATCCTGAATGGTTCTTGATTAGAGAATGATTTATGCAAGCTAAGGTTATATGCTCTACTCTCAACAGTCTGCCTAGCCTCAGACCCCCCCCCCCACACACACACACAGCCTATCCTTCACCCTGCTCTCTAAGCCCTGAGGAACCCCAGCCTGCGCTTGGAAGGAACCTGGCACTCTTCTACCACAGGACCTTTGTATGAACCAGTTCTATCCACACTCCCCATCCAAACCACCTTTTCTTGTCCCTTGTCAAAAGATAGATGAGATAAAATCCAATGTCATCAACCTGATTAGGAGGATATCACACCCTCCTATTTGAAACATTTAGAGTCTTCTGATAAACAACATTGAGCTAATTCTGAATTGAGTTTAGAGTATGACAAACCTTTCAAGGACTGAAAAGGGACACAATGTCTTAGAATAGGGGCTAGAAAATATTTAAATAAAAAGACCCAGATACACATTTGTAGGTTATTTAGAACTCCATGGATCATTTAGTCTCAGCTCTAGTTTTGTAATGTGACATAAAGATGGACAATGCCGAAACAGATGAGCCTGCCTGAGTTTCAAATAAAGTATTATTTATAAAACATAAGCAGGGAACTGGATACAAAAAAAAAATAGGATAGAGATTACCAGCTCCAATTTAGGAGTAATAAAACACCTTGAGATAGTTAATGGTGGACCACACCCATTTTGGTTTCTCTCTAACACAATCTAGCCATTAAATAAGCACGTGGTCAGGCATCGTGGGACAAGGGTGGACTTCTACAGTGACATTCAGGTGGAGAACTCTAAGAAGAAAGTTTGAAAGCAAAACTTGCCAGAAGGCTTTTCCTCCATTAAAAGTTAATATCTTAAGTGATTTCCCCTTAAATAAAGAGATCATCCTTTGAACCAGCTAATCCTTAATAAATGAGAATCTTCACACCAAACCAAACAGAGCCTCTGTGGTCCCCCAGCTCTGTTCCCCACCCCAGACCTCTGTAAAGATCCATTGATTACTGCCAAGCCTCCATTGGTGGGATTAATTAATTTATGAACTTGTCATTACAACTCATTGATTAAAACGTCCCTCCGTAAAGATTTAATTATACCCGAAGATAAAAGATCTGCTAATTATTGTCCTCTATCTAATTGAAGTTTTGTACTACAAACCAAGTTCAAAGGTTGAAGGCAGTCGCCCCTTCAACCACTTGGGCGACAATGAGAATTTAATTAGAGGCAAGATATCATTGTCTCTGATCTATTCTAATGGGAAAAAGACATCAGGCTGGACAGCATGGTCAGTCAGAGTGGGGTGACCTGGAGAATCGGTTAACCTTCTCAGTCACTTAGTGGCTTTAGCCAACAGCTCCAGTCACGTGTGTTGTCCCTGGGCTTTGGGCCGAAGACACCAGCATAGCTACCCATTGGGTCAGAAATAAGAACTCTTCCCATTGAAATACACTGCCTTTAAATTGTCTTTAAGACTCTCACATATTTATAAAGTCTCTCTTGAGCCCGGTGGTGTAGCTCAGTTCGTACAGTGCTTACTTGTGATCTTAGCAAACACAAACACAAACAGGCTGTATACCAGCACACACTTGTAACTCCAGTCCTCTGGGGACAGAAATAAGAGGATCAGAAGAGTTCAAGGACATCCTCAATTATATAGTGGGTTTGATGCCAGCCTGGAATACACAAGACTCTGCGTCATAGACATATATACAGACAGACAGACAGACAGACAGACAGACAGACAGACACTGTCCCTTAAAATTTGACTCTTGAAATGTCCCTCACAGGTTCACGTTTGAGCATGTGGCTTCCCAACTGTGGTACTACAAGAGGAGGTTGTGTTGCTATTTGGAGGTAGAGCCTAGCTGGTGAGCGTCGGTTCCTAGAGTAGTGTCTCTGAAGGCTACTGTCTGTCCCCCATTCAGCTGCTGTTCTTTGCTTCCTATCCACCACTGTGATCTGATTGGCTGTATCAGGCTCCAGCCACAAGGCTTCCCGGCCAGATGGGCTATAGCCCCTCACTGTTGATCCACATTCTGTAGCAGGGAGTGAGGTCCAGTGCCTCCTGGCTAAGTTAACTGCACACTGAAAGGCATTCTGAACTATAGCAAGGTCCTATGGGGTGCTAATTAACTTGGCACTCAAAAGAAAACTAGAAGAAAAATTTGGCACCGTTTCAAAAGGAAATGTTTCCACTTGGGGACACTTATTGTTAGCACAGTTGGAACATATTTGGAAGATTTTTCTTTTTCTCCCTGTTGTTACTTCCTGGGAGAAATAAGAACATAAACATGTGTGTTCTCTTATTTCAGTCCAATATTCACACTGTTGCAAACAAACCCTACACTGACACTAAAGGAAGGGAAGTCACCTTCTACCAGCCTCAGAGATTGCCAGCACCTTGGGGATGGAGTTGAAAATTGCCAGTCAAAGGAGCCCAGAACAGTGGAGAAATGTCCTGTGAGTCCTTAGCTTCAGCACTCAGTTACACATGTGAGAGTACACACACACAAACATACATGCAAGCACACATGCACACACAGCCACACAAGCTCACAAGCTTGCACATACACACACATTCACAAGGAAAACCCTCAGAGTCTGAGTAAATCCTTGATTCTATTAGTGCTAAGCTTTCTTATCTGCTCCTAATAGGGGTGTGTGTGTGTGTGTGTGTGTGTGTGTGTGTGTGTGTGTGGTGTGGCTCAAAACTACCTGTAACTCCATCTCAGGGGGTCTGATGTACTCTTTTAGACTCTACACCTGTACACACACACACACACACACACACACACACACACGTTATTATAAAAGGATTTCAAACCACTTCAAAATTAATATATGGAGAGAATAACTAGAAAGTAGCTCCCTGAGAGGGAGGCTTATTTTGCCAATATTATATACATTTATTTCTCTATAGCCTGGTACTTGGCACACAGAAGGCCTTCAAAAGTTCTTGGTTAGAACACTGAGAACTGATTTAAGAATTTTACCCATCACCTAAATCAAGATGCTTGGTTCTTCCTGCTACTTCATTCTGTATTTAGAGAGATTAAAAGCATGTTGCCTGAAGTCATGTGACTTCTAAGTTATCAAGGAGAGATTCAAACCCAGGGAGTCTGGTTTCAGAGCTGGCACTTGGATCCAGAGAGGTCCCATACCTGGCAGATAGGTATCAGTTACCATCTACTGGGTAAGCAAGTGCCCCACACAATTCAGAGCTTCAGATAATCATTTTGTTCTGACATTTTGTTTGACTGAAAATCAGAAAGGGGCTCAGCTAGACAGTTTGTATATGACACGTGTGGCCTTTGGTGGGACAGCTGGGGCTGAGAGATCTACCACCAATACATTCTCTTCATTCTCTGAAGGGTAGACCAGTGGGTAAGGAACCCCTCTTTTCTGGCCTGTCCATGGGAAGGAAACTTGAGCTCCTGGGAGAAGTGATTCAAGAGACTGGAAACAGAAACCAGCCCACTGCTACTGCTGCATTCTCCTGCAGCACCTGAATCGCTTGCCCCCTCAGAGATCCCAGCTCTCAACAGGAAGTGTGTCAGAGAATTCACAGCTAGTCACCATGCACCTACTTCTCTTAATTTTTTTTTAAATCAATCATCCATAGTTTAGAATTTGAATTCTAGAAGAACACCTGCTATGGTTTGGATCTGAACTCTCCTCCTGAGCTCTTAAGCTGATTGATCCTCATTTGGTGATGTCGCTGGAGGTAGAAACTATGAGCATTGGAGGAAGTCTGTTGCCTCCTGCTTCCTGCTTCCCACATTCCCTAGAAGGGAATAAGAATATGCCTTATCTCTATGTTCTTTCTGTGTGTGTGTTTCTATCTCTCTGTGTATGTCTGTCTGTCTGTCTCTCTCTCTCTCTCTCTCTCTCTTCTGTCTCTCTCTCTTCTGTCTCTCTCTCTCTCTCTCTCTCTCCCTCTCTCCATCAGTCTTCCCCTGACACCATTAAGTAAATAAATTTGCTCTACCCTACCCTTCCCATATGATAGACAACCTTACATTACAACCAAGGGACCATGGAATGAAGACTGTACAGATGAGCCCAAACAACTCTTTCCTGTCTTCACCTCTCCGAGGTGTGTTGTTACTGCAAGGGAAAGCTACAGAGTGTTACTCTCGTCAAGGCATCCACTCAGGAGAACACCCTCATCCTTACCACAAGACTTTACCACCATGGAACTTGAAAAGGCATTTCTTCATCTTAGCACAAATCTCTGCCACCAAACTTTAATTACTTGGGTGGGGGGAGATCCCTTCAGTCATTTCCATGTGCGGTTTATGCTTCCAGATGTTCTATTGTAGCTCAGGAGGAAATGCTTCTCATTATCATAAAATTTACATGCTCATACATTCCACTGAGATACTTCCTCATTCTAGGTGGCAATAAACAATTCAGTAATTTGGAGGAAGGATGTCACAGAGATGAGTGTGAAATGTCTTCTTCTGTCTTCTCCAGGAGAACAGGGTCTTCAGGTGGCTCAGAAGAAAGAGCACTGAGTTAGAGGCCTCCTTATGCAGCCCACACCTTGAGAAACCTGTTCAACCCGTGGGCAACTGTGTTTCACTGTGTGACAAAGAGACTCTGGTGGGTGGGGTCTTCAATTTCTTATCTTCCTTCTAGTCCCAGTTCTGCCAATAACTGATCCAATATTTCAAATCAAAAGTCATCTCACATGTTTAGATATAAGGATAACATGAGGATCTGGGCAAAGAGGAACAGCATGTACCAACAGCCTGTGTTCTTAGACTCTTGCTGTTCTAATGGGGCTTTCAACCATGACTGACCAGGAACCAATACAACAACCTCACCTCAAGGCCAGGGGAAATTAGGATGCAGGTCTACCCAAAGGCACAGCTTTTCCCTTTCTAGCTGCAGCCCCTTTCCTCTCCTTATCTGTACTATTTGGAATTGTCTCGAGATAGCTACAAGACCCTGTCAAGATCCTAAACACATTATGAATGTTAAAGCTTTTGTGAGCAAAATCTAAAATTCTGACATTAGTGTTCTATGTTCTGTGGTCCAACGGACACTAGGAGTAAGAATAATTGAATTTACTTTGATTGGAAAGAAGCCAAATGTGACTTTCTCCTATAGCATCCATGTTCATTGAACTCAAGGTCCATCTTTGCCATTTGATTGTTTGATTGATTGGTATTAAGTAGGCTCAGGTTCTATGGATTCTACATCGATGCCTTTGAACAGCAGAGTAGGAACCAAATATTTGAGACTTGTTTTGTTTGATCCAAAGCTCAGTGTTCAATACTGACAGTCTCAACAGATTCAACCCTAAAATTCACCTTGTAGCATGGCCTCAAGTCTTAGTAGCTGCCAGCAAATCACAGTTTCTTTTCCCAGGGAATGTTATTTATTAATAGTTGATGTGTGTAAACCCTGATATGTTTGGTCAGAATATATGTCAACCTCATGAAAAATTCTAAGTTTCAACCACTTTGTCTTAAAAGGGTGAGGCTTGCCTGCTTCTTGTGGCCCTCCTGAATTCCAACACATGAATGTAGATAGGGCGACTGAACTTCTTTTCATAGAATAGTAAACTCCCTTCCCGTGTGCATAGAATGTTCGAAAGGTAGACATCGATCTTAAATAAAAATAGCCATAAGGGACACAACATTCACAAAGACTCTGCATATATAAAAGAATGAAAATGTGGAGGAAATTGGGGCTGCTAGAGCACAACTGGATGCAGACAAGCCTTCAGAACACAGTATATGGTGGCATTAGGGCTTTCAATGCAAGATACCCTTGCCTGCTGTCCCTAAGAGAAAACTGATGTCTTTCTTTGTTATTGTGACTAAATTCCTAACAAAAGCAAATTAGCTCTTGCTTTGCCTCCCTGTTCAAGGTCTCAGTCCAACATGGTAGGGAAGTCATAGCCTGAGCAGTTGGTCTCCTTACATACACAGTCAAGAAACAGAAAGTAATGAATGCCCATACTTAGCCTACTTTCTCCTTTTTCTACAATTCAGAATCCCAGCCTAGGGAATTGTGCTACCCACAGTGGACAAGACTTTCCACCTCAGTTAACCTACTCAAGATAATCCCCTGAAGGCATGCCCAGAGGCCCATCTCCCATGTGACTTTGTAGGCCCATGAAGTCCACAACTGAGATTACGCATCACAGCTTACAATGTCCCCAATTCAGCCTTCCTCTTGGCTTACCTTTACATATGGAATGAGACTCACATGCATTTGGGAAGTGCCTATAGCTTGCCAGAGAAAAGCAATATGAGCAACAAGATGTGGCAACACTAAAAGAGAGATGATAGCAAAAGAGATGAATAAATACGTAAGTAACTCATCTTTTAGGACACTAGCAAACTACTTATACCCATGAAACAGGAATAGGATATTACATAAAAAGAATAGCTCAAGAACATTAAAAAAAAAGTCTCTTAGAACTTAGAACAAAATAGCAAGCAAAGAAAAAATTTCAGTAGGGCAGTGCATGCCTACAACTATACTTATAGATAAAAAGGATCCATGATTTTTCCAGGTATTTAAATAGTTGTCCCTTGAGAGTCCATTAAGTGGGCAAAATACAATTGATTTTTTTAAATATAATTCCATAGCATTTGGTGTGTATAAATTAATTCATACTTTAATCTCACTTTTATTGAGAGTAACATCAAACAAACCCACAGGATGCAGAACGCAGTGGTGACCCTCCAAGAACATGCTTCCATTTCTACCTCTGGCTGATCTTTCTAAGGACCCCCCTTAGACTGAACTGATTCAACTCTGGCTTCTCACAGTGGGGTTTATCTTTCTTGGGAATTAGCATATAGTAAGAAGCATACAGCTGGTCTCTGCCCCAGTTCCTCACATAAGAAGTTGAAATTGCTAATCATTCTCTATATAATGTTAAGTCTGGTTTACAGCAGACTTCCTGGATCCCTGAGACTTTTAGGTGATAAGCATGCCTTCTGTTCTAATGAGGTAGCTCCCAGTGGGCTTCCTGTGGAACCTGACCACCAGAAAACTAAGCTAGAAAGGGAGTCTTAGCCACAGCTCTCAATTCCTAAGCAAGGAGGATAAAAAGCGAATTAAGAATATCTATGTCTTAGTGAGGATGCTTCCATAAAATCTGTGAGCCTTGAGGTTGAGAGTTTCCAAGATGTTGGTCACAGAGAGATTGAGAGGTAGTTACACTCAGAGCAAGCAAGAAAGCTCTGCACCCCATCCCCTACACACATCCATTGTCTGATTGTCCATATATATATATATATATATATATATATATATATATATATATATATACTTTTAATAAGCATATATAAGTGAAAATTTTCTTGAGTTCTGTGAGTTACCCATCAAACAATCTAACCCAAGGAAGGAGTCATGGGAACCCTTCATAAATAGCTAGTTTGTCAGTTTGTCAGAAGTTCTGGAAGCTCCTGAAGTAGAGGCAGTCTTATGAGACTTAGCCCTTCTTGACCTAACTCAAGATCATGCTAACAACTCAAGATAGGTTTTGACAGAACTGAACTAATCATGGGACACAACGGTGGCATCTTCTGAAGAACTGAACATGAAAAGTGAGACTCCATACCCACCCCTGTCTAGGCCACTCACACTCACTTTAGAGCAGTGGTTCTCAACCTTCCTAATGCTATGACCCTTTAATATAATTCTTCATGTTGCAATGACCCCCAACCATAAAATTATTTTTGTTGCTACTTCATAACTGTAATTTTGTTACTGTTAGGAATCATAATATAAATATAAATGTTTTCTGGTGGTCTTAGGCGAGCCCTGTGAAAGGGTCATTTGACCCCCACAAAAGCTTTGAGACCCACAGGTTGAGAATTTCTGGTTAAGAGTCTACTCTTGCCTGAGCTGGGTAGTACTGAGTCTTGGTGGCAATTCCCTCTTCAGGAAATCAGTGGCATTGATCTTCAGTATCTACTGGAAGAGCCACAGGGCTCCATTGATTTTTATAGCATATTAGTAGGTACTTGATAATTCAAATCTAAACCTAAAGGCTCTGGGAAGATGGATTGTTTCCACAACAGAAGACAAGCTATTGTTGATCTGAGGGCTAGAGTGATAAGATCCAGCTGTCGTGTTCCTAGGGAAGCCATCTTCCCAACTGGGAGACAGACACCTTCTGGCTGCACCTTCACAATGGTAGACACAGTAGTTGTAATCTTACCTTGTAAGAACATTAATCAATCCCACCGTAGGGACTCCACCTTCATTTCCTCTAAATCCAACCATCCCCTAAAGGCACCACTGCTGCACCAGCCCACAAAGCATAGATCTGATCTCCAGGTATATTAGAAGATTGAGTGAAGCTTTAGTGTGCCCAGACATTGAACTTTTCAGAGTTAGCATTCAGAAAACTAAATCACAGTGTCCAGAGATAATTCTAGCTTGAGGTAGTCCAAGCTCCAAGTTGGTAGCTGGACCACAAAACCACAGAGCTCCCTTTCCATGGCCTGTATAGTTGCCTAATACTCAAACAGAGATACAACAGACTCCTCCCAGGCCAACCTGTCCTGAGATGCCCCCTCTGAAGATGCTGAGCTGCCGTTTACTCCCGAACAGATTCAATAAAGTGCAATAACTGTTATAATAAATGTAGATGTCACTAATTACAACCCTATGCTTTAAGTGCAACACTTGCGTCTCGAGTGGCCTCTAAAACTGAGTAAAATCACAGCCGATTCAAATTTAATTAAAACTATCTGTTTAATTTAGTTTGCTTTTACAATAAAAGCTACACTAACCCATCGACTGCTTTCTGAACCTCCCATTACCGGGAGCACCCAACAGCTTGCAGGCTTGCACACGGGGAAGCCGGGCAACACATCCGTGTGCCTTGTTATCCAACGAAGTTCTGGTTGATGGGGGATTTGTGAAATGACTTGTTTTTCATCTTAGAACTTGAAGCTCTTGGTCTCATTCTGGTAACTCAGCATGGTATTAGTGACTGACTTGCTGAAACCAAATATCCTGACAAGAGCAACTTCAGATGGATAGGGTGTATTTTGGCTCACGGTGTAGGGGTACAACTCAATGCGGCAGGGAAGGCGGGGCAGCAGAAGGGGAGGGTGTGGCGGCAGAAGGGGGCGTGGCGGCAGAAGGGAGGGCGGGCGTGGTAGCAGAAGCATGAAGCTGGCACCTCCCATCGGGTTGCCAGTTAGGAAGCAGACAGCTAAAGAGTAGAGCTCAACTATAACACCTCAGTGGGGCGGGGAGGGAGGGACGGTTCGGGGGTTGGGGGCAGGGCAACTCAGTGTACCACTTCTTCCAATCAGTCTCCACTGCCTAAAGTTCCATAACCATCACAAACAGTCACCACCAGAGAGCCACATGTTCAAACACAACCCTATGGAGAATTGTTCTTATTCAAACCACAACTCATGTAATTAGAAGAGCCTTTCATCCAACATTTTAAGCTTCATAGAATTCATGTCCAAGGGGCCTTTGGATGACTTGAGCACAGCATCCACTCTTGGGCTTTACTCACATTTTCAGAGAGGGTGCTGTGGTTTGGCTGTGACTTCATGGTATTCTCTGAAGGCCCCTGGGAATTTGGTTATTGTGTGAGATTGTTGAATCAAGGACACCTTTAAGAAGCAGGGTCTGATGAGAGATCTCTGGGCTGTGGAGGCTCCACCCTTATCTACAGGTAAAAGTTGTCTCTGGGACCAAGTTGTTGTGAGGCAGCCATCTTGGGCTTTGCCTTCAGTAACCATAACAACTAGAGCAGAACACTATGGTGCTCAGTAGGTCTATGGCTGTGGTGACAGAGCTATTGACACTCCCTAGGAGATAGAGGAAGGGAAGGTCAGGAGACTGTCACCTGAGGTTCCCCTCCCCCAGTTGCAAGTGATACTGGGGAGATGCCAGAGTCTATGGGAACTGAAAGGTTGATTTAAAACAGGATTCCATGATGTAGATTCCATCTAGGATAGTGTGGGGCTTAGAGGCATGTAGATACCTGGACCTATATGAAAGCTCAGTGAAGTTATTGGTGTCACTACATTGGGCTTTAGTGAATTTTCACTTTGCTCTGTCACTGGTGTCCATCTGGGTGAGTGGAAATGTGTTTGCATCTCCCTGGGAAAGTTAACATGACAGGTTGTGAGAGAGCGAGACCACTCAGTGTGGCTGGTCCTCGTGTGTCCTTCCAGTCTCCCTTTCCTATCTCTCCTGTGTGGAAATAGAACCATAAGGGTCTCACAAGGATGTAGATACCACAGTGTTCTGACCCTCTCTGGTCACCCACATCCTGAACCAAATAAACCTCTTTACTTTATAAATCACCTAGCCTCAGGCTTTCAGTTATAGCAACAGAAAATATATTGATACACTCAACCTAATGTAAACCAAGGGACTCTGGGAAAAAATGACAGAACATCTGAGGTCACTGTGAGCTGGCTTGTCCTATGTCTAGCCTTGCTTCTATAGAGGTGACACTGTGAACACACACCTCTTCCCTTCTTGGGGATTTATTTTTGTCATGAATAGCAACAGGGAGGCTAGAATAGATCCAGGTTTCCAAAACTGCTACTTTTATAATCATAGTCTTACCCAGGTATCACCTGACAAAGCCTGTAACTCATTCACACTAAACATAATAGATTCCCAAGGCACCATCTGCTCCAGCCTCATCTTAGACAATAATATTTATGAGGTGTGTGAGCTTTAACGTACGAGTTATATTTTCCTAAGATGATTGAAGTGAACATGTAACAAGTACCTCCTTTTTAAATGCTTGGCTGACATCGCCTTGCCTACTCCCAGTGGGAGACATACCAGTCTGAAGGAGTTTTAGCCTTCCCTTCCCACTTCAGGGACCTGCAAATCTGTGAATGGGAGTTTATCACTCCACTCAGGTGAGCCAACACATTCACAAACCCAACAGCCTGCAGTGCTCTTCTGCTTCAGAGAGGGTAGTGTCTGCTAGGAGGAAGCACTGGTTGGAAATGAAGTTTAGGGGAGGTTCTCTATTTTATTTCCAGAGAAAAGGGTGCACGGTAATTGAGAAGATTGTGGGAAATGTGAACAATGCACCCAGATGCCAAGATGAGAAAAAGTGAATTGTAGGAAGAAAGGAAAGCAAACCTGCTAAGCACTTTCTGACCTTTTAGGCGAATGTGGGAGAGTAGGCTGCACTCGCATTGTGGGACCTTTGATGAGCACATAAGGGTTACTTGAATACACACCCCAGGCTCAGTGTCCGTCCATCTAAAAACAGAGTGGCTACTGAGTTACCACTTAGGGGCATAGTAGATACAGTATACATATACCAGGCAAAGGGATGGGCCAAGAGCTTCTGGCTCAGAGTGGGATGGCACAAGCTTTTATCCCACCACTCAGAACAGCACACAGTCTAACACTTAGGGATTGCTTGTCTATAATTTTCTGCTTCATAATATCAGATTCCAATAACAGAAAACTTGAAGAACAAAACAACTGAGTGAGGCTAATTTGTGTTTTAAGGGAAAAACTATAATAGAAAAAAAAAACCCTCATGTAATAAAGTTATAAATGCAACAAAGAATGTTAGCTGAGTTGTATACACCTCCTAGGGTCATCCAGAAAATAGGTTTCTGTGGGTCATTAAGGAAAAGCTGGGATTTATACAATGTAAGGAGGTGAGGACTTCAGGCTGAGTTATTTGAGAATCAGGGAAGTCCTCTCCTGATGACATTAACTAAGTCAGTGTCTGAGAGCTAGGCAGCCCCAGATTCATCCTGACAAGCTTGCTTTCCACACAGGACATGGCTGCCAGGATGAAAACGTGGACCAGGAAATGGCTCAGTGTCCTCATAAAGAGATGGCTTCTGGATGTTTCTGCCTCTGTATCATTGAGAAGTGTGGTGAGAATTTTGATATTTTCACTTTAATTCTGGGTGTGGGGATATAGGACTGCTTCACAGCAGGCGACTGATTTGCTTTTCTTCTGGCCTGGACGTGGCTTTGCCAGCTGCAGATAGTTTCTGTGAGTGTGTGATATTTGGAACTCTGGGGACTTTTTAGAGGATGCTAGAGCCCAGATAGGAGTGGGTGGGGGCTGGTTGGCTGGTTTGTGGTTGGATGCCATTGGCTGTGGTTTGTCAAGCAGTTGTGTGCAAAGAGAGGAGAAGAAAAATAAAATAGATATCCTGGTGGCGAAGATTAAGCTTGCCCCTGGGAACTTCACACTCCTAATCAACAGGAAGTAGTCTAATGATAATGGCTGAAAAGGGTGGAAGGAAAAAGGAGCCACAAAGTAGCCAAAAGTCTAGCAACACAGAAGTAATAGGACCAAGGGAGAGTCAGCAATAGCCTATATGACACAAGAGACTTCCATGAAAATAGATAGTGTCCAGCTCACATATGACGGTGAAAGATTGATTGCCTTTCAGTGTCTGACTCCATCAACCACAAAGAGGCAGGGCTTGTACAACCCAGAGTTGCTGATTTTCATCTTTCCTTCCAACTCAATACCAACCAAAGAAAACCATATATATGTTATTGCTGTAGTTTCATTTATGTTGCTCTGATGAAATGACTGGTAATAAAGTTATTTATGGAAGGTTTGGGTATAACTGGTTCGCAATTCCATTTTTGCAGGAAAGTCAAGGCAGAAACTTCAAGCATCGTATTCACAGTCAAGAGCAGTGAGAAGAATAAATGCATGTGTGTATTTGTTGCTCAAAGCTAGCTCTCTCCTCCATTACACTATTCAACATGCCCACCACATATAGGGAATGATGCTGCCCACAATGGGCTTGATCTTCCTATATCAGTTAATCCACAAGGAATGCCCAAAGCCAGCCCAATCTAGGTGATTCCTCACTAAGATTCTCTTACTAGATGACTCTAGATAGTATCAAGTTGACAGCTAAAAGTAACCAGCATACCTGCCAATCAATGTCATAGGATGCTCTGCTTCTATGGCTCTTTCCCCATCAGGACCCAAATAAAGCCTTCCTTTCTTTCTTCTTTTTATTCCTATGGATCTCTCCCACTTCCCTTTGAGTTTACTGTAAACAACACATGATGTCTGACACTCTTCCAATACAACAAGGATTAAATAAACCCTTTCAGATTTGTTTTTACTAGAACAGGATTGGCTTACTCCTTCACCCTGTTCAAATCTTGAAACACCCCAAGTTTTGACTACGGACTCACATGAACCTCAAAGTTTTCTGGCTTACCTGAGATGCTGATTACATACCTTTGGACTTCACTTATCAGATCCACAAATATTTCTTTCCTGGCCACTTTTCTCAGGACAATCAACACAACTCATAAGTTCATGTACACACACACACACACACACACACACACACACACACACACTTTCTCAGCTAGAATGACATTAATGTCCTCATTCTGTGTGTGTTCAAGGCTTCCACCCTAGTGAATATGAAGACTGCTTTGGGGGCATTTCCTTTAGCATATGGTATATTAGATTAGATATCAAGTAGAGGCAAGTTTTTAACAACAACAACAAAAAATTCTTGAGGACATTGTTGCTATTGTCCAATGCAACTCCTGAGATGAATGGCTTCTGGACTCAATAGATAAACAACCTAATAAGTTTGAGACTTTTGACCAGAGAGCCATAAACTATGACCTGCTTTTGTAAATAAATTCCTGTGGCAAACAACCACATTGGACCTTTAAAAACCTATTCTCTATATGCCTTATCCTGTAATAAAGCTGAGTAGGAGAGACAAAGATAGTGTGGTTTGCAATGAAAGGCAGACCTTTCTGAACAAAAGACTCTTTCTTAGACTTTGCATGAACTCAAACTGAGGAGTGTCTCAAGTCAGTAGGCCATTTGACAGACAGTCCTGAAGCATCCCTTATATGCCAGTCTGAGTGTCTGAGAACAGTTAAGAGGAAATCAGTAAGCAATGAGAATTACGTGTCCCTGCTAACACAAAGTCAAAGATACAAAACCAATAGAAAGGCATGAGGCACAAAGTCGAGGAGCACTGCCTAGTCTTTGACCTGTTACTTCTCTGATCTGCTACCACCAGGACATACACTTTACATTTCATTTCATTTACTGCGCTATTCATGGGAATCTGAGCACCTGGCATCTCCCCTGTTTCCTTGCTTTTGGCATGAAGTTGATTTGGGCACATGAGAGAACCTTTTAGGAGGATGAGAAGAGAGAGAAGCCAGAGTGTTTCATCTGCTTCACCATAGTGATAGGAACATCTAAGTGTCTCCATGGCTATGGCTTCATCCAGATGTTTTTATCTCACATGTCCAGTTATCACTGTGTTGCCATGGTGTGAGTATGTGGGGGGGGGGGGTACCCATGCCATGTGTATATGTGGAAATTAGGAAGACTTCACTTTTAGGAGTCAGTTCTCACCTTCTATCTTGTCAAGGCAGGATCTCTCTTATTATTTTTACTGCTGTGTTGACATATGCCAGCCTATTTTCTGATCTATTCTCCTATCTTTGCCTGTCACTGACTTGAATTTTCTTTTCTTTTCTTTTCTTTACCTTTTTTTTGTTTTTTTTGTTTTTTTTTTTTTGGTTTGTTTGTTTGTTTTGTTTTTCGAGACAGGGTTTCTCTGTGTAGCTCTGGCTGTCCTGGAACTCACTCTGTAGACCAGGCTGGCCTCGAACTCAGAAATCCACCTGCCTCTGCCTCCCAAGTGCTGGGATTAAAGGCGTACACCACCACTGCCCAGCTTGAACCTTTCTCTTATGCAAGCCTCAGGCATTAAAATCAGGTTGCTGGCTTCACACAGCTATCCCTTTACCAGGTGATATGTCTCCCCAGCCGTATGCCCTGGCTTTTAGTAGATTTGTTATTGTTAATAGCCTCCTAAGGAATTCACTCACCATCCACTGGGCATTTTCATGACCTTGGCTGTACCTCAGTCAGTCAGTAACACCCTTCCACTTGAGACCCTTTGGACTTCCATTTGGACATCTGTTCCTTGCTTAGAACTTGACCTCTATATTCATCTCTTTGGGATTTCATAGCTCAGTTCATCAAGTGGCCTAGCAATATAAGGTCAATATACATTCCCTAACACTCACACCAGCGAGTGGATGGCCATTTAAAATCTGATATTTATGCTCATAAACTGGCCCAGTTTGATAGTGTACTTTAAGGCTAAATAGCTCATTTTGAGAGCAGTTAGGGTTTACATAAGGCCTTCCATCCCTGTGAGCAGATGAGTATCATTAGAAGCCCACTCTCGAGATTGCCGTGTTCCTAAACATTATTGCTACACAGTCGACAGTTATAATGAGCAAGGCGCTCACCGCCCACCAGTGAGTGCTGCTGGCCCCTTTGTTCTCTTCCCTTTATTGTTTTCACCCCTTTGGTGGAGATTGTTTTAATATGTCCAATTTCTGAGCAAATTCTCTCAGCTCATCTTCCAAACTCTGAAATCCCACTTGGGATCCCACTGGGCTGCGTTTGTTTATAAGGTCAAATAAGGTTTCTTTAAGCTAAATCAAGCTGGGTAGCCTTTTTGCGTCTGAAGTTTTCTATCAGCAATATCCGTAGAAAGACAGAAGAGGTTTGAAATCATTTGTAGGAGATTGAGTTTCACATCCAGGCTCACCCTAAGGATATTCTTTGCCTGTCTTTGTTTGTTTGTTTAATGTTGAGTGTCATGATGGATGTGAATGTACTTCGTGAACTATAAAGACCTTGGTAATGTGGGGGAATTATGACAATGGTCTCACAGGTTGGAGACATCTTATCTTCCTTAGTTTATGTGATTCCTCCATTTTTAATGCATCATCAAATTCTAAAGAGGACTAGAGCTTTTTCTCCCAAGATTTCCTTTTCATTTGTGGTGGAGTAGAATCTAATTAATAATAAAGGTACTACCTCATTTGCTTATTTACAAAGATTTATTAAGAACCTGATGCTGAAAATAAAGGTCAAACAAGAACAATTGTCTTTAAGGAATGTACACTTACTTCCTCCTCTATTCTGGATATCTGTGATGATTACCTTTCAATTCAACTTAACACAGCCTAGAATCGCTTGGGTAGAGAGTTTCAATGAGAGGTATGTTTGCCTTAGATTGGCCTACAGGCATATCTGTAGGGGATTATCTTGATTAAAGTAATTGATGTGGGAATACCCAGCCCACTGTGGGCAACACCACTCCCTAGGAAGGTGGTCTTAAACTATAGGTGAGAAATTGAGCTGGATACAAGCAAATAAGCAATATGCATGGCTTTATTTCTCTCTGTTCTTGACAGTGGATGTAACAAGTACACTGAGCCTATGCCCCTGAGCCATCTCTGATATGATAAACATCTCTGATATGTAACCTGGAACTATAAGCTGCATAGGCTTTCTTCTATAACTTGCTTTTCATCAGGGTATTTGATCATAACTCCAGCAATGAAGCTAAAACAGCACCAAATACTGCATACAGATGATCTCAATTAGGCTTTGCAACTCACCTACTCAATTATATTATCTACCCTTCACAAGTAATGTGTGTGAATAGCACTGTCACTTATGAATATTTATCGTGTGTTGTGTCAGGCAGTGACCAAAATGCTTTGTAAGGATAGCACTTAATGCTCAAAATGTTTCCCAACTTGAAACCACCCCTTTTCCAGATAACAATGAATATTTTGATTGCTGTGATTATAACATTTAATAGTAGTTTCCAGCTTACCAGGTATAGGGACTACATGCTTTGAGTAGCGATCCCATTAAACTCTTACAAAGTAACACTGTAGGATCAGAGTTATATTTCTCTTTACATTGTTCATAAAAAATAAAGATGAGGAAGTGGACTATTACCATGGTGGGACACACATTGAACTGATGGAAAAGTGCCCGTGGGTACAACTAAAAGAGACAGGATGATGATCAGGTTAAAAAAAAAATCTTTCTCAGCTGTTTCAACAAGGTAGACACTAAGATGGGAAGTGTCCAAAGGAAAGCTCATGGTTTAAGGAGCAGAGTCCCCACAAGACGTCTGCAAGCGGCACACACCCTTGCAGAATAAGATCCCTCTCAGGGTCAACACATAGGACCAGAACAAAAGGGCACACGAAGGAAGACAGGTGATCAAGGTCATCATTGAAGTTCAATGTTTTAAGTAAATACCAATGCAACATATCCACCATACACAACAAAGACATCAAAGATGTAAACAAACTCGAGCTTTGAGCCCACATGGAACAGGCAACCGCAGCTCTACAACAGATTTGAGAAGGCTTGCGTTCAATTTGCTTCCAGCAACAGTCAGTGGTTTGAAGACTTCCCTGCACCTCCTCTCCCCCTCTCTGCAACTCCTGTGGGGTGCCCACTATTCTTTAGCAATAGACTTGCCTGCCCATTGGCTCCAAGCAACCTGTGCAAATCAATTCCAGAACATCCAGTGTTTACTAAGATTCGAAAAGCTTCTAGGTCCTGGGGTCCCTCGGCAGCTTGGAATAGAAGTGTCTCCAAGAAAAGCTGCCAAAACTTACACAGGATGCGCAGCTGGATTTGAATTGCAGATAAACAGCAAATAAATTCAGTATGTGTGTATGTGTGGTGCACAGTTCGGACACAGTTGTGCTAAAAATAAAATTTTGCCTATCTGGAATTCAAATTGAACTGAATGTCCAATATTTTTATTTGCCAAGGTTGAAAAACATCCCTTTCTGTTACATTCCCAGAAAGTCACTGGATAACATATCTCAAAGTAATTAGGAAAAAAAATGAAAATGCCAGGCTGGGAATCCACCTCTTGACTCTCAGTTACAGAATATAATGCTTTTCTAAACCAAACTGTTTGTGGCATCTGGGCCAGTCTCCTCCTGAGACTACTCTAAACACCACTGGTTTGATTTTTGTAACTGCGACATTTCCCCTTTTCCTTTGGGCTTTGTTAGAATCCACAGAGCTGACTCTGAGCAGTTGGCTAGCTCAGCTTCTCTGGCGTTCAGTGTCTTCGCTCTACACTAAACTCTTGAGCTCAGGGGCTCTCGTTCCAAACATCTCCAGCCACCACTACCATGGGAGAACATGTACCCTGATTTATGAATAAAGAGTTCCCTATTTTGTGGGTCCTTCGATTATAGCTATTGGCTTTCCCAGATTCCTTTTGTTTTGAGAGTCATGTGACTAAGGATCAGGCAAAGAGATGTGCCTCCTCCACTAGAGTTTTCCTCCACTAGAGTTTCCGGAGCTAATGCAAGAGGCTAGGAGAAGAGAGCGGTACATTTGGGGTGACAGATGGGCCACGTCAACATTGTTCTCCTGAATCTGCAAAGGCTCTGTCAACAGAAGGAGGATTCAGAGACCACGTTCAGTGGAAACAGCAGGGCAAGCTAAAGCTCTGAGCTCAGAGGCAGGGGGATCAGTGGCAATATCAGAAGACTTAGTCCAAGGGTGGGATTACCTATATAATCCTGGATGTTCATGTTCCTGCCTAGTTGTCCAGCCTTTCTGGAAGTTCTGCCCAGTGCTCTTCTGGTAATTGTCTCTCTGGAGACAGGTTTCTGTTGTTTGCACTCAAGAGTATAGAAAGACAGAACTCCCTTGACTCCTGAGCAAACGGAATAATTAATGGTCTGTGTTTGGAAATTCATCATTCACAGGCCTAGTTAGCATCTGAGAGAGCAGGCTCCTCCCTGCTGTGCCTCTTCTCAACCACTGCCCTTCCTCTTGAAAGAGGTTTTGCTTGGGCTTCATTCTACATGTGCTCTTCTGCTAGCAGTCTTCCTAGTCACCCGAATGGAATAATAGTGGGGTATTTGTTTGGTGTTGTTGTTTGTTTTGCCTTGCTTTTTACTTTTGAGCTCCTTCCATATTTTTATTAATTTATTCTTTTGACAATCTCATACACATATAGGATCCATTCTAGTTACTTTTTCACATACACCCACATCCTTCTGTCTCCTCTTCACTCTCACCAATCCCTCTCCTAATATTAAAGTAGAAATCATTTGAGGAAGATAACCTGATATCCACTTCTTTTCTCTACCATTGACAGCTTTTGCTAGTTCAGGAGAAGGAGCAGGGATGGGAAGAATATGAGAAGGGATGGGATGGGATGGGATGGGATGGGATGGGATGGGATGGGATGGGATGGATAAAACGGGACATGAGTGGGGTGGGATGGGATAGACTAGACCAGAATAACAGAGTAAAAGGCCCTAAAGTTCAAACATAGCAAGACACAATGTCCACTAAATGAATAGAATTAAACAGAACTTTGTAAAATTGAATAGAGAGACAAAGAAGAATGGAAAAGAACAAGTGTGTGGGGCCTGGACTGCTTCCGTGTATTGTCCTGCACTCAGAGCTCGCAATGAAAGCATCTATCTGTCTGACCATTCATCTGACTCTGGTCTTTACAGATTATCCCAGAGGAAGGAAATGATCTGTACCTTGAAGGCCCTCAGTTCAGAGTCTGTGGCATCAGAATCATGATGTTCTTCCGAGCAGCAAAGGAGCTGTAAAATCCTAAAATAATTCTGTTTCCTATCAAGTTCTGTTCCTTGGAGCTGGACAGATGCACCTATGCTCAGGCCACTTGCAGATACTACATGAGACATAGGCAGGACATTGTCTTTGAAGGGAAATCTCATAGACAGTGAGAGTTTTACTTATTCTATTCACAGCCTTTAGAAGCACCAAACTGAAAGGCTCAGATCTCTTCAGAAAAGGTCTAGGCACTTCCAATGAACATTCTTCAAATAGCCCCCAAGACCAGCTCCCATGAGATACCAAAGGGCCTCTCTTCCCAATGATGGCCTACTAGGCCATCTTCTGCTACATATGCAGCTAGAGACATGAGCTCTGGGTGTACTGGTTAGTTCATATTGTTGTTCCACCTATAGGGTTGCAGACCCCTTTAGATCCTTGGGTACTTTCTCTAGATCCTCCATTGAGTGCCCTGTGTTCCATCCTATAGATGACTGTGAGCATCCACTTCTGTATTTGCCAGGCACTGGCATAGCCTCATACAAGAAAACTATATCAGGGTCCCTTCAGCAAAATCTTGCTGGCATATGCTGGGTTGGGTGACTGATTTTGGGATGGATCCCCAGGTGGGGTAGTCTCTGGATAGTCCATCCTTTTGTATTAGCTCCAAACTTTGTCTCTGTAACTCCTTTCACGGGTATTTTGTTCCCTGTTCTAAGGAGGAATGAAGTATCCACCCGTTGGCCTTCCTTCTTCTTGATTTCCTTGTGTTTTGCAAATTATATCTTGGGTATTCTAAGATTCTGGGCTAATATCCATTTATCAGTGAGTGCATATCTAGTGACTTCTTTTGTGAATGGGTTCCCTCACTAAGGATGATATCCTACAGATACATCCATTTGCCCAAAAATTTCATAAATTCATTGTTTTTAATAGCAGAGTAGTACTCCATTGTGAAAATGTACCACATTTTCTGTATCCATTCTTCTGTTGAGGGACATCTGGGTTCTTTCCAGCTTCTGGCTATTATAAATAAGGATGCTATGAACATAGTGGAGCATTCCAGTTGGAACATCTTCTGGGTATATGCCAAGGAAAGGTATTGCTGGATCTTCATGTAGTACTATGTCCAATTTTCTGAGGAACCACCAGACTGACTTCCAGAGTGGTTTACAAGCTTGCAATCCCATCAGCAATGGAGGAGTGTTCCTCTTTCTCCATATTCTCGCCAGCATCTGCTGTCACCTGAATTTTTGATCTTAGGCATTCTGATTGGTGTGAAGTGGAATCTCAAGGTTGATTTGATTTGCATTTCCCTGATGATTAAGGATGTTGAACATTTTTTCAGGTGATTCTCAGCCATTCAGTATTCCTCAGTTGAGAATTCTTTGTTTAGCTCTGTACCCCATTTTTAATGGGGTTATTTGAATTTCTGGAGTCCAGCTTCTTGGACTCTTTGTATATATTGGATATTGGTCCCCTCTCAGATTTAGGATTGGTAAAAATCCTTTCCCAATCTTTTGGTGGCCTTTTTGTCTTATTGACAGTGTCTTTTGCCTTACAGAAGCTTTCTGGTCCAGTCTATTTGGAGTTCTGTAGGCTTCTTGTATATTCATGGCATCTCTTTCATTAGGTTTGGGAAGTTTTCTTCTATAATTTTGTTGAAGATATTTGCTGGCCCTTTAAGTTGAAAATCTTCATTCTCATCTACCCCTATTATCTGTAGGTTTGGTCTTCTCTTGTGTCTTGGATTTCCTGGATGTTTTGAGTTCGGACCATTTTGCATTTTGCATTTTCTTTGATTGTTGTGCCCATGTTCCCTATGGAATCTTCTGTACCTGAGATTCTCTCTTCCATCTCTTGTATTCTGATGCTGATGCTCACATCTATGGTTCCTGATTTCTTTCCTAGGGTTTCTATCTCCAGAGTTGTCTCACTTTAGGTTTTCTTTATTGTTTCTACTTCCCTTTTTAGGTCTTGGATGGTTTTGTTCACCTTTTTGGTTGTGTTTTCCTATAATTCTTTAAGGACTTCTACCTCTTTAGCAGTGTTCTCCTGTATTTCTTTAAGTGAGTTATTAATGCCCTTCTTAAAGTCCTCTATCAGCATCATGAGATATAATTTTAAATCCAAGTCTTGCTTTTCCAGTGTGTTGGGGTATCCAGGGCTGGCTGAGGTGGGAGTGCTGGATTCTGATGATGGTGAGTGGTCTTGGTTTCTGTTACTTACGTTTGCCTTTTGCCATCTGATAATCTCTGGCGTTAGTTGTTATAGTTTTCTCTGGTTGGCACTTGTTCCTCCTATGATTCTGTTAGCCTCTGTGAGCAGTCCTGGGAGTTAAGCTCTCTCCTGAGTCTCAGTGATCAGAGTACTCTCTTCAGGCAAGCTCTCCTCCTGCAGGGAAGGTGCACAGAGGTCTGGCATTCAGACCTGCCTCCTGGCTGAAGATGAATGTCTGAAACAGGGCCTGTCCCAGAACATGTGTTACCTGCACAGTCAGAATGCTGACCTGCGCAGACTGGTCTCCAAGGGACCTGGGACACAAGATGGCTCTCTCACCTGCTCTGGCAGTCAGGGCCTTATCAGGCAGACACCTCTCCTCTGGTGGGGAAGGTGCCCAGATGTCTGGAGCCTGAAACAGAGTCTGTCCCGGAAGGTGTGTCACTTCTGCAGTCTGCACTCTCACCTGCGCAGACTGGTCTCTGAGGGACCCGGGGCACAAGATGGCTCCCTCACCTGCCTACCCTCTGCTTCTTAATGGCTATTGACTGGAGGTCCTCCTCAGTTTCTCACTGTGTGAACCTTTCTACACATATTTTAATTTTTAATATGCAACCTGTAAACATACATCTATCTGATGCACTTATATTGCGCCTAATAATTTAAAGAATGAATTTTGACACAATACAAAGGAAAATTTGAAAAGAAAAAGGCTAGGCAGTGGTGGTACATGCCTTTAATCATGAGAGGCAGAGGCAGGAGGATTTCTGAGCTCGAGGCTTGCCTGGTCTATAAAGTGGGTTCCAGGACAGTCAGAGCTACACAGAGAAACCCTATCTCAAAAAAACAAAACAAAAAACAAAACAAAACAAATAAACAAAGAAAGAAATAAACAAAGAAAGAAAGAAAAGAAAAGAAAAGAAAAGAAAAGAAAAGAAAAGAAAAGAATTCTCCTCCTTTCCTTCACCCTTCACTCTTCCCTCTCCTCTCCTCTCCTCTCCTCTCCTCTCCTCTCATTCCCCTCAAACCTCTCCCCCTGCCTCTGTGCCTCCCTCATTCTCTCCCATTTAATTTTACATTTTCCCAAAACCAAGCCGCCACTAGGCTGGGTGTCATTTGGAAGGTGACCAGGAAAAGGAGGAAGAACCAAGACCAGGAAATGCCTTGAGTCCCACTCTGCAGACAGAAGGGGTTTGTTTTATTGTTATTTTTCATACTGCTTTTTCTAAGGAAAAAAATACAAGAAGTAACACAAACCATCCATTTCTGCCACTAACATATCAAGGAACCCATCTGGGAGAGACTGGAGTATCCTGTATTTCCCAAGGTACAGAGAGAGCTGGCTATGAAAAAGAATCTGACTTCTTCCTTTTGTGTCCTGAGGGGGGGGGGAGGAATGTGAATTTAGGAAAAGTACCAAGAGCTACCCAGAGCAAGGTGATCCAGGCAAGATGTCTCACTGGGTAAAGGGGGCTGCTGTCAAGACTGTCAGTCTGAGTTTTATCTCCAGACCCTACATGGTGGAAGGGCAGAAGTGACTCCCATAAGGTGTCTTCTGACCTTGTTCACACACATTCACTCCCCCACGTGCACAACGTAATAAAGGCTTTAACTTTTAAAAATAATGCAAGTTATAAGGAGGAGTTTAGCCTCAAATTGCAACTGAACTTTCAACTCTGTTCCCCCTAACAGCTGGGTAAGTTTTAGAGTCTTATTCATGCACAGACAGGAGAGGAGGTGAGGAGACAATCTGGAGATGAAGAACTGCAAATTATGAGAAGAATGCTAACTGTCAATAATCAGAATAATTCTCCTCTGCATAATGAACACAGCATCAGCACAGCTGCCAAGGAGGAAACAATAAACACCAAGTAAAAATAAAAACCTCTTTCTTCATGCTACCTTACAAGGAAAAATCTGTACTGGAGCAAGGTTTTGTGCAGTGAGTTCCTGAAGCCTGCAATCAAGATTTCCTTGAAATTACAGCTGGCATCTTGCATATTTTTCCCCCAAATTATTATTTATTTATACCTTGTGAAGCTCGTTTGTCACCTGACTGCAAGGGCCATTTCTTTGACAAGGAGTTGTACGCTGCCCATGGGCACCTCCTGTATTGGAGTGCTGACATCATATCCGCACACGTGTATTGTGCTGCAGGTGCATAGGACTGGGTGACATGTGGCCAGGGTCAGAGTCTCACACTCATTGTGTGTTTCCTGTATGACACTGGTCATGATTAAAGAAAGGGGACAATCTCATGCTTCTGAATCAAATGTCTGATTTTTATTCCCAAGTTGTCAAGGTGTAGAGTATTCAGTGTGGACTCAAGCTGTCTGCTTGGCTTGAGTTTTCTAAACCTCACCATCTACCACCACTGAACTGGGAAATACTTCACCTCTGGAAGCCTCAATGTACTCATCTATAGAAAAGGAGTAACAATATCACCCCACCCCCAATGTTTGCTGTGGGGGATAATTCATTCCACACACCAAAATGTGATGGGAATCCTTGATTGTCAACTAGATACAATGTAAAATCACCTGGGAAGAGTCACATTAAAGAAATATCTACCTTAGGAAGGTCCATGGGCATGCCTATAGGAGAGTGTCATAATCAAGCTAACTGAAGTGGCTTACAGGTGATTCTGCTGGACTCCTCCCAGGGACCTAGCAATAGATTATACCATCCATCGCCTGCCACCTCCAGGTGGGAGCCAGGTGCTGCAGCATGTAAGAACTGCTAGGTACCCCTCCCCCTTTCTCTTTCTCACTCTTTCTCTGTTCCTATATGCCCCTGGCTGTCCTCTTTCTGTCAATCTCTGTCTCTCCTTCTCTGCCCTCATGGCTCTGCTCCCATCTATCTGTCTCTACCCCTTCTCCAGGTCTTCATTCACTTTCCCCCCCCCCAAATAAACTTCCCTTATATCAGGTCTGTCGCATGGCATGATTTCTCAAGGGAACACCTTGGCACGGGCCTGCCAGTTACCCCTGACCACTGCCACATTGTATTTTATAACAAAGACCCAGTCCACTGTGGGTGATACTATTCCCTATGCATGAGTGTGGAGAGAGCTGGCTGAGCACTAGCAAAAATGTGAGTAAGGATGTGTGCATTCATTGCTTTCTGCTCTAGGCTGTGGATGTGAACAAGCTGTTGGAAGTCCCTTGACTTCCCAACACTAGTGAACTATAACCTGGAAAGTGTGAACTAAAATAAAAATAAAAAATAAAACTGGCCTCTAAAGTTCCTTTTGTCCAGCCATTTTATGAGAACAGAACATAAACTGGCTTATTGTAAGTAGATACATGTCATACAATATAATAAGCCAGGCATGGCTTATTGTAAGTAAATACATGTCAGCCATCATAAGTGCTCTGAAGTTGAGGAATTCTACCTCTTTAATGAATTTCCTCTTGTACAGCAGTAGCTGAATGCCATTCCTTTAGTTTAGGAGTCCCACTGCTTCCTAGTAACTGTATATGGGCCAGAAAATTGTCCAGAGAGTCATGAATGTCTGGGTCCCTCAGGATTTTTGGGTAGTACAGTGAGCAGTCAAGAATGCCCTGAGGATATGCTCATAATCTCCTGGGTCAAAGAAGGAACTTCATCATCTGGTTGGTTTATCTCTTCCCGACCATATTATGTGGGGGTAGGACCAAAATGTGGTGACAATAGGGAACTATTCCCCCAAGAAAGAAGGAACTCACATTTCTCAATGAGGCAGGAGGGGAAAAGAATGGAAGAAGATATAAATCTGTAAAATGAACTGAAACAAGAAGCTCATTCCTTGTAAAAAGAATCTCAAACCTCCGTGGCAGGAACTAAAGCTGGAGAGAAATGGCATCCCACACCAAACACAGAGCTCTCTAGCTCAAAGGGATGCCTGGTAGTATCACAGGGACTGGGGAAAACATTGGAATACCTTGTAAGAAAGGGACGGAGAATCCTCCAAAACATCCACGGGAAATAGTAGGCAATGTGTAGGTTGGGATCTCTGAAGTTGAGTCCATGTGTGGACCCCAGCCCTGTCACTTACAAGTCTACATCTATGGACGAGTCACTTTTTCTCTTCAAGCCTCACTTGCTCCTATGTAAAACACACACACACACACACACACACTCATGCACACACTCCTCTTCTTCCTCCTCCTCCTCCTCCTTCCTCTCTCTCTCTCTCTCTCTCTCTCTCTCTCTCTCACACACACACACTCATGCACACACAAAGATAAATCTTTAAAATAAACTAGTAATTTAAAATATCAATAACTGTTGCTTTTACTAATGATCATTCATGAATAATCTACCAATTGGACAAATTGACAAAATTATATTCCCTACCCCAAACGAAGCTTAAGGCCTATATCCCAACGGAATGAGATGAGAGAGGTGGACAAGCGGGGACTAAGGTCATAACTGGATTATGATGATTCTCCGCAGGAAAGCACCCAGGCTTGTTGCTCACAGCCTACTGGTTCTAATAGTGAATGTTCTTCTAACACATCCGATTGGCTGGCTTCCATCTCCAGGACAAACTAGAGGAAGGTGATTGGATGGGAGCAGAGAAACATATCAGCGGCCCTAAGACAGGGTCACCTCTCCTACCCAATCCCAGCCCTCTACTGTTCATATCTTATATCTCTACTCCCTTCTATATGCCCCCCCCATGCACCTCCTATGATAGTTTCACTTCTTGTTTTCCCTGTTTTCTTTATAACCTCTTGTGTTATCAGTGGTTCCCAACCTTCCTAACACTGTGACTCTTTAATACAGTTCCTCAGGTTGTGGTGAACCCCAACTGTAAAACTGTTTTCATTGCTACTTCATAACTGTAATTTTGCTACTGTTATGAATCATAATGTAAATATCTGATATGAAAGGATATCTGCTATATATCCCCCAGGCTGAGAACTATTGTCTTAGAGCAAAACTAAGTGTAATATTGCTTGTGTTGTTCAAGCAACGAAGATTTCGTTAAGCTTTTATTTGACCAAATAGTTCAAGACTTCCAAGGCCTGAGAGAAAGAGTCAATACATGCAGGAAGCAACTCTAAGACCACAGAAAACTGATTGTCATGGTTAGCACTACCTGCAATTGGACACAACAATATGGACTCCCCTGGGGAGAGTGAGTCAATGAAGGATTGACTGGGTTGGCAGTGGGCATGCCTAGGAGGGATTTTCTTATTTGGTTGAGGTGAGAAGACTCACCCTGATTATGGGCAGAGCTGATCCCTGAATGGTACAAGAATCCAAAGCAAAGCAAGCTAACAATTGAATGAATGAATGAATGAATGAAATGAGCTCAGCTTTAAGCATGCTAGCATTCATTTCTCTGCGTGCTTGTCTGTGGGCATGATGCGACTATCTACTTCAAGTTCCTGCCTTGATGTCACTGCAGTGATGTGCTCTACTCTGGAGCCAGGAATCACAGTTGCTTTGTGTCACGGTATTTTCTCACCACAACAGAAATGCAAGGGGAACAGGAGTTTGTCTTGCCAAGAAACCACCCAGCCAACAGCAATCTCCATCTATCACAAGAACATCCGATATTCTGACCTACAAGTAAGTCTTGTCTAAGCTGGTTGGATCATGGTATTTTAGCCAAATAAGGCTAGACAGAAGAACAGATCATCAGTAAACAGTAGGAATAAACATCTTACAACTGAGAGAAGTGGGTGTCATGTGGGAAAGCTGGGGTAGGAAGACTTAGGGAGCCTTGGTAACAGCATAATTAATTAACCCTACCATAGAACACACATGAACCCCAACTGCTGTTAGGAATGATCCCATCACTCCGGTAGTTTGAGGAGATTTTATCAAGCTGTTGGTTCTTTCCCATGCATCTATTTTTCCACCAGCTCATTAATTGTGCTTCTTACCATGCCATTCAATCACTGAAATGATTTTTTTTTCCAGGATAAAACTAAAAAGTTTGGATCATGAGGCTACCCTTCTATCTTCTGTTTCCAAGAACCAACATGCAAGCATTCCCTTAGTCTCCAGACCATCTAATCCTTCGAATCTGTTTGTTTAGCCTGAGAAAGCCTTCCCAAGGCTTCTCTGGACCACATCACCTGCGACATTCAAATCACCTTGCTGTCTAACACTGTCACCAACAGACACATCTGAGGCACTGGGCTTTTCTGGAAATGATCGGCCCTGTGCACAATTTTCTCAGAGGACGAAGAGCTGAGTGAAGACTGATGCTCTGAGCTCCAGCCAGGACAGATGAGCAGACTGTACAAATGGGCCTTTTCTCTTCATACACAGGGACAAAGGACAGTGAATCTCCACCTGAAGCAATGACCCCAAATCACCTGAGAAACATTCCTCAAAGATTTGCTTTCATTTTTTGATCTGTACATGTGAGTCTGCTATGTGCATATGCCTGTGGAGGCAAAAGAGGCACCAAATCCCTAGCGCTGGTATTTCAGATGGTGGTGCTAGTGGGTGCTAGGAGCTGAACTTGGGTTGCTTGGGAAAAGGGTTAATACTTTTAACAGTCCAGATATCTCTATAGCCCAGAAACATTTTAGCATACACATGGCCAGCTCCTACTCCAGAGCCCCCAGAGCAGAAGTTCTGGAGTTAGTTCTTATAAATTAATATTAGGATGTATTTTGGCAGAAGGTTCTGGCATGGCACAGTTGTGTTTGGGGAGATAAGCAGGCATCAGTTATCCGATCCCTCAAGGAAATAACTAGTGCCTGAGAAGACCTGCTGGGTATCCTTCTACGGATCAGAGCTTCAAAATCTTGGATTCCCACATACTAAGAGAGACGCAGACTAATACAGAGTAGTTGCTATTATGGGGGAGACAGGATTATAATCAAACAGTGTTTCTCCCCCCCCCTTTTTTTTGTTATAGATGTCCATGGTGGTTTGATGAGACTGTCCCTGACAGGCTTAGACATTACAATACTTGGTCCCCAGTTGGTGATACTATTTATGAAGGACATGGTGAGGAGGTATGTTCCCGGGGGCAGGGGAGGTAGGGGGAGGGGCTTTGAGAGTTTATAGCCTTACCTCACTTCCAGTTTCGGCCCTCTGCTTCGTGCATGCAGTAAAGCGCCCAGCCTCCCAGCTTCCACTCTTGACCCCGTATGTTGTATCAACATGGCGGACCCTCTCTCTCCAGAAGAAGCCGCCCAAATAAATCCTTTCTATACATTGCCTTGAACGTGCTCCTTTACCACAGCAACGGAAAAACAAAAACAAAACCTAATGCACCATTCTAGAACAGAGCATTTTGTATTTTCTCTAATCTATTTACATCACTTTTTTTTTTCAGAGCCGAGGACCAAACCCAGGGCCTTGCACTTGCTAGGCAAGTGCTCTACCACTGAGCTAAATCCCCAACACCTACATCACAAATTTTAAGTCACTATGTTTACATACCACATTTATATTTATGCTTCATACATAAAAGGATTTTTATCTCTCCTTGGCCAACTTTTTGACACCCTGACAACAGCCCATTGAGAATGCATTTTATAAAGATCCATTGAAGGGACAATGGCAGAACAGAGACGTGGGTAGATTTCTTGAGAAGTTCAGGGGGACAAACAAGGGAATGGCAATTTGGGTATGGCTTTGAAGAGTCATAAAAGTTTGCCTGGACTGGAGAGATGGCTCAGCGGTTAAGAGCACTGACTGCTCTTCCAGAGGTCCTGAGTTCAATTCGCAGCAACCACATGGTGGCTCACAACCATCTGTAATGGGATCCAATGTTCTCTTCTGATGTGTCTGAAGACAGCTACAGTGAAAATTAATAAATCTTTAAAAATTAGAAAAAAAAGAGTTTGTCTCCTGGGACAAAAGAAGGAAGCAATGGGGGGGGTGAATCTTCCTCCACCGTGTTTGTCAAGCAAAGAATGTACTTTGAGATCTCCAAGTCCATACAAGGAACTAATCAGTGAAAGTAGGAATTTTAGTCTAATTTCACTTACAAAATGTCTCCTAGGAAGAATCCTGGAACCCTTAGTGAGTGCAGTGACTTGGGCAGCAGAAACAAGAACAGTGAGTTTGTAAAGGTCGATATTTGGATCCCTTCATTTCAGCCTAGGTCTCAGGTGGGAAGGCTCTGGAGTGTTAAATAACCAAGTACACGTTGGCTGTAACCCATCTACCACACACACACACACACACACACACACACACACACACACACACATACTTTCCAATACCATCCAAAGCAAGGCATGAAAGTTCTCATTAATACACAGCACAGAGCTCTCCACACCTAGTCTCAAGAGTGAAAACACCACTGAAAATCTAGTTCTTCTCAAAGCTGAGCATGTAATACCACCTCGTGCATGATCATAAAAGGCAGCCTGGGCTTAGATTTTTAGATAAACACAGATGCATACCTGCCATTGAACCATGAGGCCAGCATCAGCTTCAAGTGAGACCAGGTTTCCTGTGGGACGCCTGGCATTTCCCAGTCCAGCTTATCCACAGATGGCTGCGCCCTATCTCTTGGGGGAACTTTCTGGTTTCCTGTCTTCTCTCTTAGTTTCATCATATTTCCCATTTATGCAACAATGGGCATGCCCCATATATTTGTTCTTAAATTAATGTTGTGGGTTTTTTTTCCCTAGGCTCAAGGAAGGTTAGAATTTTTGACAACCATAAATCTTTATTCAAGATTTAGGGATGAGAGGTCTAGATAAAGCAAGAACCAGGACCACCAAAAAGTCCTCTGCGATCAGTACATCTCTGCTCCATGGACACAGACGTTTGTGCACCCTCCCAAGGTGCCTCCTCTTTCAAGGAAAAGAACTGCTTGCTCTTTGATGGTGTGTTCTCCATCCAGTTGCCCGGCCTCTCTCACACAATGAAGAAGAACCTGTTGGCCACCAGGATATTTACCCAGGATGCTTTGAAAATCATCTAAAAGGAATTCACTCAGTCAAGTGCCTATCACACCAGCATGAGAACCTCAGCTCAATCTCCACTTAGAAGCCAGGCTCATGAACTAGAGATGGTTCAGGACTGAGGCGCACTTCCTGTTTTTCCAGAAGACCTATGTTCAGTGCCCAGCACACACATCAGGGCCATCGGCTCCAGGGGATTTACTTTCCTCTTTTGACCCCTGTGGGTACTGCACCATGGATACAAACCTATGAGCAGGCTGACATAAACATAATTTAAAATAAAAAATTGATCTTGGGTATTCCAAGCTTCTGGGATAATATCCACTTATAAGTGAGTGTATACCATGTGTGTTCTTTTGTGATTGGGTTACCTCACTCAGGATGATATTTTCTAGTTCCATCCATTTGCCTAAGAATTTCATGAATTCATTGTTTTTAATAGCCGAGTAGTACTCCATTGTGTAAATGTACCACATTTTCTGTATCCATTCCTCTGTTGAGGGTCATCTGGCTTCTTTCCAGCTTCTGGTTATTATAAATAAGACTGATATGAACATAGTGGAGCATATGTCCTTATTACATATTGGAACATCTTCTGGATATATGCCCAGGAATGGTACAGCTGGGTCCTCAGGTAGCACTATGTCCAATTTTCTGAGGAACTGCTAAACTGAATTTCAAGAATGGTTGTACCATCTTGCAATCCCACCAACAACGGAGGAGTGTTTCTCTTTCTCCATATCCTTTCCAGCATCTCCTGTTACCTGGCCTTTTGATCTTAGCCATTCTGACTGGTGTAAGGTAAAATCTCAGAGTTGTTTCAATCTGCATTTCCCCGGGATCCATCCCATATACAGTCACCAAACCCAGACACTATTGTGGATGCCAACAAGTGCTTGCTGACAGGACCCTGATATAGCTGTATCCTGAGAGGCTCTGCCAGTGCCTGACAAATACAGAGGTGGATGTTCTCAGCAAACCATTGGACCGAGCACAATGGAGGAGCTAGAGAAAGGACCTGAGGAGCTGAAGGAGTTTGCAGTCCCATAGGAGGAACTAACCAGTATCTCCAGAGTTACCAGGGACTAAACCACCAACCAAAGAGTATACATGGAGGGACCCATGGCTCCAGCCACATATGTAGCAGAAGATGGACTTGACAAATATCAATGGGAGGAGAGGCTAGATGCCCCGGTGTAGGGGAATGCCAGAGTGGGGAGTGGTAGTGGGTGGGTTGGTGAGCAGGAGGTCGGGGATGGGATAGAGGTTTTTGGAGGGGAAACTAGGAAAGGGGATAACATTTGAAATGTAAATAAAGAAAATATCTAATAAGAAATAGATCTTATTTTTTACAGGCAGAACCAGAGCCATATGCCTGGAACCCCAGCAGAGTGGAGGCCAGCAGATCTGGGGAATCCTCTGACTGCCCAGCCTAGGTGATCAGTGGGCTCCAGGTTTAGTGAGAACCTCTCTGAAAACAATGGTGGGGGGAGGGGGTGGAGAACGAATCAAAGAGCTACAAATTACTTTGTTTTGAAAATCACAACAGATGCTGTGTTCAAATAAACCCTGCACAAAGCTTTGGGCTGTGGTCATGCTAAGCCAATGGGTCTCAACCTATGGGTCACAACTCCTCTGGGTGAATGACTCTTTCACGGGTGTTGCCTAAGACCATCAGAAAACGCAGATATTTGCATTACATCTAATCTAATAACAGTAGCAAAATTACAGTTCTGAAGTAGCAGCAAGTTTATTTTATTGGTTGGGGGTCACTACCACGTAAGGAACTATATTAAAGGGTCACAGCATCGAGAAGGACGAAACCCACAAGTTCCCATAGCGGGTTCCTGTCGCTGCTGTATCTCCACAGTCCCATTCTTCCCCTACTTCCTCACGAGCTTCTTGAGACCAGAGTCTGTGTCGTCCTCACATCTCCAGTGGCTACACAAACACGGGCTTATTTGGAGAGAACTCGAGTAAAGGAGAGGCAAATTAAAGGACACTGAGGTCGTTTCTCCACACAGTGAAGATTCATCAAGCATAAAGCATAACAAGGATCTCCCCGTGTGGCAGGTAGCCTGGAGGGGAGCTCAGGACCACCACCAACGCTGACACTAACCACAGGAGAAGGAGAAAGCCCACCCTCCAATACATCTCGTCCTACCCACAAGAGAACGGCCCCTCAGATTCCCATCCTAAGCTACATAAGCTGCAGATCTTAATCGTGAATCTAAGATAGATTCCAGAAACTCCGCCCTCCAAAACTGCAGGCAAAAAAAAAATACGATCCAAGTATGTAAAGGAAGTTTGAATTTGAACCAACTCCACTGGCTTAAGTTGGGTGTTTGGGGAGGTTGAGCCTTGCTGACAAGCCTTGACCACTAGGTGGTAGCCTTGAGCATTATAGCCTTGTCTGGCTTCTGATCCTATTCACCTGCTTCTGTCCTGATTAATTCTAATGTGAACAAGCTGGGGCTGGAGAGATCCACTCAGTGGTTAGAGGCACTTGCTGCTCGTTCAGAGAACCTGAGTTCAAAGCGCAGTACCCTAATTAGGTGGTTTACAACAGCCTCTAACTCCAGCTTCAGACCCACAGGAGATCTAACAACCTCTTCTGGACTCCACAGAACCTATATATCTGTGGATAGTGCCCCTACACACACATACACACACACACACACACACACAATTATAATAATATTAATGATAATATCTTAAATTTATCTTAAAAATTATATGGATTTGGGAGGGTTATGATTCCAGTTCAGAAGTTAATAATCAACAGAACAAAATTTATTATCTATGTTGTTGATCTTTTATGAATATTATCGAACCTCCCCTGCCCCAGATGCTGATTGGGTAACAGAGACACACCTGGACCTAACTAACACAGACTCCCTGCCCAGTTCTTTTGGAGTCTTTATTCCTTAAAGAGAGGTACAGAACTAATTTTGGGTGCATTGATGGTGAGGAAGGATTAAAGAGAATTCAACAAACACAAACAACCTCTCATGCAAAGCATGCTGGGAGCTGTCACCACGAAACCCAAGAAGTAATCTCATAGGAGAAAAGGGAAAGAAATGTGTCTGCACTCCCCATAATAACTGGAACTCTGCCCGTCTGAATGCATCGAGCACTATGTCCCTTCATTTCTCAGTGGTCACTATGGACCCAAAGCTCATTATGCAAGGACACTGTGGCATTATTTGTAGAAAAAATATTCTAGGCGATCAACTTAGATTTGTAGTATCCAACAGGGCACTTCTACAGAGTATTCAACTTAAGAACGTTTATATATGCACACATATTAATATTAGTATGAACCTGTATACAAAAAATTATTGGGGGTAAATGAAATCTAGGACACATGAAATGTAAGGAAAGCCAGACGCAGGCAGACAGAGTGAGTATATCTAGACAAACACACAAATTGATCAGTGTGGTTACCTTGCAGGGGCAGAGAGTGAAGGTCTGGAGTCACAGAGGGGGTCAGGAGAGGGAGGGACACATTTTCTAGTCACCACACTGATAGTGGAAATGTATGTGTTAAAGGAAACTGATGAAGCAGGATATAAGAAGACAGGCAGAACTCCTCGTTAACAATGGAAATGACCCATCCTTTTATCTGCCCGATAGTCCTAATGAGTGTTTTTAAGGAAGTCTCTAGATTCTTTGTAATAATGGAGGGGTGTTTAATGGGTAGAAAGCAATATTTAAGTACTACCAGCAGAAGTTGGAATTCAAAGAGTAAAAGAAAAAGAGAGTGACTCAGGGAGATAGCTTAGGGGCAAAGGTGCTAGCTATGCAAGCAGGAGGATCTGAGTTCGAACCCCCAGCACTGATTTAAAAGCTGCATGTCTCCATGCGTGCTTGTAACCCCAGCACCGTGGGAGGTAGAGACCAGGGTTCAGGAAGAGACTCTGCTTGTCTGGGAAGTAAGGTAGAGAATGAAAGAACAAGAGATGACAAATGTGAACTTGTGAGTGTCACAGACTTTTCTGTTATACCCCCCAAACACATACTGAATAAAACTAGAGGTGGGGTGGGGCAGCACTGTTCAGGGCTTAGACCCCTCCTGTTGCCAAGAATTCGGCCTTCATTTCCTAGAGCTGGCTCTCTGGATGACTAAGATTTAGAGCCAAAATGTCTCTGGTTCTGAAGTTCTGGTTAAAGGCATGGTTCTTGTCCAGCTGTGTAACGTTAACCCTCTGTTAGTGTCCCTGGAGAGAGGAGGCACCTCTCCTGAGACTGCCTCTCCTCCTCTCTCTTTCTCCACACCATTCTGTTTTCATTAGCTAATCCTCATTAGGACGCTTTGTTATTGACACCCATAGCCACTCCCAACCACCATAAAGTATGTGAGAGATTGCTTGTCTCTCCTTGGGACTCAAGACAGGCTATACTAACTCAAATGCTTTTAGAGCCTGGTCTCCCCATTTGTTTAAGACAACTCCCTGTTTCTTAAGTAAGAAATGTTTTGGCCGATAACCTTTTCTAAAATAAGCCATCTCTTGCTTTCCTGTCGGTCTCTAAGCAGTCCGAGGTAGAAGATGATGCTTTGCGCTGAGCTAAAATCATTTGATTTTTGCTGAGATAAAATCCACCTCCGCCATTTATCAGCTGCCACCACCCTCAAATGCTCGGGGGCCCGATTCTTACACTTCAGAAGACAATCTACAAAAACTACGTTTGGAAAAGGAAAGAAGAAACAGAGAGCTGGCACCCAGCCCGCACCCAGCCTGCACCCAGCCCACGGGCTCGCTTGTACACTTTACACACTCGTGGGCTCGTCTCTGTCTCCATCCTTCACGGCCAGCAGCTGCTTGGCCCAAGGTTTCAAATGTTCCCCTAATTAAGAGAAACATACCTTATCCTGGGATGGATTTTCAAATTCATTTATTGCTCATTTCTCTGTGGTTTAATTTAATTAAATTGGGCAGCATATCAAATATTGATTTTAATAAAATCTTGATTAAGATTCGAGCAATTATCAAACACAATTTTTCAGACCACTGCCGGCATCTCAACGGATCCGACCTCGAAAACCAATTTGCTTTTAGAATAAAGAAGGGGGTGTTCTGTGCGCGTACCCCGGGCCATTCAGGAAATTGACCTCCTGATCTTTCTTTATTAGCACAGAGAAGCGTCGAGATCTGACCAGGACTTATTCACAGCTTAATCTCTTTACTTAACGAATCCCCAAAAGTAGTTTAAAAAGGAAAACAGAAAAGAACAGCTCCTTTGACAAGCATGAATTTGGTGCGGCTACATACAAGGCACTGATTGACTCAGTGTAAGCGAAGTTAAGTACAAGTTTGCACGGAGAAATCTTTAGCCACGTGTAACATCTTTAAGTCTTATTAAATGTCGGCTACGGACCTAGGCTTTCCAGGTCTTAAATCTGCTCTGTGCCGTACTCTGAATATAGGAAGTATCAATGCAAATTTGATGTGCAAATTATCAATTGTATCATATTAGCAATTTAACCGTAAGTAGAAGATATTTAGTAAGTTAAATATTTGTTTCGTGGTTAAGAGAAAAAAAAAAAAAAAAACTAAAAGAACTCAAAAAGATCCCAGCCAATAGCTGTCACTACAGCACCACCTAGAGGATTTGAGAAGCAATGCAGGCTTATTCCCACACATTGCCCTCTTGATGGAAAAAGACACTTGAGGTCCTGCCCTTTCAAACATAACAGTACTATCTGGCATCTTCTTATGTCTTGAAAATATCACAAACTAGCAAAGTTGTTGTTTTAAAATTCTACTTGCTGGCAGAGAATCATGTATCATTGTGATTCTTTAAAAAAAAAAAAAGCAAAGTTTGTTTTTCTTGTGCTTTCCGCCCCTCAGATTCCCTATCCCCCTCCCTCCTGCTCCTCCTTCCCCTCCATCCCTCTCCACCACCACCCGTAGCCTTACCACATTCATGTCACATGTGACCACTATGCTGTCTTTCATTCCATCTCAATATTTCATATTCTCCTTGCATTGCCTAAAAGTCCTGTTTCCCTGTTAAATTAAGAGCAAAGGTAGGTGAATCAGATACCCTATAGCCTGTAACTGGGTGACAATTCCCTACTAGACTCTACAGGCTAAATTTATAATAAAAAGCCCAGTGCCAAGAGTGGGTTGGCAACAACCTTTTGCAGTTGTTGGCCAGTGAGGTTCCATAGATAACCCCCCCCCCCCAAATAGTGTGGTCTGTGGCCATTGCTCTTAGCTTCCCACCAGAACTTGGTAATAAGACCCTGTTGCTAAAGCCTTCATGTACGGGAGCTATAGAATGTGGAGAAATTCTCCAAGCTGGTTTCATACCTACTGGCTAACTTTCATAGTGTTGGCAGGAGCTATGCAGGCTGCAGGAGGAACAAAGCAATCACCAGTGTGAATTCTACAAGCTACAACAATGGCTGGCATAGCAAGACACCAACAGCGGCACAAATATCGTGGAAGTGGCCAGCCACTTTCTGGTTTGATTTAAATCACACTCCACAAGATGAAACCCTTGCCTGATGCCCTTACTAGGGCAAGAACCCATGGCTAGACAGGTTCTCGGCCCTAGGGAAGAACTCATTACTATTACACTGCTAAGTGGTCGTAATATCAAAATGATTCCTAATGCCTTGTTGTTATAACCCCAAATGAAAATATCCCTCAACCTTTATCTATTTGCAGTAGATGATGACTGACCTAGAAACCCACAACTGCCCACAATGGAAAAGCGGGTGACTTACAGGAAAATATCCTGTGGACATAGCAGACCAGCTGCACATGTGAACTCACCGTGGGTGCAACAACATACAACATACACAAACATACAACAACATACACAAAATCTATGCAAGTCCAGGCTAGACCCAATCCAAGTATGGAGAGGGGAGTTAGGTACACTATCCTATCCCTACCTGTTCCAGTAGCTGGCAACTGTTAGCTGCTGGAAAAGGAGAGGTCAGTTTCCCCTAAGAGTGAATCCCTCCCTGGCAAGTCAACCAGGCCCCAGTGGAAGCTCACCAATCTAAGATGATTTCCCGCAGCACAAATTTGTCTTGAAGATTTCAAAATAAAAAGGGACAGAGAATTGGGTAGATGGTGAAGGAGGTGGCTCTGGAGACGGTTGGGAGGGTGAGGGGGTTATGATCAGATCACCTGCTGTGAAACTCCCAAAGAACTAGTTTGGGTTTTTTGTTTTGATGTTTATTTTTTTAACGAGAAGGAAGACATCCTCTTGTTTTCAACTTTTGAAAAAGAACACTCAGTGTCCCATGTTAAGGGGGTCAATACATAACTTACACAGATATCCCTTCTGAATGCACAGAAAATCCAGTTTTTTAGTCTAAGCCTTAGCCTTAATCACTAAGGATTTGGGGGAATTCTTCGGGTTTGGGGGGTTTTTTGCTTTTTTTTCAGGATAGTTGTGGGTAGAAGTGGCTATGATTGTAGTGGTCTTGGTGGCAGTAGTTTAGAGCTAGCACCGTACTATGTAACTTTGGCCTAGAACTCACTATGTAGACTAGGCTAGCCTTGAACTCACAGAGATCCACGGTTGTGGTAAATCTCCAACCCAAATATGCCCCAGCAATGAAAACACAACTCAGTTAATATGATTACATGCTATGCACCTAGATTGGGCAGACCGACCGCTACACTACCATCTTCCACATCTATGAGACCCCTTAGAACTTGTGGTTTCTAAAGGCCATGTGCTTCTGCTCTGCTTTTCTTCTTCCTCATCTGCATCCATCCTCTCTCCCATTTTCTCCTCCTCCCTCCCCACCTTCAGCTCCACCTTCCCTTTATCTGCCCAATCATCAGCTCTTTTATTTTACAAATCAAGGTGGGAAGCAGGTTTACAGGAAATCACCTGAGTGCTGACTCTTTCCTTGTTCACAACCACTCACTGGAGAATGGAATTAACATCAAATATAATTAGTCCCAGGGCTATCCATAACACTTTCCCCTTTCTGTCCAATTAAAAGACTATTTTATCTCAGATACAATTGAACAGAACTATTACTATTTTGTAATTTATAAAGTACAAGAGACCTAACACCCAGTCCATCATCTCTGTTGATTAAATAGAACCTCTGTCATCTATCCTTACTTAAAAGATTATAGTTCTGCACCCGGCTAGGTCTTGGCTTCAGATTGAATGCCGTCTGAAAACCATCCTCTCAAATCTGTTCCTCTCAAAGTAAAAAGCCTGGGTTGGCTAGGAGACTATGTAGTTTTTTAACCCCATCAGAAATCCAAGAACGACTGATATTAACTGAAAATATATAGGAAGCCTAACACAGCTTCCAAAAGGTAGCCAATCCATTGAGACCAGTGATCACCTGGTCAGTCCCTTACTTAACTCGTTGGCGTATCGGTCTTCGGCCTACTGGCCAGGGTCATCTGACAGACTTAGAGAAACAGGAATATTCAGGACTAGCCTACTCTGTCTCAGCAGAATCAAGCTGTCCTAACCTGTAATTGTGTGCTTTCTTTGGACAATGTTATGTCTGTAGATGAAATGAGGCATTTTTTGCCTACTGGCTGTTTTGCCATAACTGGAGTAACTCAAAGATGCTCAGTTTCTTCTTTGAGTCCAAGACAGGAAAAGCTGTCAGGAGCAGACTGGTCTCAAAAACAAGTGAATAAATAACATTAAATGACACATTCTGTGGACTTCTGACATTTTTAAAAACCATCTATCTATGTGAAGTAATCTGGATGAAATGATGTTCTCTGTAACCTATTCTCAGCCATTTCTGATTAAATAACTAAAACCACCTAACAATGAGCTCAGAGCCATGAATTTCCTATTTGGCCTTTAACTCACAGGTTTAAACATCTCAGATCTCTTTATAATAACAGCAATAGAAGGACTGGGTTCAAGCCTTGTACTTCAAAATTTTTAGTATCAAAGACAACCTATAATAGCCACCCCAGTCCCAAAACCCAGGGAACTGGGACGATGACTCTTCATAACTTCTTCAAGCTGAATATGGGCGTTGAGATATTTTTGAAGAGAGGGGGAAGGGTAGGGAAAATGGGTTGGCCTTAAGAAGGCCCCACCAATAATTGTATTAGTCTCTGGTGTCTGTGTCCTGACTGGATCCAGAAAAAAAACCAAGACATCAGGAGTTCAGGCAGGTCAGTTCAGCATGTCTGACGATGAAATTCACCAAGGCTGTATATTCTGTAATATATAAATCTCAAAACAAAATCTTAGTATCATCAAGATAAACTTTTTGTTTGATTCTCTGGAATCCAGTGCGTCAGGGGGTCTCCCTCTATCAAATCTGATCCCTACAACTCTAGAAGGTATAAATATCTTAATCACCTTTTCCCAAAATCCGCACATCCTTCAGCCAGTAACCAGAAAAACTGTAGCTTGCCCTCTGTCCCAGAGGAACAATAAAACAACCACAATACTCAAAATCACACACATTTTAGCCTATTTAGGCCTTTCTAATTTGTCATGTCAGGTTATTAACCCAAAATTCTCGTGGAGTCCACGTTAAAGAATATGAGTCTCCTGCAGACTTTATCATACCATCTTTAAAACAATTGATTCACACTTCCCCTTTTCCCCCCCTTCCTCCCTTTTTCCCCTTCCTCCCTTTTTCCCCCTTCCTTCCTTTTTCCCCCTTCCTTCCTTTTTCCCCCTTCCTTCCTTTTCCCCCCTTTCCCCTTTCCCTTTCCTTCTTGCTTTCCACAGCTTGCTCAGCCTGCTTTCCTTTGGACTCAGGACCACCAGCCCAGGGATGGCACCACCCACAATGGGCTGCCACACACACACACACACACACACACACACACACACACACTGATCACTAACTGAGAAAATGCCTTACAGCTGCATCTCATGGAGGCATTTTCTAACTGGGGCTCCTTTTTCTCTGATCACTCTAACTGGTGTTAAGTTGACACACAAAACCAGTCAGGACAACTGGTCACTTGTCAACTTGACACACAAACACATCACTATGAAGCCATAACCCTTCCTTTCTTATTCATCCCTAAGATCTCACATTAAAAACATCAATAACTTTTAAAACTCTCAGTCTTTACAAATTAAAACACATTAAAACTTCAGTCTCTTTAAAATATCCACTCTAAAAATCCAAAATCTCTTTTAAAAGTTCCAGGTCCTTCAGCTGTGAGCTCCTGTAAAAAATGAAATTAAATACCTTCAATAGGGAAGAATCAGGGTATGGTCACAGTTTGAACCAGTCTGAATCCAACAGTATATAACTCAACGTCCAATGTCTGGGATCCACACACAATCTTCTGGGCTCGGATCACTTCTCCAGCTCTGCCCTCTTTTAGCACTCACAACTCACCTTCTATGCTCTGGTGGGCTCCACACCCCCGGGTGCTGTTCTTGGTGGTCATTTCGTGGCTCTAGCACCTCGGAGACTGCTGGGGTCCCTTGCTATCAAAGGCTCTCTTCCTGGTGCCAAGCCTCAACTTCTTTGAATGATTCCTTCAGTCCTGAGCCTTCAACGGCTACTGAAGCTGCACCTTCACCAATGGCCTCTCACAGTGCTAAGCCTCAGCTGCTCTCCATGACTCTTTCATGCCTTCAAAACTAGCATCTCCTGTGTGACTCTTCCATGTGACCAAGTCCAGTTGCCAACATGAGGTACAACTATATGGCTGCCTCCGGGGACACAGCTTCTCTCAGGAAACACTTCTCAGAAGGTCTCACCTCAGCAATGCTGGTCTCTTCTTAATCATCACTAGTTTCTTATCTCCACCTAACCAGCATCAACAGTCACAGTAACACAAAAGCTTTGCTTTAGTCCTTCTGGTATCTTATTAATCGCCACTGACTCTTCAGCCATAGCTAACAGGAACCGCATAAAATCAAGGGACATTTTAAAATTCAAGCTGCTCTGGGTTGACCAAGATGAAAGCTCTTGTTTTGGCAGCTGTTTTCGTGTGCAGTCATGCATTTTACTGAAAGCTGGGCGCTGGGTCTCGTTGAGAAGCTGAGAGAAAAGTTACAAGCATGAAGCCCAGTTCAGTTTCCACCTGTGGCGCTGGCTGCCTCTCTATGCAGGTCCCTGGACTTCAATAAACTTTCATACCCCTCAAACCAAAGAAAGATCAACCTTTGGAAAGCTGAGCACACACAAACCAACATCTGAAAGAAAAGTCTCAATATTTGGGAGAAGGACTAGTGGACATGGATCCAGGAATAGTCAACTTGGTATATTTTCCAGTTCTGAAAAAAAAAATCAAGGACCCAAGACTACTTAATGACAAAGCATTCATTCAGCAGTGTATTTGACAACTCTGCATTTCTTACAGAAAAATGGTTATGTATATAGTGTATCCATGAAGTCTCTACAAGCTCCACCCACTAAAGATTTCCTAAAGATATTTGCCTTTTTTATGGTTTCCTGTACCCATCCTATGAACAAAATGTGAAGAAGAGGTCCCAAGAATTTTTAAAGAACTTGGATGTCCCTTCGCACTGTCCAAGAGCTCCATGTATACAGTGGGAGCCCCTCACACGTGGTCTCACATCATGGCTTGCCTTGATGTGGCTAACAGGCTGCATCAGAGACACATACTGCCATGAAAGGAAGCTCGCCTTTACTTGATGATAGGCAGCTCTGAGGAGAAGAAACTGAAGATGGAATTAAACACAATAAGTTGTTTCGGGACCACACCAAAAAGATGCTATGAGAAGTTCATGACCGGGGCCGACAGCTTCAAAGAGAAGGATGCGGAGCTGCAGTCGAGGCTGACGGACTTGTACAAGATAGATGCATCCAAGCTGGAATCACAAGCAGCAAAAACCAAAGCAGGAAACGAACAGATCAGGAACGAGAAAAAGCGCTGAATCGTCTGGTATCACTGAGGAAACCGAAAGCCTCCGTATAAGCAGATGTTCAAAACGATAAAGCATACATGAACAATTTGGAGTCTCACTCATCCATTCGGAAACAGAAATGGAGTAGTCTTGATGAAGAAATTGGTAGATGAGAACTAGAATGGGAAAGAGTTAAACAGGAAAACACTCGACTACAGGGTGTCATTGACAACCAGAAGTATTCAGTCGCTGACACTGAGAGAATAAATCATGAGAAAAAATGAATTACAGCAAGACGATTAATAAATTAACCAAAGACCTGGAAGCTGAACAATAACCAATGTAGGATGAGGAAGTGAAATACACCAGAGGCAAAGAGGCGATTGAGGCGCAGCTCGCAGAGTACCACAAGTTGGCTAGAAAATTAAAGCTTATCCCCAAAGGTTCTGAGAATTCCAAAGGTTACGACTTTGAGATTAAGTTTAGTCCTGAGGCTGGTGCCAACTGCCTTGTCAAATACAAGGACTCAAGTGTGTGCACCTCTCAAAGAACTCTTGCATGAAACCGAAGAAGAAATTAACAAAGCTCTGAATAAAAAGGGTGGGTCTGGAGGATACGTTAGAACAACCGAACACCATGAAAACGGAAAGCAAGAGGACTGTGAGGATGCTGAACGAAGAGGCTCCAAAGCTGGATGACCTTTACCAACAAACTGTTACAGAAGCCGAGGAAGAAGACAAGGAGTGTTCCAGTGAGCTTGAGTCCCTGGAGAAAGACAAGCACGTGCTGGAGAGTGGGGTGAGCGGGGTGAGCGGGGTGAGCGGGGTGAGCGGGGTGAGCGGGGTGAGCGGGGTGAGCGGGGTGAGCGGGGTGAACGAGGGCCTCGGCAAGGCCTCGGATGAGATGGATGCCATCCAGCAGGAATACCAGTTAGCTGTGCAGACCACAACTGAAGAAAGAAAGAAGGTGGGAAACACCTTACAACATCCTTTGGAGATGGTCGCTACACAGGTAGAGCCTTTGGAGAGACATCTTGAAGAGCAGAATCCTAAAGCCGACAGAGAGTATGAAGAACGCATGTCTGGAGATCTCCTGGAAAACATCAAAGAGATCACAGATAAGTATGAAAGTAACGCTGAGTTGGGCAGTGGTGGCGCATGCCTTTAATCCCAGCACTCGGGAGGCAGAGGCACGGATTTCTGAGTTTGAGGCCAGCCTGGTCTACAAAGTGAGTTCCAGGACAGCCAGGGATAGACAGAGAAACCCTGTCTGGTGGGGGTGGGGGGGAAGTAATGCTGCCCAACTTAAGGCTCCTGACACATGAAGATAAACTAATCTTTCATAGACATTACATAATATTCTATCCCAAAGTTATGATAACATGGTAGATTGACCTTTTAGACATATCAGCCAGTTAATAAAGTATACTAGTGGGAAAAAAGAATATTAAATCAAAATAATAAATAGTCCTGACAGAGACTTGAAACTTCCCTGTGAAGCTTCACAAGCCAGGCCTCCATCCTCTACACTGTTCTCAACTTTTCTTTTCTTCCAACCTCCCACAGAACATCCCAGAGAGTTCTTAATACTCAATGGCTTTTCTAGCCTAAAGTTCCAAAGTCCAACCACAATTCTTCCCAAAAGACATGGTCAGGTCTGTCACAGTAACACCACACTACACTAGCACCAATTTGTCTTGGGGTTTCCATTGCTGCTACAAAACACTATGATCAGAAAGCAAACAGAGGAGTAAATATGGCTTACATATCCAGATCCTAGGCCATCATTCCATGGAGGCAGGACAGCAACTCAAGCAGGACTGGAACCTGGAGGCAGGAGCTGATGCAGAGACGGTGGAGGGATGCTGCTTACTGACTCGCTTCCCATGGCTTGCTCAGCCTGTAGAACCCTGGACCACCACCCACCATGGGTGGCACCCTCCCCCATTAAGTGCCAATTGAGAAAATGCCTTACAGCTGGATCTCATGAAGGCATTTTTCTCAACTGTTGCTCCTTCCTTTCTAATGACTCTAACCTGTGTCAAGTTGACACACAAAAGCAGCCAATATAATCATGAACCAGTAGTGAATTTGCCAATGCTTTTGTTCCACTGACTGACAGAATCATGTGGTTTTATTTCCTTCTTTACCCCAAGGCTTTGCATCATGGCAAGTCTTAGTCTGTAATGCTGTATAATTGTTTTGAACATTTTTCTGGGTTTTGGTAATGCAATATTCTGTTAAGGATTTCACATATATTCCTGAAAATACTGTCCATAGTTTTTCTTTTCCTTCTTCCATCTATCCCTCCCTCCATCCCTCCCTTCCTCCTTCCCTTCTCTCTCCCTTCTCCTCCCCTCTTCTCCCTCCCCTCTCTTCCCCTTCCTTCTTTTCTTCCTTCCTTCTCTCCCCTTTCTCCTCTCCTCCTCTCCCTTCCCTTCTCTCTCCTCCCCTTCCTTCCTTTATGCCTGCCTGCCCACCTACCTTTTCTTCCTTCTGCCTTTGGGTCTTCCTCCTCTTTCTTTACACTGCTTCTTAGTGTTTAGATTTGGTACTGGGGTAATTCCAACATGAAGACATTCTTCAGATGAATAGGGAGGCTCTTCCTTCTATTTTCTGGTGGTGGGGAGATGGCATGAATTCTACTGCAAACCTCTGGTGGAATTTTCAGGTGGATCTCTGGCGAGTATTCCTTTTGGTGAATTTATGAGTTACTCTGAGTACTGTCACCGGGATAAAGTTATCTGCCGAGTCTGAGGGAGAGACCCTTTATTTTTGGCTCATGTCTTAGTCAGGGTTTCTATTCCTGCACAAACATCATGACCAAAAAGCAAGTTGGGGAGGAAAGGGTTTATTCAACTTACATTTCCATACAGCTGTTCATCACCGAAGGATGCAGGACTGGAACTCAAGCAGGTCAGGAAGCAGGAGCTGATGCAGAAGCCATGGAGGGATGTTCCTTACTGGCTTGCTTCCCCTGGCTTGCTCAGCCTGCTCTCTTAAAGAACCAAGACTGCCAGCCCAGAAATGGTCCCACCCATAAGCAGACCTCCCCACTTGATCACTAATTGAGAAAATGCCTTACAGTTGGATCTCATGGAGGCATTTCCCCAACTGAAGCTCCTTTCTTTGTCATAACTCCAGCCTGTGTCAAGTTGACACACAAAACTAGCCAGTTACAGCTCATGATTTCAGAAGGTTGCAATCTGTCATGGTAGGAAGGCACAGCTGATGGGGTCTATCTGTGGTGGTAAGACTGGGTTGCTAGAGCCATCCACCTGACGGCAGGCCAGGGAACGGAGAGCAGTCCAAAGCCAGGTGTGGGTACTCCACTGGGATGCATCTCTTCTTCTGCTTCTGCCTCCCAGGCCCCGCCCATTTAAGGGTTCCCTAGCTCTCAGAGTAGCAACTCTCATTCCGAACCAACCACTCAAAGCCCAAGCCTGTGTACTGGATATTAGGCTCAAATGCAAACCACAACATGGAGTTTTAAAATTACAAGATAGATTTCCTTTGACTCTCTCCCCGCTCTGGGTTTCAGAGAGTCCAGAGTAAGATTTCCCTGCTTTCTAGGGAGGCATCTAGAGCTGATAGCTGTATTGATTGTGTTCACAGATTTAACATATTGTATTCTATTTTGTTTCAGTTTGTAATTTATCTCTCTTAAAATATTTTTTTTTTTGAGCAATGGCTTATTCGGCAATGGATTGGGCAATTTTCCATTGTTTATACAGTTTTCTTATTATTTTTCCATCAGATTGGCTTCAGGGTTGAATTTACGGTAGTCAGAAAACACACACCATCTGATGCTCAATTTTGTATGTTTGCTGGAGATTATTTAAAGCTCAGAATGTGGTCTATCTAGGGCGACGTTTTGTGGGCACATCAAAGGTTATATAGTCACTGATGATGGTTAGTCATATCTACAGACGTCAGTTGAAAGCGGTTGGTAGAAAATTTTAGATATTCTGTCCTTACTGGCTTTCTGATTGGCTTTTCTGCTAATTTTCCAATGAGCATATGTGTGGATGTCTTCACTTTCACTGGACATGGGTATTTCAACCTTACCTTTTTTTTTCTCTCATGCATTCTGCAGCTCATTTATTGTCAGCATAGGTTTTTATTGCCAGGTTCTGTATGGTACGGTGGGAGCTTGACTATTCTATCATTATGTAATGTTCCTGGTTGATAATTTGCTTTGCTCTATAGCAATGGTTCTCAACCTCCCTAATGCTGCAGCCCTTTTAGTACAGTTTCTCAGGTCTTATGATGATCCCAAACCATAAAATTATTTTCATTGCTACTTCATAACTCTATTTACCATAACATAAATATCTGATATGCAGATATTCTTAGGCAACCTCTGTGCAATCAGGGACCATGGCCCACAGATTGAGAAATCTATAGTCTTTTTCTTTTTGGGGGGAGGGGGAGGCAGTGAATGCTATCAGAGTCTATGCTTCCATATTCATACTTTACTTCTACCCAAACTTTCTGGTGAATATTAAAGAGTTAAAACATTTTTTTAGGCTGGGCGTGGTGGCGCAAGCCTTTAATCCCAGCACTCGGGAGGCAGAGGCAGGCGGATTTCTGAGTTCGAGGCCAGCCTGGTCTACAAAGTGAGTTCCAGGATAGCCAGGGCTATACAGAGAAACCCTGTCTCAAAAAACAAAAACAAAAAAAAAAAAAAAAAAACATTTTTTAAAATGCACTATGACCTTTTTTATTTGTGTACTTAGACTATTTAGAATAATCATCGAGAGACCAATGTTCTACCTAGTCTCTCTCATGTCGCTGTGAGACAATACCCTGGCAAACACAGCAGCTTACATGAGAAAGGGTTCCAGATGACGGTCCCTGAAAGCAGGGAAGTCAAGGTGAACTTGAAACAGCCTGTCCCATCACATTCACAGCCAAGATCGGAGAGAACGGATACATGTGCGTGCTCACTTGCTCAGCTCACGTTCGTTCACTCTCACACAATTCCCCTGGCCAGCCCAGGGAACAGTGAAGCCTCCATCAGGGCGAGTCTTTCCACAGCAATTAACCCAATTTAGAAAATCCCTCACACACATCCCCAAAGGCCAACCCAATGTGGGCAATGGATTGCTCTCTGAGTCTCTCTTCCCAGGAGACTCTAGATTGTGACAACCTGACAATTAAGACTAATCGTCATGACTAGGGTGAGGGTGGCAGTCAGCCGCCACTGACCATCTGGGTGCTGGGGACAACTGCCGAACACTCACCAGAGATAGAAGTTCCAACTACCCACTCAGCTTTCTCAGGCTGTGGGAGGTGCAAGGAATTACAGTTATGCAACAGTGGATGTCAGCTGATACAGAATCAAGTGGAGATTTGCTAAGACAGCCTCAAGTGGTGAGGCAAGACCCGTGGAGGACGCATGGTGTTTGGAGGGACTGTAAATAAAACTCATTGGACTGAGACACAGGCTTGCTGGCATAGCTAGCTTTACAACGCATTGGACAGAGATGGAGGCTGGCTGGGATAGCTAGCTTTACAAGGCATTGTAGGTTTCACATCTTTGCTGATCTTCACTTCATTGAGAGAGGCACAGCAGAGAACTTCTCCTGGCATCCCTGGTGGTCCTGGTCGCTCCTGCTGAGGCCTGGCTGTTTCTGCTAGGTCACGCCATCAACTGCTGATTCATGTTTGTTATCCCAACACTACTAAACGGGTATATTCATGAAGTATTTGTGAGTGGATCAAGATGCCGCTGTTCATTTAATATTCTCGGGGAAAATAAATGAGACATCTTGTGACACTGGATAATAGGAAAGGAATTCTGAACTATACACCAAAGTAAAAAAAAAAAAAAAACTCATAAAAAATTGGCAACACACAGGAAAAAGTTTCTAAAAATGCAAGGACCAAAGATTAATTCAAAATTCAACACTCCATGAATATGAGTGTCTTGCCGTTGTTGATGGAGCTGCGTTTTGCAAACTAACAGCAGCTTTGGTTCTGAACATACATCAGGTGCACTCAACATTGTATATGCATTCACCGTGTAAAGTCAACAAATGATGTCTAAAACACCCCAAATCACCCTCCCTGAAACTTAAGGCTAATAGTTGCATTGGTGGTTTTTACAGGAAGTTTTCTATTCTTATGGAAACTAATATTTAATTACAAACAACAAAGATTTCTAATCGTTTCCTACCACCACTCCTCAGTATGTATCAAATTAGTGATTCTTTGAATTGGCTTATGTTAGACAGACAAGCACTTCCTAACCATTACCATGCAAATTGTTTTTCTCTTTAATGAACGATAGGATTCTATGTAGACCAAAGGATTGTGTTCAAATAAATTTCTTTATCATTTATTATTAGTAAATGTTGGATATCTATACCTACTTTTATACACACAAGGCCACGTATAATTTTGTCTGGGGAGGCTGGATAGGTGACTCAAAGGTAAGAGAACTGGTTGCTCTTGCAGAGGACCCAGATCCAACTGCCAGCACCCACATGGCAGGTTGCAACTATTTGTAACTTAAGTTCCAGGGGATCCAACATCTTCTGGCCTCTGGAGTCAACACACATACACACACACACACACACACACACACACATACACACACAGTGCATGGACACACGTAGGCAAAGCACCTATACACATAAAATGAATAATAAATTTGTCGGGGGTGGGGGAAATGGGCTGTAACTGGATAAAGCTTAAGATGCCCTTAAGTAGAGTACTATAATAGGAAAATCTCACGAGGAAAATGAACACAAGATATAAAAAGTGCCGTCCAACTAAATGGTTGCCAACAGAGTACCAAAGCTACATAGAAAAGTAAATAAGATACCAAGGGGAAATTCAAGCTCACATCATTACTGCGATCCTATCAGATCAGAATGGGAGACAGTCAAAGAACAAGAGAGACCTCTCGTGTTGGGAAGAAAGGCTTCTCGTTTTTGACAGTTAAGGGCAAGGAAGAGTAAAATATGCCTGCGGTTTGGTTTTTCCAAGTGCTTGCAAATTTTAGTCACCAACACTTTCGGTGGAGTTGAAGGTTATTTAGCACTTGGTGTGAATTTAAAGGAAGAGGGAGAAATGGGAGGTGGTGGAAGGGATGGAAAGAATTCCCAGTACCTAGGACAGGGCCTGAGAACATGTTGGATTCCTCCGAGGCGCTTTATACATCACCACCTTGGATATCCATCGTAGTCCCACCCCAAAGATAAGGCATCAAAATTAAACCGAGCTACCTCTGAGAAATCATTGGAGGTTAAGGTCGATGAGGAGAAAATGGCTCCCGTTCTCCCCCACTGATTCCCTATGCAGAGTGAGACTTAACTGCTGGTTGGAAGTCACTTTGGCCACTTCTCCTTTCTCTCTGATCTGTTGGGTTCTCCTGTCAGAGCCTGCCCTGCTGGAATCCTGCTTGCCTCCCATCTCAGCTGTGGATATAGGCTTCTTCCCGTCCGTCCTTCCTTCCTTCCTTCCTTCCTTCCTTCCTTCCTTCCTTCCTTCCTTCCTCTTTCTCTTTTGCTTTTTCTTACTTTCCCTCCTCTAACCCTCCCTCTCTTTCTCTCCCTCTCCCTCTCCCCCTCCCCCCCTCATTCTCTCCCCCTGCTGAGTGTGCATCTAACTAGATGCTTCAAGCTTCTGCCTTTACTTCCCACAATGATTGCGACCTGGAATTGTAAGCTAGACTGAACCCTTTCTCCTCTAAGTTGCTCTTTGTCAAGGTGTTGTTGTTTTTTTTGTTTGTTTGTTTGTTTGTTGTTGTTGTTTATCACAGCAACAGAACAAACCCTTTCTAGATCGGCTCAGCTCTAGTACCAAATATTCAGAGATAAAGTGAAATCGGTTGGTTTTAGGACATGAGCACCTTCCCTGCGTGCTACCATATCCACAGTGTGTTATTGTTTCCCATATGGATAGTACTATATCCCACGATGGTATTATTGGCACCCATGTGTGTATGTATCATATATCTCACGTGAGGGCGGTAGAGTGGCTAGCTACACTTGCCTGACTCCAGGGACAAGTGGCGGCCACATCTCCGGAAAGCATGGAAAAAGAGGGAAGTTAAACCCAGGAGAGACCCTATCCTGCCGCGACCCAATCTGGGAGGTGCATCGGGAAGGAATGTCCTTGCCTGCTTTCTAGAATCCTTTTGCTAGGCTGCAAAGCAACCTGCCACAGGCAGGGCGGAAAAGCGGGCTTCAGAAACAGCCTGGCCATTGCGCAAGCGCAGCCCATAGCTTTCAGAAAGCCACTTCCTGCCTGGTTTCCTAGCAACGGGGAAAGCGTTGTTGACATCCACAGAAACTGCAGCTCAGGCTTGAGCGTGGAGCTGTCCCACAGGCGCGATGGTAAATCGGGGTTCTTTGTCTAGAAGGGTAGGGGGGAGACCCATGTGCACAGCTGTCGTGGGAGGGTCTCACCATTTATTGGATGACAGCTGGAAGGGGCGCTATTGAAAAACAGGAGGTGCTGAGATGAATCTGGGAGCCAGGAAAGTTTGCAAAAAGCACCGACAGCGGTGGAGAAAGAAAAGAAAAGAAAGGAAAGGAAAAAGGAAAAAGGAAAAAGGAAAAAGGAAAAAGGAAAAAGGAAAAAGGAAAAAGGAAAAAGGAAAAAGGAAAAAGGAAAAAGGAAAAAAGGAAAAGAAGGAAAGGAAAGGAAAGGAAGAGAAGAGAAGAGAAAAGAAAAGAAAAGAAAAGAAAAGAAAAGAAAAGAAAAGAAAAGAAAAGAAAAGAAAAGAAAAGAAAAGAAAAGATCCCAGGCTGAGAATGAAGGAAACCAGGAGAACAAGAAAATGAGAAGGGGGCTGGGAGATGAGCAGAAGAAAAAGAGGGAAGAAAGGAAAACCAGGAGGGAGGGGCAAGGAATGGAGAAAGAAAGGGGGTGGGTGGGTTGCTACCCCAACCTCACCTGCACAGAAAAGGAAGGAGAGAGAAGAGAAAAAAGTAAAGGGAAAAAGAAAAGCAAAGGGGAAGAGAAGAGAAGGAAGGGGATGGGAGAGAAAGAAGCGAAGGGAAAGGGGTGGGAAAAAAGGAAAGGGAGCGGGAGAGGGGAGGGGAGAGAAGGGGAGAGGAGGAGAGGCATGGGGGTGACCTGGGGACACAGGAGGTTGCAGTAGGGGTCTGGGAGTCAGAAGAGAACCACCTTAGAGGAGAGGAAAGGTAAGTGAGGAGCAGAGAGCCGAGAGGAGCGATGGAGAAAGGGAGGAGAAGGTCGGTGACTTTGAGGAGCTGTACACTCTCCTAAGGCGATCAGAGCTGTGCTGGTTTGGTTTGTGGATATCCTGTGCCCGACATAAGGAGACCAAGAAATGCCAAGTGTCAGAGAGATACCCCCCCCCAAATGTCTACATTTACTGGAGTTTGGGTTTTCTTGGTTGGTTGGTTGGTTGGTTGGTTGGTTGGGTTTTTTGTTTGTTTGTGTTTGTTTGTTTGTTTGTTTGTTGTTTGGTTTTAGTGTTTAGTTTGGTTTGGTTTTGGTTTTGTCCCAGGCTGTGTATGAGACAACACAAGTCCCTGGAGCTATCAGATTCCTGCTATTGCTGTCACTGGCAGTGTCTCCTTGTCCTTTCCAGAGGACACCTCAGGTTCAGAGCTTTCCTGTCACTGAAATGTAAAAATATGCTCTCTTCCTTTGTTTTTACAGTCCTCTTTATTTGTGACAGGGAACCCATTTGTAACCTGGGGTAGCCTCCGCAGATGCATTTCTCCAAGCTTTGGGCCATGGTATAGTTTAAAGAACGTTCTAACTTAAATGTTACTAGTGTCCACCGTGAAGAAAGCCACTAATCCAGCATGACATTGCCTCAAATGCAGAAGACACTTGCCCTGGTGGTGGGAAAAAATGAGGAAAGTGTTCGCTCCCCTCCACATTGGGTGCCAAAGAAAACCTGTCTCTGACTGAAGTAACGGAACGTTCACTTGTGAGATGTTGGGAATGAAAACTATAGAATAGATTCTCATCACAAAACTGCCTGGCTAATTGGAGCACGGTAATGCCTGTCTGGAGTTCCAGCTCTCAGGAGGCAGAGGCAGGAGGATTGCTGCAAGTTCAAGACCAGGCAGAGCTATAAACTGTGAAATCTTATCTCAAAAAAAAAAATCCAAAAATAATTCCATATGAGGCTAGGGGAAGAGAGAGCTCATTGGTTAAAAGCATTAGGTCCTCTTGCAGAGGACCCAGGTTCAAGCCCCAGCACTCCCTGATATTTCACAACTGTCTGTAACTTTATGTCTAAGTGATCTGACACCCTCTTCTGGCCTCCACTGGCCCTACGCATGCACACGGTGCTCAGACGTGTGTGCAGACAAGCATCCATTCCTATAAAATAATAAACTATATTTTTACAAGAAATGTAAATAGTCTCAATGTGCTGTTAGGAATAAGACAGCACAGGGAACGGGGTGGTTTTAGTCACAGTCAGCTCAAAAAGCTAAGTGTAAAACCCAGATGCGACTCCCAAACGCAGACATCCACAGCCGAACATCCCACTTAAACCAAGACACAACCAGGGGACTCCAGCATCCTGCAATATAATGCTTGCACAGAATGCCCTTTGTAAGTTTGGTCCCCAGAATGAACCCCCAATGGGGGCAACAGAAGTAACTAAGGAGTCTCAGAAAGGGCAGCTTTTGGGCACTCTCGGAGGATATACTGATGATCTATAAATATTTAAAAGCCATTACATACAAAAGTGGTGTTTTGTAAGTATGGAAATGGGAGCTGCTGAATGATGACCCATGGTAGCTTTCTGGGCAATGTAAAAGCAAACAAATAAATAAACACTACCTTTCTAGCAAATAAGAACACATAAGCTTTGAGGATCCCTTGTGAGGCTCTGTCTTCATTGGGGCTGAAGCCTGGCAATCTATCTAGGTCACATGCAAGCTGGGGCTTCGTACACAGTCCCTATAAGAGACCTGACAGTTCCAAGCTTACCTTTTAAACCCCAAGCGTATCATCTCCATCTCTCAGTTAAAGAAATAGGGGACCAGGTATGTGCCTAGATAGTCACTGTAGAGCAGATGTAACCATGGATACCCTTCCAGTTAATGGTCCCTCCCCCCATCTCTTGCAGACAGAAGTGGAGGAAACCCTCAAGAGAATCCAGAGCCACAAAGGGGTCATTGGAACGATGGTGGTCAATGCGGAAGGTAACTCTTGCCCCAGGCTGACTGGGCTCTGCACACGGAGGCGATCTGTTTATTGTGTCCAGAGTGAAGACATTTACGTCAGATTCTGAACTTAAAACCATATTTTGTCTGTGCCAGCTTTAGCAGTTACTTATTCATCAGACATCTATTGCATACCTACCACATACCAACCATTTATCTGAGAGCTGGGGCCACGCAGACATTGTCTACGATACCTACACACACACACACACACACACACACACACACACACA
>LR752563.1:61328-76070 GCA_902729485.2 Mus minutoides | reverse complement strand
GGGTAATAGAGACTGAGCAGCCTGGGACCCAGGCTTTCAGCCAGCTCCAGCTCCAATACCCAGGAGGACTATAACCGAGATATTCTCCACTTCTCTGGCTGCCAACAACTTTCCCTCGGAAACAGGGCAGCCAGGAGCATATATCTAATAATTGATCTTCATGAACACTTTGAACATAACCCTGGCACAGTACCTGGCAGATGGTGGGCATCCAAAAAGTTAAGCCAAAGTGGAGGGAGGGATGGGAAAGAGAAGGCAGCAGAGAAGGAAGAGAAATTGTGTTTGTTTACATTTGTTTGATTTTGTTTTTCAAGTCAGGATTTCTCTGTGTAGCCCTGGCTTTCCTGGAACTCACTTTGTAGACCAGGCTGGCCTCGAACTCAGAGATCAGCCTGTCTCTGCCTCCAGAGTGCTGGGATTAAAGGTGTGCACCACCAAACCCAGCTTGGAAGAAAGATTTTTAAAAGCAATCTTTGTTTGATTCTTGTAGCCCCTAGCCTTTTGGCACTAAGAGGCAAATGGGGGAAATCCATAATACTTTTTAGAAAGATTTTTATGTTTTTGTGTCTGTGTGCATTAATACAACATGTATTTGTGCCCATAAAGGCCATAAGAGGGCACTGGAGTCACTGGAGCTTAGGTCCTAGGATTTAAACTCTGATCCTCTAAAAAAGCAAGTGCTTTTAGTTGCTGTGCCATAGCTCCAGCCCCATAGGAGCTTTTGAATGGTTGGTTGGTTGGTTGGTTGGTTGGTTGGTTGGTTGGTTGGTTAAAGAACTATTATTTTATTATTTGTGTGTATTCAGCGTTTAGGGGTATTGGTCTTTATTGTTGTTATGTATAGATTTATTTTAAACTGTATGTTAGATGGCTGGGTATGTGCACATGAGTTCTGTGCCTTCAGAGGCTAGAGTTATTAGAATTTCCAGGAACTGAAGTTACAGGCAGTTAGAAGCTACCCAGTGTTGAGACAGGGAACCGAACTTGGGTCTTCAGTAAGAACAATATGTGCCTGCACATGACCTCACAGAGACTGCAGCAGTTCTAAGCTCAGAGAAGTGGGCACCTGCTCTCATACTGCCCCCAAAAGCTATCTCCAACTGATAACCACTTACAAGTGAAAAATTAGCTTTCTCCAAGAGACTCTCACTGGGAAAACAAATCACGATTAAGGGTAGGACCCATACACAAAGGTAGTTGGCCGTCAGAAAATGCACTCCATGGCGTCTGCAGCATTTCCCTTAGCCTTACAGGTCCTCTTGTATAAATATGGCTCCCATTTTTGTACTTTTATAGGACTGCTATGTGTGTGAATGAGTGTGTCTCTGTATCTGTCTGTGTTTCTTATGCCTTTTCTTCTGTTTGCTTTGTCCATTCCAAAATGTTTGTTTTTGTTTTGTTTTATTTTGTTATTATTCCTTAGATGCGGTTTGTTTTTGAATGAGGGACAGGAAGGGTATGGATCCAGATGGGAGGGAAAGTGAAGAGGAAGTGAAAGGAGCTGGGGGAGGGGAACCCACAATAACATAGTGTATGAAAAAGGATCTATTTTCAATAAAACGAAGAACAGTATGTGCTCTTAAACATTAAGCCATCTCTGCAGCCACACCCCCATCCACAGTAGTTCTTAACCTTAATCATAGCAAATGCTGCCATGTTCAGAGCCTAACAGGAAATCAGTACCATCCTCTTCACTGACAAGAACTCACAACATGGCTCCAGTGGGGGAACACCATGTGCAGAGCCTGCTGCTATTACAGGGCTACACAACATGTTCTTAACTTTAGGTACTGGACAGCCACGTGAGGAGACAGAGCACACACAGGAAACACAGCCATGAAGGCCGCATGTGTAAAGTAGAGAACAGAAGAGCAGCATCACCGAATGCTAATAGCTCAACGGTCAGCCCATGGCTTTGATGCCCAGTGCCTCTGTAAGGCCCTAACAAGGCTGCCATCCTACGCATGCGCACTTGCGGTAAAAGGTGACCTGCCTCAAGGGGCAGTTCATACCTTCTGTGACCACCCACTTATCCCTTTTACACAGAGTGCTTCAGAACAAGAAAGTGTTTACTGGGAAAACAACAACAGGAATGTTGAGGAATTAGTTATAGAAGTGTCTACTTGCCAGATTTCCACTGAGGCTTCCTTAGTAAGGTATTAAATGTTGTTCAGTGCACCTTTTGCCTTGACACTTTTATTCATGGACATTCCTTCCAGACTACTAAAAACTAGGGAACCCAAAGGGGAAAAGGTCTAGAAAGGATTCAGGAAGAGCTATATTGATGAATAGCTACAGTATTTGGTATTGCTAGGATATCTGCTATAATCTTAGTGTCAGGAATATTCTATACAGGATATAAAAATCTCATTTTCTACAGATCATCAACTAATTTTCAGTATTCTACTTACTTTAGTCCAAAATTTAAAAAATATCAAACTTGGGGGGGGGGTGATGTTCAAGCACTGGGATTCAAGTAAAAACAGTTTTGCTGCTTTCATTTGTTAACTGATGCCCAAGCCACAGTGAGCTCCGCTACATTCCAGGTACACACAGTTCATTTTCAGCATTTTCAGCATGAACTTGGGCCCTTTAGAATTGGTTGATAAGAGAATTGTTCTGTTTGCTATTAACAGATTAACATGGTAGCACCAATGAATCAATTAAATCAGAGTCCTTTCCATCCACCACCACCACCACCACCACCAAAGGGCCAAAGCAGGATAAACCAGCAGGGGCAGAGGTCCCACTTGACTCTTACCCCTTGGCCAGCTGGATCTATCCTTGCTGAGTCTCTGTAGGACTGCAGAAGATGGATTTTCCAACTCACCTGTGTTTTGAGAATGATACCCACAAATGTAAGTTTTCACTAACATCCCACTGGATTCTCTCTGATTTGAGCCACCCTCTGGAAGAGCAGTGCAAGGCCATGACCCTTTGTGACAGAATTAGGAGGCTGGGTCATGGACATGAGTATTCTTGTGCTCGGCCCCTAGCAGATATACAAAGAGCAGGTGACTTGAAACAGGCTAACAAGGCTACTAAATATCTGGGAACCCTACAAGAAACCACATCGGCATTGTTGGGTATTACTGTATAATCCAATGATTGGAGCAAAATGATTCTGTACCTCTCACATGTCTTTTGTGGATTTTTTAAACACATTACCAATGCAACTTAAAGACTGGATATGTCCAGTCAGTGCTGACTTATGCTCTTCATGAGACATACCAGGTAATAAAATCTCTGCCACCTTTTTAACACCCACCTCTAACTGGATAAGTCTTATTAGGTAAGCACTATCAGCAGCTTGGACTGCAACAGGAATGTATGTGTGCATGGGGTGTGTAAATGGGGGTGGGATGAAGTCATAACAAAACCAGAGATAGGAGAAAGAATGGTGTGGAAGGAATGTGCAAGCCAGGGGTAGGCTGGGGTTTGTGTGGAGAGGGAGGAGGGCGAGAATGCATGGGTGCTGTATTCCTGGGAGGAGGGCGTGAATGCATGGGTGCTGTATTCCTGGGCTGGGTGATTCCTTCAGACACAGCATGCTATTCTCCTTTACCTTTGGGAAAGTTAAATTTTAAGAAAAAGAACCTAAAGAGCATTACAGAGAACTCCCCATAAACCCAAATTAGAAGCACTGTGTCTAAAAATGCAAGAATTCCCTCTGCAGCCGTCCCAGATGACAAAGGCGCCTCGCTGCACTCACTGCATGGGAACTTGACTTCTGCAGAGCCAGGAAGGCAGTTCACAGTCAAGGGCAAAAGCAAACCCATGCAGGGAAAACCCACACAGAGGGAGGAACAGGGGGCAGAGACAGGGCTAAGGCCAGAACTCCCGTCCTTGTGTCTGTCTACACCAAGGCTTTTCAGATAGGGATGGCCTCCAGAAAGTGAATCCATGCGCCCAGATCTCCAGAACTACAGATAAGTCATTCTGACACATCCAGAAAGCACCCACTGCCTGGTGAATGATTATGCTTGATCTTAGAGGGTGGGTGGTGTGTCTCTGGTTGTAAGAGCAGGTCTGTCACTATGCAAGTGTCACTTTCATAAGGAATATTTACAGACATTTATTGACTCTTGTTAAGAGCTGAATGTTCCAAAGTCTGTCGATGTTTATTCCAAAGCCCTACCAGAAGATTTCTTAGGAAAACTGATTGGACTCCCAAGGGAGTAAGGAGCATAAAATAGCCACTGACTTCTTATACCTGCACTGCTCAGTTCCTGAGGAACATCAGGAATCAAACCCCAGATGGGGATCTTGGAGTATCTGAGCTAGATATGAAATTCTGTGAACCCACTTAAGTGGGAATCACACACTGGTACGACAGATATATGACTGCAAATTCAGAGGTATGACTGGAAAGATTGCGTCTGAAGGGAAGTAAAAATTCCCTGTTTCAAAGTAAGGAGCCTAAGACAGCTCGTTCACACTAATTCTGAAGCCAGCAGCCTACACAGGAGCTAGGACGTTAAGTCAATACATGCAAGCTCCCGAGGGGAGTCTTTAGAGGCACACACCTCCCCTCCAACTCTTTATGGTCCAGAAACAGGTGCAGAATCTGCCCAATATTTGCTCAAAAACAATACACAATATTTAGAGTATTTTTCACCCAGCTTATGCTGAGAGGCAAAGCAGCGGCACTCACTTGGTGTGGCTTTATGGTTATACCTGAACCCTCGCGCAAGAACAAAGCGGAGGACACAGGACACGTGAAAGTATCTGCAAACATCCAGTCAGCCTCATTTCGGAACCAACAGCACCCCTACATGCAATGACTGGGTGTTGCTCCCAAAGCTTGCCAGTTTCAGCCCCGAGGAAGGGGCTCTGGCTTGTACAACGGATGAACCGAATGCAATGATTTAAAGAAACTCAAAACTAAACTCTGAGCTAGATAGTGCCATAGAATATCAGCAGAGGACAATCAGAAAGGAGTTTCTAGTGTCACCCTGTCACCGACTTTCACACCTGCATTAGATGCACAGTTGAGAATCACAGCTCTGTTTCTTCCTGCTGATTCCCAGCGGGGAAGCCCAAAGCTAACCCTAAGGCAACCTCCACAGTAGAGGCATACCATGGCTTCCGCGCCCTACTTACAGATTTTGCCCTCTTCTCTGGCGAAAGGGAAGCAGCAAAGCTGGCCCATGGTCCCTGTGTTCCTGGCGGGCACCCCACCGGGAGTCTGCGGCTACACCAAGGTCTGCTTGGCCGCGCCTGCAGCCGGGAGCTCAGCGCAGCACCGCCGAGAGAAAGGGAAGGGAGCTCACAGCCTCACGAAAAGGCTCCTCCTCCTGGCCCTCCAGTTCCAGCAACTGCTCCGGGACGCACTGGCGAGGGAAGTGGCCATATGCTCGCCCAATTCTCCCAGCACCAGAGCCCTGACCGCCCTGAGATGAGGACCACGTGTCAGCATGTGTCTTTAAGAAGGTAAAGGAAAAAACCTGAGTCTTCACCCACACAGACCAATGCAGCAATTACACGGAATTACATGGAAATTCAAACCAGGATTTTTTTTAAGCCATCATTTCTCTCTGTTATTTAAAGAGGAAGAGCTGCCCAACATACTTTTGTTTGTCGCCTTGTGTACAGAGAAAACGGCACAGCAGAACGCTATAAATTCCACTTCTTTAAATAAATTCTACTTGTCTCAAGTGCCATTGAATACCCAACAAACTGTAAAACAATAGAAACGGGGTGGGGAAGGCTGGAATCAACTGTTACCTGCACTTTACACATATCTTCCATAAGTTCCGGATCTTTCTTTTAATACTCCCTCGTTTTTTTATTAAATCATTAGTCAACATGATGACATTTGAAATTGTCGCATCCAACATCCTAGCGGCATAGAAAATAACCACGGATCTAGACATAACGCAGAGAACTAGATCAGGGATAAGGGGATCATTCCGACAGAAGCCACAAGGTGACTGTCAAATTCAAGGGCAGCAAAACTACTCATTTCAAGACTCATGATATCATCTGAGATTCATGAGAACATAATGGGCTTCCTGGAGTTGTTTAAAAGCTGTGGTCTGATTTGGGGTGTGGCCATGTATGTTGACACTATATAAAAGAAAGCCTGCTTCAGCTTCTTCCTTCTCTCCCATATGACCTAGTGAGCCCCACACATCAATCAATCTGCCAGTCACTGCAGTGAGAGGGAAATAAGATGAAAACTCCCAGTGGATTTGAACATAGCACACAGACCAGGAAAGTGTACCGTGTAGGATAAGAAATTCATCCATCTTACAGATTCTAGGTGATGTGCTAAAAACAAAAGGCTGGCCTGCAGTAGAATATAATTTCAATAGCCTTTCCATACAGAAGTTAACAACACTGGTGACTGGCTTGAGGGATGCTATATAAGCCCTGCATCTCTACCCCGCCCCTCTCCTTTGAAGGGAGAACCGGAGTCTCTCTATTAGTCAGGTAGGTCCTGACCTCTGCAGCCCAGGTGAGTTAAACCAGTGATCCTCCTGCTTCAGCCGCTCTAGTAGCTGGGACTGGAGATTTGAACCACTATACTAGGCCAGAATTTTGATGCTCTTAAGTTTTATACACATCTTGAGAACTTTTAGAGCATATCAAGTGATATAAGCTATTTCTATGGCTCATCAGGTACATAATATATACTTCAAGTGTTTCAATGTGAAAGATTAGAAATACTGCAAAGGTCTATGCAATAAAAGCATACATTTACTAAGTGAAATTCCTAGGTCTCTCTATATAATTAAAACTAATATTTGAAACATTACATATCCTTAAGTGAATTTCCCTTTTTTGGAGTATTTTAAACAAAAATATAATGCTTAGTTTGCCTGTATTTTAAGGGCACACTCTGTTGGTTACATATTATATTATATTATATTATATTATATTATATTATATTATACGGTGCTATTCTTTAAGTCATATTTCACTGTCAGAACCAGTCTGTCAGTTCACAGCTTACTGGCCTATTTAAACTATTCAACTGTTTCCTTTCAGGTTCTTCAATGCACGAGGCAAAACTTAAAACTAAGAAATAAAATTGTTGTGTGTAATTGTAAAATACTCGTTAAAGTAGTACTATATAGGAACCTCTTTTTATTTTAATTGCATGTGTACCTACATGCCAGAAGAGGCCATCCGATCCCATTATAGATGCTTGTGAGCCACCATGTGGTTGCTGGGAATTGAACTCAGGACCTCTGGAAGAGCAGCCAGTGCTCTTAACCACTCAGTTATCTCTTCAACCCCTCGACCTCTGATGACTAGTAAGCAGACAGTGCTGAGTTCTAAGAATATGAGCCTCATATTGCACAGCAAGCACTTTAACAATTGAGTCATCTCCCCAGACCTGACATGACCTTTAGAATCATAAAACTGTAAGTTTGAATTTAAGATCTGTTGGGTGTTTACAACCATGAAAGATTAACCTGTCAGAATCTGAGTACCTTCACTGATAAATTTATTTTCAAGTTCTAAAAATATCATTGCAAAGTAGAAAGTACAGGGGAGTAAGGAATAAGAGAGCAGAATGTCTTGTCTATCTATATGCACCTCAGAGTTTGTAGGATCAGCTAGCAATCCTGCCCACTCCTCTGACAGTGTTCTACCCTGCCAGTGTGCCAGGTTGGGCCCTATCTCCAAATACAAGGCCCCTTAACTCAAAAGTCACTATCCAGAGTGGGACAGCCCAACTTGACTTTGTTAAATACCCCAAACTGCTGCTGCTTCCAAAACCCTGTGAGTTTCCAATTGTGAGTAGAAAATGTGTCTATAGCTAAGGACCAGTATCTGTAAGAATATTCTAAAAAAGAGCAATACGACCTTACAGACATCTCCACAGACACCCAGAGTGAGCTAAGCTGGCTGGATATGGTGGCACAGGTCTAGGATCTGAGTGCTTCAAAGGCTGAGGCAAGAGGATCTTGAATTTAGAGAAGCCTGGGCAACATAGGTGGATGCCATCTCAACAAACAAAAAGCTAAACTGGTAAAAAGAAATGGTGAATAAACCACAAATAAAGAAAGATAGAAAACCACTGAGTAACTTAAGGCAGGCGTTTAAGGATCTAACACTCGGCTGTTCCTGCCTACATGCCAGGCACTTACAACACTCGGTAGAATATTTTACTCATCTCTTTGATCCTTACAACAGCTCCAGGAAGTATGAGCTAGCCCAAAATCTCCAACTTAAGCTCAGAAAAGTAAGATGGGGAAAAGCTGGAGTGGGACACGAAACCAACTTGTCTGGCTCTTAGCCAAAATGTATGAAATGACACTGTATGCACAGAAATTAATGGTAGCCAGTCCTCATGGTAGCACACTTAAAATCTTGACTCTGTTCCCCACGTTTCACCACCACGGGCTTTATTAACACTGCTAGCATGATATGATCACATTTGAAGACAGAGGGCCTACGGACAGTTCCCTTTGAAGCTGGCGCTTAGAGATGCTGCCTCCAGCTCATGGAAAGAGGACCCAGTCAGGAGCAAGTGGGTACCCGCACATGCCCCAAAGAAGCTGCCCTGTGGGAGACAACAGCCTCTGCCACTCACAAGCCACCTCCCAGGGCTCTGTGCTTTAGGGGAGAATGGCACACTCACTTTAGCAATATATGAAGGTCAACCTCACCCTGAGGAGGCTGAGGACCAGCCTGGGCTACACAGGGAGGACTATCTTAACACTAAAACTGAGAGAGGCTGGCCCCAGTGAAGAGGCGTATTTGGCACATAAAGCTTGAGAGCGTTGATCTAAACACAAACCTTAACCTTTTCTGCCTGCTTCTCTTGGGAGCCCGGCTGCAGGCAAATGGTGCTTAGAGCACTATGTATCTCCTCTAGGATTTAGGGGTTTTCTTATAATGGTTGAAATGGCAGGAATGAAACCAATACTCTAAGGGTGGCAACTACTTTATATATGCGTCATTTGAAGTATTGAGTCCAGTCATTCTCCCTGATAGACAAATAAGGCCTAACTATGATGCAACTGGTCTCTGCTCATCTTTTTCTATTTGTGACTAATTATATATTTACACACACACACACACACACACACACACACACACACACACACACACGTGGACTTCAGAGCACTCAAAATAAAGAGCAAATCTTTCAGTCCTGACTCTGAAGCCAGAGCTGTCAGTGAACACCTGCACACTCCACACTTAGCACTGAGGCTGAGGGCCCACCAGCTCTTAGCCAGCCTGGGCTGCAGAGGGAGAGACCCGGTTTCATAAAACCATCTGATTAATTACTTAATGTGACTATAAAGCTAAACAAATTGTTGTTGTCCTCATCAATTCTTGCTCCTCAGCCTTTCGGCTGATTGGTTAAAAAAAAAAAAACATTAAGTTGAATAACTTGTAGAAATGTAAGAAAGAAAATAAAAAGAGCCTTTTATTCAAAATAGTGGTGAGAAAAAGGACATTAAATCCTAAAGCATGATGAGAGGAAAGACCTGCTCTATCACTCTAAATTCTGGAACGTATATGCATTTAAAACAAGGAACACCGCATGGAGATTCTGTGATACAATAGGTGGCGCACAATAGGAAACTGTTAAGAGAAAAATGCCACCATTTCAATGGAACATAAGCTAAGGCCCTAGACGAGCTAGAGGAAGCGCTCAGTCAGCAAAGTGTTTGCAATGCAAACATGAGGATCTGAGTTCAAATCCCCTGTGTTATATAGAAGCTGGGCAAGGTAGCATGTGCCACAAGGCAGAGAAAAGGATGTCCCTTGGGCTCGCTGCCAGTCAGTCTGGCAAAATTGGCAAGTTCCAGATTCAGTGGGAGACCTGGTCTCAAAAAATGGAGGATAACACCCTATCTTGACCTCTGCTACACACACACACACATACACACACACACACACACACACACACACACACAGGCCTATGCACCTGCACACATATGCACACATGATATATATGAACATGTACACATACACATAAATGTTTAATAAAGTTATTTAACAAAAATCACAAACACTAAGATCTCAAAAGACAAATTATTGCACCTAAAGGAAATAGGACAATCATACCCAACACTGTATTTTATTTCTTTATGTTTGTTTGTTTAGAGACAGGGTCACTAGACAAAACTGGCCTCAACTAGCCACAGAGCCAACCATGATTCTGAGCTTTAGACCCTCCTGGCTCCACCTCCCACGTGCTGGTCCATGGGCATGTGTCCACACTCCTGGTGCTGAAATGAGGCAGGAGGGTTTTCTGGGAAAGCACTCTTCCAACTAAGCTACATCCAAAGCCTGATTTCTTTATGTTCATAGAGGAAAAACAAATTCACAACAAGCACTGGTCTGTTGTGCAGACCCAGAAGACACTCCTATTGCCTGCATCTTTGTAGTCTTTCTGTTGCTAAAACAAAAGATTCAGAAGCTACATCCTGGAATACTGATATGCAAACTTACCTCGTCTGTAAGGGGAAGGAAAAGCTATACTATACGCCCTTCAGGAGTTTCTGTCAGTCTGTCTGTTTAGACCTGGCTCTGAAGTGTGTGACTCCTTATTGCTTGTCACTCCTACTGGGTTAGATCCCAGCAGACTTCCTGCCTCTCTTTACAGTACTTTCTTTTCTTTTTGTAAGTTAAAAGTTATAGAAATGTGTAGTTGTAAATTGCCATTCTCGGTGTAATTTTAGCATGTAATTGGAAAGAGTTTTTTTTTTTCCTATAAAGCATACGGAAGAAAAATATAACAAGCCATCCAAAGCATATGTGAGTTAAGGGAAGGACAGAGATACAGAGAGAACTAAGGATATAAAAATAAGTCTCTACTTGGTTCTGAAGTCTCACTCTATAGTGCAGGGTAGCCACAATTCACAGCAATCCGGCCTTAACTTCCTAAGTGATGGGGCTGTAGATATGAGCCTCCCCAGCCAGCTCGTTCTTTACCAATTAATCCACAACGGGTATCTAAGATCTCATCTAATAAAGTGCTGCTTGATGCCAGTTCCAAATGCCTCCTAATGGTTACTATCGGTCTGTTCTTTCACGCAAACGCCGCCCAGCTTTAAACAATATGTGTAGCCAAAGCCCTTTCCTGTGCTGAGAAATAAATTACATGGAGTCTTACCTCTCTGCTCAGAGGGCAGAGAGCATGGGCAGACGGCTAGCTGACGGTGACAGGGGGTCTGACACTCAGCATGTCCAGCCTGCCAAGCAGTGGTCACCACAAGGAACACATTCCGTGTGCTAATACAGGAGGCACAGGGGTTCTAAGGGTAAAGTTAACTTTGAAACTGAGAAGTTCAACCAATCAGAGCAGATGAGAGCGCAGGGTCCAAAAGAGGGTGAGCCTCTATTTTCAGCTATAGACCCAGAAGAGCAAGAAAACCCAGCATTGCCAAGGGAGGATTCCTGCCTTTCAGTGACTTAACCAAGATCCATCATCTACAGAAACTGTCCAGCCACGCTTTCTATAGTCTGTCCTTTTGAGGTATTAACAACACAATCGCAAAAACTGACACAAGTTACTTATTCAAGGGTAAGTGAAGTGTTTAGATGTTTAAAAGCGTCTCTGAAAAGCATGACATATACTGTAGGCTAGTATCCTTGCTTGGCTCCCACTGAGTCCAGTATAGTCATTGCCACCTTAAATTGTAATTGACTGTTTGCCTGACTTCCCACTAGCAATGCAACTTGAGAGAGAGGTTCCTGCTGGCCCATCTTTGATGGTCAATACACAGCATAATGTCTGGCACTTAACAGGTTCAGAATTATCTGCTTAATAAACTGAACGATACATTGTAGCAATCCAAACTAGACCCACCATGTTCTAAAGTCCAGGAGAAGCCTTTATATACCCAATAGTTAACAATGTTTCAGCTGCCTACAGGGAGCTGTGAATGGACCACTAATGCAGGCAGAATGAACGAACCCTGAGCACAATTCTGAAAGGACGACTGAAGCCCTTGGCTCTCTACTGTGGTACCTCTCACGCCATTTCTGGATTAAGGATCATGACACAAGAACAGAGAATGGAAACTAGATTTTCATATGGAGCTGGAAGATGAGAATTTTACATCCCTAGCATTTAATCAGACAAGCAGTAATAACAATCTAGCTGCAGTTTTGTACAAAATAGATGAAGTATGGATCCTAACCATAGAAGCAACTTCATAGGTTACGCAGACATCAGACTAAACACCAGATCTCAGGTTACTCTCTCCCATTGGAAAAGATGGCCAGTAAAGACAGTTTACAAATTCTTCAGTACACTGTTTGAATGCCTTGACCCTCCTAAGAATCTGAATTCTTGTTGCCTGTATTCCCAATACAGACTAAAAAACAAACAAAACAAAAAACCCTAGCATTTTCTTTTTCTTTTACCAACCTTTCCTTAAGTCCTCACCTGGGCTCAGGAAAGCCACATACTGTCACAAGGCAGCCATTATAATGAGCACAGCATAGTCAGGCCTGATGCTAACAGTGTCTGTATGACCTCATTCAGCATTCACAGGAGATGCAGGGGGTCACAACCACTGTCCTCATTTTATAGATGGCTTGGAGTCAAGTGCTGTACACAAAGCTGTGTACATCGGAAGCAGCCACACAACTAGAAAAGGGCTGGAATCTACCTCGGTGGCTCACTAGTGCGATCTCTCTCTCTCTCTCTCTCTCTCTCTCTCTCTCTCTCTCTCTCTCTCTCTCCTGTTCTAGCCCTGGTTCTTCCACCCCTCACTAATATGGAGAAGGACTGACTGTGTATGGCAATTGTGTCTCCTATGATCTCCTCTCATTACCAGATCATTTTTAATAATATATATATATACATTTGTCAACTTTATCACAGCTAACACAACTAAACCATCTTCATCCGTGTCTGTATATACACTCTGCACTCACAGACATCATGATAGTTGCTTGTCTTTGTGGACTGGATTTATAACACTGCCTTCCTAATGCTTTGACCCTTTAATACAGTCCCTCACGTTGTGATGACCCCCAACCATAAAATTATTTCATTGCTACTTCATAACTGCAATTTTGCTACTGTTGTGAATCATAATGCAAATATCTACTATGTAGGGTGTATTTTTATTGGAACAAACTGACCCAAAACTGTTATAGTCCATTGGTTGAGAACCACTGATTTAGAATATTTAGCGAGAGATGTACTTCTGGGTATCTCTGATGGGTGTGTCCAGGGGGGGATTAGCTGAGGAAAAAAGACCCACCCTGAAAGAACACCATCCTACAGGCTAGGAGCCTTGATGGAGTAAAAAAGGGAAGAAAGGGGGCCTGGGGAGATGGTACGCTTGAAAAGTGTTTGCAGCAGAAACATGAAGACCTAAGTTCAATCCCCAGCACCCACATAAAAAAGCTGGATATGGTGGCACCCAAGTGTAATCCCAGCAGTAGGGAGACAGAAGCAGGAAGATTCTTGGGGTCTGTTCGGCAGCTGATCTAGCTGAGTCTGCAAGCTCAGCGTTTAGAAGAATACTCTGCCTCAAAATATTTAGTGAGCAATCGAGGAAGCCACCTGATCATCTGATAGGCCAGTTAAAATATGGTGAGCCACTCCAGGATCAATCTTCTCAGCTACATATCTTAAAGCTTTGTCTGGATATGAGCTAGCAGTTTCACAACCTAGGCCTATGGCCTAGATACATATATGCCATATCAAACATTCCAGAAACCTACATGTGCTTTTGAAATGCAGTGTTGATCATGAACCAATTTAATGGAGGCTCGGGAATAATGCAAGTCTTTAATGGTAATTTAATAATACATATAAAACAGGTGTTCTACTATTAGAAAAGTAAGAATATGTTTGTAGTAAGTACTCCAAAATACATACATACTTAACACCATATGTCAGAACTATATGCCGAGCATTTGGAAAATATTATTAAGTAGTAGTTGGGATAGTGAAACATTTATCATAGACACCATGGTAATGTGATGAATTAGCTAAAGTGACTACTGGCAACAGGATATCCTCATATTCACTTCCTATTTTTTAACATTTATTTTACTTTTTTTTTCCTTGTTCCGGGTCAACCCTGCTCGTTCTGGTCTTGCCCCGCTTACTTTGGCCGGCTCCACTCGCTCTGGTTGGCTCCGCTCACTCCGGTCGGTCCCATTTGCTCTCTCAGGTCCAAGGATTCGTTTATTATTATTTTTCATAAGTACACTGCAGCTGACTTCAGACGCACCAAAGGAGGGCGTCAGATCTCATTACGGGTGGTTGTAAGCCACCATGTGGTTTCTGGGATTTGAACTCATCACCTTCGGAAGAGCAATTGGGTGCTCTTATCCGCTGAGCCATCTCACCAGCCCTTATTTTACTTTCTTTCCAATTTCACATATGCATGCCTTGCACACAGACCCCCCTACCCCTCCCACCTCCCCATAAGTCTCTCTCTAGCACTTATGTATATCTATTTCATTGTATGACCCAAGGTTAACCAGGGCCATCCGTGTGCCTGTGGGCTTACAGCCGTCCATGGGAGCCTGGTGGGCTCAGTACACAGTGGTAGGGTATACAACTATAGGTATACAGTGGTAGGGTATACAACTATAGGTATACAGTGGTAGGGTATACAACTATAGGTATACAGTGGTAGGGTATACAACTATAGGTATACAGTGGTAGGGTATACAACTATAGGTATACAGTGATAGGGTATACAACTATAGGTATACAGTGATAGGGTATACAACTATAGGTATACAGTGATAGGGTATACAACTATAGGTATACAGTGATAGGGTATACAACTATAG
>LR752563.1:5248-61228 GCA_902729485.2 Mus minutoides | reverse complement strand
TTCTCCCTCTTCAGGACATATGAAGAGCCAGGAGTGCAGAGGTGGGGTAGAGCCCGGGAGCCCCTCCCCCCCTGCCTTGACTGACTGTTGATATGGCCCATCTTGGGTGCGTTCAGTGCGCATTACTACAATGGATGTGAGTTCATGGTTACATGCTGGTTTTTAGCTTTATCTCCTGACAGTTATATAATTCTCTGCATTGTTTTTATTTTTAGTTCTTTGAGAATTTCATAAACATATTTTAATCACACTCACCAGCCTACTCCCATCCAACTTGTATCTTCTTGGTTTTCTTGTTTTAAGACCACCAAGTACAATCTGTACTGTCCATATACTCTTGGACACGCTGCCACCCAATGGAGAATGATCGCCCTATCAGTGGCTACACAAAGAAAACCAAATCCCCTGTACAGAATTTGATTCGAATTTTTTCTTTTTAAAACTGGGACTTCAGTATTTTAACTTTTTGAAAATACACTTCAAATTGAAGGCTCCCCAAACGACTCACAGGTTATCTATCACTGCTCCGTCTTAGTCAAACAGCTGATTTTGTCAGAAGAGAATTCCCACTTTGTGCTGCCTCTTTAATCCACACCTCCCAAGATGTCTAATAAACCACAAGGTGGGACCACACACCGGCAGATAGATGGATTTTCAGACCAGCCTAGGCCACAACTGCCATTTTGTGCCAGCATCCAGATTACACCTGATAGGCCAGTTAAAATACTGTGATCTACTCCAGGATTAATCTTATCAGTTATATATCTTAAAGTTTTGTCTGACTCATACAAATATAAAGAAATGACCCAAGAATTCCAATGTTAGGTTGCTCCTTATCTGGGTAAGGGGCATGTAAAAATGAAATTTCAAATTTCTTCTTGGAAAACAAATGCTTTATCAAAAAAGTATATGAAAACCAAGTTTAAAAGGAATGGCTATCAATTGATATATAATATTTAACGTATCAAAAAACTCAACTTTTTCAACAATATTTTACTTGTTAAATAAGGTCTTCTGAGGCGTGCGTGGCCAAGCCAGAAGAGTCTTGGTTTTCTCCTCTTTATCACAGCACAGTAGTAAATAGATCCTTCTTTCCATTTACATAATACACCATGCAGATGGTAAACTGTAGTCAAGCAATTTATGTTACAAAGGAAATAATCAAGTATCTCGGATTGTGTTGTCATTAAACTATGTGATACATTTAAACAAACAAACAAACAAACAAACAAAAATGTCCAGTTAACTGAAGTTGTCAAGCAAGAAATGGAACACAGTTCCCTTGAATGATAACCTGATCTCCCTCCTAACATGCTTAAGATGGATTCATCGTAATCAGCCTAAAATGTGAAATGTTCTTAATCATTTCCCCATTGGCCCCTGCAAAAGAAACAAAAACTTCTCAACTTACCTCCATCACAAAACAGACATTGTTAGATTACAGAATCTAGATTTTGTAAAATGGTTACTTTCTAGAGCTCTATCCCTGAGAGACTGCCTTATTTTTGCAGCTGTTACATTTTTACCTCGGAACTTTCAAATGGAAGTTAAATGGGGAGATGGAAAAAGAAAGTTAAACTAGTTTATATTTCAATACAGAGTGGCAAGTACCATTAAAACTTGTCTATTGAAATAATATTGGCCAGAATTCTGAAAGCCAAAATCTATGACTTCTTAGACCCATTAATTGCAGCAGGCTTTAAAATGCTTTACCTTAAGAATTCTTTGTGAGATTCTAATTTTTTGACAGTCTCTCCTTCCACAGAGCTTTATATGGGGTTATTCTTATAGATATTTACTGAATTCAAGAGAGTTGTGAAGAGTCCTTGTTGCTGTCTGTATTCAAGCCTGACATGTTGTGATGTCTTCAAGTTAGGTCACAATGAACTTCTCATCCTTTCCTCTCTCTTGGTCCTCCAGTGGATCTTTGTTCCCTATGTAGGCTTGTAAATCCATTGAATTAACCGACACCTTCCAGTTTCAGCACAACTGCATCATATGACATCAAAAATTCACCCCATCGAACTAGAAAGGCTTTATGTGTGGTCTGTCCAGGAACAGAGGTTAAAGGCTGGGGTGTTGGAACTGATCTATATCTTGATGGTGATGGTATGTACCTTCCTTCCCAGAGAATCTACAAGTAAAACCTCTTTCCCTTGCATGATCTGAATGTGTGTGGCCTTCACATTACACATCACAGAACAGGGTTTTCTAAATGTTATATGATGTGACAGATAAAAACAAACCAGGAAGACAGTTCATTGTCACAAGGTACAATCTCTACTCCTATGCACATGATTGCCTGTAATAAAAACTGGGGGAAATACTTTAAGTTTAGGATGTTGACAAGCGTGTGGTAATAGAGTTGAGATTTCCAGCATTCTTCTTACCCTCTTTTGTAGCTGGAACATAAGTCAGAGATGAATGTCAGGCATGGTGGCAAGCAGCCTTACTCTCTGACTCACCCCACCAGAGCTGGGTTCCCAAATTTTACTTCAGAATCTGAGTTTGTATCAACTGTATCTTAGTTTTTAATCATCTGCAGTGCAAATTGTACAAACTATGACAATTCTGTGTTTTTAATTTTTTAAAAAACACCTGTCAGTACCATAGTCTGCCAATTATCAGTACCATCTGTCAATTGTTCTTCAAGAAAACAGCTGGGAGAAGTGTAATGGCCACTTTAGACTGCAGCATCTACAAACACTCAAGAACTTCTCTCCAGGCCAGTCTGACTCTAACCTTCTTTCTTCCCTACCTGGTGTTGGGATGTTAGAAGAAATAAAGGTTGGAAGAGAGGTAGAGACAAAAGAACCCAAATAAAATAGACTGAAAATTTATGCCTACACATACACATGACAAAGATACAGTCACATAGACACAAACACACTCTCTCTCTCTCTCTCTCTCTCTCTCTCTCTCTCTCTCTCTCTCTCTCTCTCTCCTTTTACTCACCACTGCTTTAGCATGACCCAGTGCCCAGTGGGAGGGGCAAATGGTGTCTTATATTTTTATAAAAAACAATTTTGTCTTCAAGAACACATTAAAGGTATCTAATAGACCAATCTCAAAGAGCTGGTGAACCTAAAATATTGTTTCAAAGAATTTAAAACCCACAAAGGTATTTAGCAAGTTATTAGAACCATGGTTCATCCACAGACAAACACTGCAAAAATAAAAAATAAAAAATGAAGAGTCAGGTAAGGCCATATCTATCACCAAATACCTCTCTCTACTGAGTGGATCTTCAAGTGGGCATACGGTATGAGTCACACACACGCTGTCAAGCTAAATGTTTTAAATGTTTATCAAACAAAGCTCTAGGCTCAAGGATTCTAGAAAGCTCTCAGATTTCTTTCCTGTCTTTCACCCAGTGGGGATAAACAAACCCCACTGATTTCCATCTCCGAGTTCCTCAAGTGCAAACCAAGGTGAGTCACACTGGCTTGCTTTGTTTTTTAAGTTTATTTTTATCTTTTTAAAAATATGTTTATTTATATATGTTGTGTGAGAGAGAAAGACAGAGACAGAAACAGAGACAGAAAGAGGAACAGAGAGAGGGAAGTACAGAGGAGAGAGAGAGAGAGAGAGAGAGAGAGAGAGAACACACAGAAGAGGGCATCTAATCTCCTAGAAGGGAACTGGATTTATCCATAAGTTGTGAGACCCTCAAGGGTACTGAGAGCTGACCTCAGTCTGAAGAACTGCAAGTGCTTTTAACTGCTGAGCCATCTCTCCATTCCTGGCAGTGCTCCTTTCTGTAGAGAGTTCACACACACACACATACATACACAGTGCAAGTGCACACAAGCCCAAGTGGGCAGCTTCGTGTCCTGGTCCCTAAGTCACACATCACTAAAGATTGGGACACTCGAGTCAGAGAGAGGTAAGGGTCCTCAGTCAGACATCCAGCTGCATGTTCAAAACAAGTTCTTCCCATTGGCTAAATCATCACCTGGCTCAAATATTCAGAAAGCCCAGATGGGACATGACAAGCTTTTCAGACTAAAAGGATGATCTCTACAGCTAACCACCAGGTCTCCTGGGGACATTCTCAATGAGCAGGATCTCTGGGTTAATGCATGGACTCGGCTCGCTCAGGATTCTCCTTAGGCTTTCAACCCTACAGTCTAGGCCTGGTATTCTGTTGGTCTACTACCATTGACAGATTCAGTCATTCATGCTGTCCTGATTTACAATGGTTCAGCTCCAATTTTTAACTTAACAGTAGAGCGAAAGCAATACACAGTCAGAAGAGACTGTGTTTTCCATCTGAATTTGGCCTCTTCCTGGGCTAGCAATGTACAGCATGACTCTCTCCCAGATCTCAGGTGGAACTGAGCTGTCTGTTGATCGCATGATCGCAGGAGCAAGCTATCAGCACTCTACACACAATGTTGTATACCCTGTGACATTTGGATACACACATTTAGTCAAAATTATATTAGCATATCTCAACATTTGGGAGGTAAAGGAAGGAGAATCCTAAGTTCAGGGTCATCCTTGGCTACTCAGTGACTTCAGAGACTCCGAAGGTGGTGAGGTGGGAGGTAGACAGAGCTCACTTGGTAAAGTTGAAGAGCTGAGTTCAGTCATGGAACCCATATAAAAAGGTGGGTGAATAGTTACAAAGGAAAACTTAGTCTTCTCCAAAGAGCCTCAGCGGATATAACCGCCACACTTAGACTCTTAGAATGCTGTGTGGGGGCAATTTTTTCTTCTTAGACTTTTGCTTATATATTTTGGTTTCTGATTGTGTTTTGTGGTGTGTGTGTGTGTGTGTGTGTGTGTGTGTGAGAGAGAGAGAGAGAGAGAGAGAGAGAGAGAGAGAGAGAGAATGTGTTTCTTGATGTGTGTTTCTTGGGGGTTTTGTTTGCTTGTTTTTAAAGAAAGGGATAAAGACATGGGTAGGTAGGAAAGTGGGGAGACTGGGAGACTGGGAGAGTTTGGGGAAGTGGAAAAGAGTGATCAGAATGTATTGTATGAAACAACTTGTTAAAATTAAAAAAAAATAAAACTTAAAGCTAAAAATATTAAAATAAAACAAAATAGGGGAGGGGGAAAGCTGGGTGGATTGGCTTGTTTGTAATGGCAGCTCTGGAAAACAGAGTCAGGTTTGTGGGCCAGCCAGCTAAGCCGCCTCAGTGAGCTCAAGACCAGTGAAAACCCTGTCTGAAAAAGAGAAAGGTGGACAGCTCCTGAGAAGTGATATACAAGTTTGCCCTTTGACTTTCACACACACACACACACACACACACACACACACACACACACATGTACACACACCTTTGTGTCGAATGAGTTACACAGCTATAGTTTAACCTGCATGCCACAGTGGGCCTGCCTAAGCTATGATGGCCATTAGGTTATGTGTATAAATGCACTTTCTACTTAAGAGGATTTTCAACTTACCATGTGTTTAGTGGGCTGTATATAGCCCATCAGAAATGAGAAGCATCTGTAAGAGTCAGAGTATTAAGCTCCATTTATCCCTCAACTATTCTTCCGGTTCTCTCTGGTATATTTTCACTACCTCAGCAAGGGCAGTCCTACCCATCCGTTCACACATACGCAGAGCCTGGGAAGCCCAGTCTGCAGCGTCCTCATCCACTGAGCCTTCCGGCTCACACAGGTGTCTGCTGTGGTTCTCACTGCCCCTTCCCAATGCCTCCCTCTCTGCTGCTCTAAAAAACGCCTCCTACTCCACCCCTCATCTCCTCCAGGCTCAGTTAAATTCTCCTCCCCCTCATCTCTCCCACAAGACAAAATTACAAAGTTCTTCCACGGTGTGATACCAAAGCCCAAACTGCCAGGAACAAGCCCTCTTCTTTCCCCTCTGCTCTTGGCAGCCATCTTAGCTATCAGTGACATTGCATCGTTCTCCAGGGCTGTGTCTTATTCTATCTCCTGATCTCCCAGAGAGGAGTAAACAAGGTACTATGTCACCAAATTAGTGTTAACCACAACCAAGACAACTTTTATAAAGGACAACATTTAATTGGGACTGGCTTACAGATTCAGAGGTTCAACCTACTGTCATCAAGGCAGGAAGCCTGGTAACATCCAGGCAGGCTTGGTGCTGGAGGAGCTAGAAGTTCTACATCTTGTTCTGAAGGCAAACAGGAACAGACTGTCTCTTCCACACTGGGCACAGCTTCAAAGCCCACCCCCACAGTGACACACACCTCCTAACAGTACCACTCCCTTTGGGTCAAACATATTCAAAGCACACCCCCCCCCCAAAAAAAATTACTGTTTCTACCTCTGCTTTGAGAAGTCATAAGTAAATACGCTGCTCTGGGAATAAGACATCTAGACCGTTCCATTTCACCACTGCTTCCTATAATGTATGTCTCACTTGAAAGTAAACCAGTATTTGAAAACCCTAAATTGCTCATCAGCCTTACAAAGGGGTCAATTACCTTCCCTAAGGAAATATAAATGGAAAACAGATGCCTGAGCACTATTAAAATGCCTAACTCAAGTCAAGTGCCCACACAGTCCTAGGGGTTCTGGGCTATATTCTCATTCCTGGCTACATCAGGAAAACTGGGTTCCTTTTTCTAGATCCAAATTTTAACTGCTAAATGACGTTAGGTTTCCAAGGGGCTCAATGATAGGTAAGTATATTATCATCTCAAGTTTTATTTATGAGACATCTCAAATGTGTCTTTTCTAACATTTGAAAACATTCCCTGTACTCTGTGGGAGAAAGCTGTAAAGCTACTGGGACTATGGATAAGGCAGAGTACAGAATGTTCTTCTCACAAGGTGGCCTTCTAGAAAGAACTGCATAAACTATGAAAACTGAATACACTTGAAAACAAAGACAAAGTCTGGGCAGTGGTGGTGCATGCCTTTAATCCCAGCACTTGGGAGGCAGGGGCAGGCGGATTTCTGAGTTCGATGCCAGCCTGGTCTACAAAGTGAGTTTCAGGACAGCCAGGGCTACACAGAGAAACCCTGTCTCGAAAAACAAACAAAAAATCAGTTTTTAAAAATAAAAAGTGCTTTATTAGCACTACTCGAGCTGAGCTCAAATGCTAAGAGCCCTCTGGTACTCTACACAGATCTTTGGCATTTCCTTTCACCCTCAAGACAGAGTCTCACTGCCTAGGTGGGACAACAGTACATTTTCTCAAATTCCTCTAACACTTACTCCATGGGAAGGCACAGAGAAGAAATGGCCGCAGTGAGAATTTACAGTGGGCAGGGTGAATACTCAGACACACTCCAGTGAGCCTGCTACTCCGTGCAGGAAATGAAGGTAGTTCGAAGGACACTGGAACCATACAGCTACACTGGGAGTGTTCACAAGAAGGCAGAAACCTGAAGTTTGTAATACAAAATCATCCCCCATTGGTGAGCATATCCATTCCCCCTGTGGTGAGGAGGATGACGACAGGGATCGAGGAAAGCTTGCTCTACCTCACAGCTGGGGTTATGCTCCCTACACAGGAAGGCTGGCAGCAGAGCAGCTCATGGCTATGGGGGCTTGCTCATATTCCTGCCCATCAGGAAGCAGAGATCCTCAAATGCCATCCCTAGCAACCTACCTTCTCCAGCCAGGCTCTACTTTCTAAAGCAGTGGTTCTCAACCAGGGGGTCATGACTCCTTAGGGGTCTGACCACCCTTTCATGGAGGGGGGGGAACTCAAGACCATCAGAAAACATAGACTTTACATTATGATTCATAATAGTAGCAGAATTGCACTTATAAATAATCTTATGGTGATAGGGGCTCACCACAACATGAGGAACTGAATTAAGGGTCACAGCAACAGGAAGAATGAGAGCCACTGTCCTAACGGTCATATAGTGTCCCCAAATGGTGCCACCAGCTGGGGATTAGGTGTTCAAACACACACACACACACACACACACACACACACACACACAAACACTGACACACACACACACCAATAGACATTTTATCTTCAAACCATAATTAAGTGCTCAAATTATGAAACAAATCATCAAAGCTCTTTGCCAATCAAATACAGAATGTAGGGCTGCCAATGTGTGATCTCTAGTACACACTTACCAAGCTGGAGAATATCCAAAGATCTTTAGCACAATAATATATTCCTAAAATTCAAACCCCTGCTTCACAGTTTTAATGCCCAGATTTCCATGCTAATCTTTATCTGAATAGCAATGATGTTACCGAGATGCATAGCAGATGTGGGCTGGGAAGATCTAAGTGTGCTAAGTAGCAAGTATGAAGACCTTACTTCCAACTCCCAACACCCAGCAGAAAGCTGGGCATGGTGGAGAGCGGCTGCAAACCCAGCTGGGGAAGGAGACACAGGAGGATCCAGGTGGGTCGCTCAGCAGCCACTCTACAACCAGTGAGCTCCAGCCTCACACTGCCTCAAAAACAGGGTGGAGAGTAACAGGGGAGAGACCCAGGCCTCTATGCAGGCATAGACGCAAAGACAAGGGGGCAACTCCAGTTTAGATTAAACTTAATTATAATAAATTACGTTAGGAGGAGGCATCATTTTAAAAGTCATATTGTCATAATTAAACGAGATGGGTAGAAAACCAAAAGTATCCGTAATAAGCAAAATACAGTTTAAAAAGTTTAAATGGTACAAAAAAAAATCAGAATTGGTCGGGGCAGGATGAAACGGTCATTCTGCAGTAGAAGACGGAGGATGGATGAACACTCTTTACAGTGGGGGAAATGTCATGACCATCCTGCAAAAGAACAGGAATGCAGAAAACCTGCTGGAGCTGGTGGAACAGAGCCCCCTGCTGGCCACTGATGGGATGTACACAATAGTTTTTATAATGCAAATCTCAGGATCTTCAGTAAAATCGACCTTTTCTTTGTCTTAATCAGCCGGAAGCAAATGAAGCACCGCACACCCTTTTGAGGTTGCTCTAACCTAGTTACAGTGGAACCTGGAAAATTAGCCAAAATCCACACTACTCAGAGGACCTGCATTTCCCCTCTGTGTGAAAGTCAGCAGAACCTGACAGAAGAGAAGGGCCCCTTCGCGGGTTCTGAAAGAATGAACATCCTCCTTGAAATAGGAGGAGGGTTTCAGATGTGAAACTCAAAACTCAAACGCCACTTTAAATCTTCTGTTTAAAACGGACCTTTGGGGTGATGATGTCTGTCACGCTCTGTAATGACGATTCGAAATAAAATTGCCTCTTGAACATTTTTTTTAAAACCTTCGATAAACTTCAGTTATATGATGGTTCTTTTAGGATACAAATAGATTCTTTTAATTGAGATGGTGAGAAATTACTTTGGCCGAAGAACTTGAAATATTTACAAAAGTGTATATATATATATATATATATATATATATATATATATATATATATATAATCTTCATGTTACTTTAAAGGCATGTAAATGAGGTTGTCTTCAATTTCACTTCTTGGCAGTGGTGTTTCACTAGAAACAGTACAGCTGAGTCCCACAGAGCAGGCTCCTGTGAAACGTACCCACCTTCCAGAAGGCGGGTGATGGTAGTTGCCCAGTTAAGGAATATTCCTTTCTGTATACACTTTCCTCCTGGGAACTAATGGGTTGGTCTCATCGAACCCTGCAGGAGCCTTCACGCATGAGCACCGAGCCATCTCTGTGTGGGTCTTCACTTCCCCTCAAGTATGTTTTCCTTATAGAAGCAACAAAGTCTTGACTGTCACAGGCCACCTATACTTCCTCTTCTTGTAGTAAAGTTTCCGGAATCAGTCACTAGCCATTATTAATAGCAGCTACCATGCTAAGGCCAGATGGGGAGCAGTGTGGCCATGAAGAAAGTGTTTTCTTTATGTTCATGAAATAAAATTAAACTGAAACAAATTTCCACGGATATTTCAGGACCTAAGAAGCTGAGAGAAAAGTTCTCTCCACTTTTTCCGCTGCGGTACTACAAAACAGCAACGACAAAACAAAGAAAACCCGCAGTGTTTTGAAAAATAAACATCTAACCTGAAATATTTATTTTAGAAGTGATGTCAAGAAAGAACGAATACTGTACTGAACAATGTTCTCAACTGAACTCACCGATCACGATCGAAGACTCACAGTGATAATAACCATTGCTCTGTTTTTTCTTCAGCATGGAGCAGAGATCTATCTGGTACAATAGTTCTTCTCCAAATCTGTGGTCGATAAATTGTTCATACAATCCAGGCTCGATTTTTCTCACTCCCTTGAAAGGACAAAACAAATCCATGTCAGGCAATCATTGCACTGGGCAGCCAGATCATATGTCTCTCAGTCTCTCAGAACCTTTTGTACATTTTGGATTCAGAACTGCCTCCCAGCACTTGAAAATAGATGCCACAAAACTGTTGGGTTTTTTGGTTTTGGTTTTGCTTTAAGTCTCCTTGCCCAGGGAGGGCTGTATTTAAAGCCATCAATTAAGCGTGCTAATCTGATATGGTGCACTTGAAACTCTGTACATCTTTAAGCATCAGAACTGAGAAACCATGAAATGAGACATCAAGGGCAGAGTAACCATTTGCAACAATAGATACGTGTTGGTATCAGGGGCAGAGTAACCATTTGCAACAATAGATACGTGCCAGTATCAGGGGCAGAGTAACCATTTGCACCGCCCGTGGGTGGGTGGTTTTAAAGCACTGCAGATCTCGGTATTTCATAGGGAGGGGACCTTCTGATAATACACAGGGCGGAGACCAATGGCTCTTCTGCATCTTCCTCCATCTGCCTTTCCTGGTTTTCTGTACAGCAAGGGCAGCAGACGCTGAAGACTGTAGCAAGGTCCTCTTGGTGCTACTGTAACCTCCCAGCAGGAAATATCATCCCCTCTCCTCAATATGACAGTGTCCTGACACTGCAACCTCAGGAGTCCCAAGACAGACTCTGAGTTTTACTTTTTCTATTAATTTTTACTTTCTACTAATACAATTTTTCCCTATTAATAATACAGATTCATAGAAATTCTCTATAAGGACAGGAGACCATGTGCTCTTGTTCTATTTCATTTTCCCTATGCAAATGAAAATCAGTTTTTAATTTTTACATGAATATGGCTTTATCCTCAGTGCCTCTTAAAAACCAGTTCCATTGTTTCAGTAAATTTGCCACATCAATATTAATATACAGATTTCAAGATGCTTTTGTTTCTACATGCTCCACTGTATGAAGTAACATGTTATTTATCTAGTAGGCTGTTGCCCTTGATAGTTAATAGTATAGTAAGAAATGCTTGTGTTGCGTGTTTAACTGCTCCCTGCCTCCCCGTCCCCCACTTACAGCCCTTCTCAGCTCAGTTTTAGAATTCTATTATGCCTGCAAAGGCTGAACACGTTGGGATATCCCCGACCAAAAAAAAAAAAAAAAAAAAAATTTCAACACCCCTTCATAATAAAAGTCCTGGGTCGATTTGGGATACAAGGAATATATGTCAGCATAACGGGTGATTTACAGCAAGCCCACAGCCAACATCAATGTAAAGGAAAAGAAATTCAAAGCATTTCTACTAAGATCGGGAATAAGAGAATGCTGTGTGTTCTCTCCATACCTATTCAATATAGTACTTCAAGTCTTAGCTAAAGCAATAACACAACTGTAGAAGATCAAGAGAGTATACACAGGACAGGAAGAAGTCCAGGTATCTTTAGTTGCAAATGGTATAATAGTATTATACATAAATGACCCTAAAAATTCTACCAGAAAGCTCTATAGGGCTGATAAACATGTTCAGAAAACAGCAGGATACAAAATCAATACACAAAAAATCAGTAGCCTTCCTATATACGAATGACTAACAAACTGAGAAAGAATTCAGGGAAACAATTCTCATAATAGTCTCAAAAATAATAAAATATTTTTGGGTAATTCTAGCCAGGAAGGTGAAAGACTTGATTAATATAAAATAATTATATATACATATATATATAATTATATATATATATATATATATATATATATATATATATATATCCCTGAAAACAGCAGAGAAAGAAATTGAAGAGGATATCAGTAGATGGAGACATCTTCATGTGCTGGTAAGATTACTATAGTAAAAATGGCCATTGTATAAAAAGCAACCTACAGATTCAATGCAATCCCCATCAAAAGCCCAACACAGTTCTTTACAGAATTTGAAAGGACAATTCTCAGCTTCATATGGAAATACAAACCCCCTAAGATACTAAAATTATCCCAAGCAAATAAAGAACTGCTGGGGGTATCACTATTCCCAATTTCAAGTTGTACTACAGAACTATGGTAATAAAATCATCATGGTATTGGCATAGAAACAGATATGCGATCAATGGAATTCAATTTAAGACCCAGAAATAAGTTCACACCTATGGACACCTGGTTTTTGATAAAGAAGCCAAAAATACATAGTGAAAAGAAAAAAGACAGATTGGTCAAATTGGTTGTTTGCATGTAGAAGAATGCAAATAGATAAACTTTTATCACCCTGCACAAAATTCAACTCCAAATGGATCAAAGAATTCAACATAAAACCAGATACATTGAAGCTGACAGGAGAGGAAGTGGGGAGCAGTCGGGAACACACCAGCACACAACTTTCTTTCTAATCAGAACGCCAAGAGAACAGGACCAATGACAATAAGTGGAGCCTCAGAAAACTAAAAAGCTGTTGTGTGGCAAGGGACGCCATCCGACAAAGCAGCACCCAGGCTACAGAATGGGAAATTGTTTTAAATAACTACACACCTGATAGAGGGACAACATGAGTTATATGAAGAACCAAAAAAAAATTAGATGTAAGAAAACAGCCCAATTAAAAATGGGGTACATATCTAAACAGAGAATTTTCAAAAGAGAAATGACAGATAGCCAAGAAACACTTAGAAGAAATGTTCAACACCCTTACGTCATCAGGGAACGACAATTCAAAACTCCTTTGAGATTTCACCCTATACCAGTCAGAATGGCCAAGATGAAAAAGACAAGTGAGGGCTCTGATAGCTCCTGCTGGTAAGTGGAGAATGGGGAACACTCATCCATTGTTGGTGGGAGCGCACGCTGGTGCAGCAACTATGTAAATCGATGTTGGAGCTCCTTAGGAAGCTGGGCATAAGTGTGCCCCTTAGGCAAATACCCAAAGGACACTACAGAGCCACCTGATCAACCATGTTCACTGCCAGTTTTCATAGCAGCCCGAATTGGAAACAGCCTGATGTCCATCAATGGAGGAATGGATAAAGAAAACATGGCACATTTACACCAAAAACTCTTACTCAACTAGTTTTTTTAATGGTACCATGAAATTTGCAGGTAAGTGGATGGAACTAGGAAAGATCATTCTGAGTGAGGTCACCCAGACCATATAAAGTAATATCTGGTCAGAGGTCGGTCTCTGGAAGACACTTATGGTATATATTAGCTTATGTGTAGATTTTAGTTGGTAAGTCTTTAATAAGCAAGCTGCAATCCATATAACCACAGAGGCTACATATGGAGTGAGAGATCTGGGGTGGGGAGAAAATGGATCTCCCTAAGATGGGGAAATGGACAGCTATGGATTGAAGAGAGTAGAGGTAACTGGAATGAATGGGAGGATCAAATGGTAAGGGTGAGGGAAATGGGGTTAAAAGAGATACAGATAAAACTCGAGGCTATTGGAAAAGTCATATGCAACCTAATGCGGTAGAAGCTTTCTAAAATATATACATGTATGAAGGCTACCGAAACGGCCTAATAACAAAGGAGATGGGCCCCAACTGGATAGTTCTCACCTCCAAATGAACTTTCTACTACAGGAAATGAGTCATAGCTAATTGAGTTGCTGGCCATATGGATCCCATTGGGAACTCCCAAAAGACTCAGGGTACTGCCAAAGTTATTGGTTGTTCTCCACAAAGTGAGAGCAAGGCTCTGTTGCTGAAGACAACATGGATAACTCACTAAACACGGAGAAGTAGAGCTGGTGCCTAACGGAAGCCCCCATACCTACTGACTACTTCATGTTCACGGTACAGGATGCTCTGCACACTAGCAAAGGAGAAAAGTAAACGCCAACCCAGCTACAAACTCTTTAATCTACAGTGGTGTCCTGCCTGTAAGATGTGCTAGTGCCATGGTGGCACTAAGCCTGTGGGAGTGGCCAGCCAGTATATAATGGGATTTAAGCCACACCCTGTGAGACGGAGCCTATCTCCAACATTGCCTGGAGATCAGATAAGCCAGGGACTTAGGGAAAAATCAAATACTACTTACTGTTCTGCCAAAGCAGCAGTCCTCAACATGTGGATCTCCACCTCTGTGGGATAGCAGATATCCTACATACAGGCATTTGCATTACAATTCATAACAGCAGCAAATTACAGTTATGAAGTAGCAATAACTTTATAGTCAGGGGTCACCACAACATAAGGAACTCAGAGAGTTGCTGCGCTGGGAAGGTTAAGAACCACTGTGCTAAAGGAACGCAGCAATAAAATAACTCCTAGCAACATTCTGCTAGACTCATAGATCATTGCCTTACTTGGTGCTCAGCCATCATGAGAATCTTCCTCCTGCAGTAATTGGGAACAAATACAGAGACTCACAGCTGGAAAATGTGTGGTGTGAGAAACCTTGGGACCCTTAGTACTAAACAGGATGTCTCTGACAAATCCCTTACCTCAGGGCTCAGGGAACCCTGCAGAAGAGGAGGCAGAAAGAGAAGATGGAGAACAGACTGGAAAGACCTCTAGACCCAACAGGATGTGTTTCGCGTCTATATAGTTTATGATATTCTTTAGTACCAGGCTCTCCTTTACTTCTTCCAGTTGACCTTTGTGGAGGCTAGATTCAGGCACAGCACTGAGTCACTCGCCATCACTGTGGGGGTTGATGTGTGGTTTTAGAGCCAATAGAGGTTTTGTTTGCTAGCTTTTAAATAAAATCGGTGTCTAATTTTTTTTTAAAGTTCTGAGAAAATGAAAATGATTTTACTTGTCTTCTAAATGCTTTTCTTTCTCTCTGTGTGTATGCATTCATGCATGGTTGTATTTGTGCATGCATGCGTGTGCATCTATGCATGTGTGTGTGTGCATGTGTGCCCATGTTGTTTTATTCTTATTTAACTTGTTTAGTTAGTTATTTGGTAAGTTACTTGGATGGGCATGGCTCAGTGCACATTTGGAGGTCAGAGGAGAACTCAGAGAGGGTGGGTCCCCTCCTCCCCATGTGGAACCTGGGGATGGAACTCAAGTTTTCAGGCTTTTCAGAAAGGACCTTCAACCACCAAGTCACCTCCGCGGCCCCCCAAAAATGAGAGAGATACAAGAGCGCCCGCAAACCCACTTCCTCAGCTCATGAATTGTGGAAAATGACAAAAGCCAACTATTTTATAAAAATTCTGGACAGCAGATGCTGGCGTGGATGTGGAGAAAGGGGAACACTCCTCCACTGTTGGTGGGACTGCAAGCTTGTTCAACCACTCTGGAAATCAGTCTGGCGTACCTCAGAAAATTGGACATAGTACTACCGGAAGATCCAGCAATACCTCTACTTGGCATATATCCAGAAGAGTTTCCATCTGGTTATAAGGACACATGTTCCACTATGTTCATAGCAGCCTTATTCATAATAGCCAGAAGCTGGAAAGAACCCAGATGTCCCTCAACAGAGGAATGGATACAAAAAATTTGGTACATNGGCCTAGTTGGCCATCATTGGGAGGAGAGGCCCCTTGGTCATACAGACTCTATATGCCCCAGAACAGGGGAATGCCAGGGCCATTACGTGGGAGGGTGTGGGTAGGGGAGCAGGGCGGGGACACGGGAGGGTAAGGGAAAATTTCTGGATAACATGTGAAATGTAAATGAAGAAAATATCTAATAAAGAGAAAAAAATTAAAAAAAAATTCTGCACAGCTGACTTCTAATATTCATCTTAAGATGTTGGCTTTGATTACCAAGTAAAACAAAAATTCCATAACTCATACCATGCAGAAAGTGCACTTCAGAAAGGCATGAGACTCTGGGAGAGTCTGAAGCTCTGTTTCCTGGTCAAAATAAAAAATTTAATAAAGAATCTAGAAATAGGTGAGAATTGCTTAATCTTAAATTTACTGGGACGCTGGCATCATCTTTGCTCTCTGGAGAATGTGCTGCGTATAGGTAGCCCATCTCCTTTCTCATAAACCTGAATTCATCTCACCATCCAGCTCTGGCGACTGATGGGTTTTTATAATAATAAAGGGACTGGTGTGAGCTATATAGGAAGACCCTGTTTCAAAAACTAAATAAATAAGAAACAAAAAGTCATCATTCTGAGAAAATTGGTACCTATATTAAAGTCAGATATTGCTTGAGGCAAGGCTAAGAAAGGTCCTATTTTTGTAAGGAATCTATATGATTTCCAAGATAGCCTCAGACGTATCCCCGCTCAAGGTCATAACTTCAAGTTCACATGTGTGACTGGGTGTGATGGCACTGTTCAGACTCAGGACTTCCAGTGACTCCCAAATCTGTCACAGGTCAGCTCTGCCCTTCCTAGTGTGTCCTATGTTTAAAGGTAGAAGGTATTAACATGCCAGAAAAGCTCAAAGAGAAGCCTCAAATTGTAAAACCCAGGGAAGCACAGCCTATAATAAAATCTAAGTGAGATTGCTTCAAACGTAGAGAAACTCTATGAGGGGTATCTCTGACAACGCTGTGCTAAGAACGCTACAAACTTGTGTTTGAAGTATGCAGGATGACAGTCTAATATCCCATATAAAGGTTATTTTCCCTGGAAATTAACAAGGACAGCATACGTTTTAAGGGCTTCAGATATATAACTGTGCTAAGTATATCACATTCGTCATGCACGATTACACTGAAAGAAGAAATAGAAGCTAAATACAGATGGTTACTGTTTATATGTATGAAATTGTCAAAATAAAAATCATTCTAAGTAAATGCAGGATATTATAATCTGAAGCAATTTCCTAGCGGAAATAAGTATCAAACAGAAGGTTCCAAGGTTGTCTTAATTGTTAGAGATGACTTGAGATTCACTGCCTTTGGCATCCTTTCAGCCCCAGAAATGATCAGTGTTGGTCAAGGCCATCTGTTAGCCTTTGGGGCATGGCCATGAAGCTCTGTACCTTGGCACCCAAACAGCCAACTCCTCAGAAATGCCACCACAAGAGCCCTCCCGTATATTTAGAATTGTCTGATGGCAGAAATCTAAATGATAAATAATGGAGATGATTTACTCTGGAAGCCCTTGCAGCTTCATTGACATCAACTCAATGATATACATAATTTAAAATGGGCCAAAGGGTGTTCAGACTGAGCACCCAGATCTATCTTTAATACGGTGAGAGATGTGGAATAAGAAAAGTCACAGTAGCTCACAATAAGTGTAATATCTTATTTGTTATAATAATCACAATTTACATAAACAAATAAAATGAAGGAGTTGTCCTACTGACAATAAGCTTAATTTTCAGGATCTCTGCTATTTTTTTTTAATTCCCAGATACAATTAGTTTTTAAAGAAATATGTGAGACAATTCAAGAAATTCCTGCAACAATGACCTAAAACCAACATTAAAGATGTATTAAGAGTTGAACCAAACTAGACTAGCCTTTTGGGCATTGGCTAGTTAAAAATCAATGATAACTTCCTTACTGGAGTGGTAAAAGGCAGTTCTTCAGTGGTGTGTTAAAACTTTTAAAATTATTTTTAATGATCACTATTCTTATTGAAAATTATCCTATTGGTACTCAATATTATACTTAAAAAAAATTGGAATCGGCATAGAGATGTGAGGAAAACATCAGTTTGAAATTCCCCACCACCCCAGTCCTCTTACTGTAATTATAATTTATGGAGTTTACACACATGGTTGCATCTGCACCATGATAGGAAACATTTATCCCTGGTGAACTACAGGCTTCCTCAGCTCCTCTCAGAACAACTGTGCAAACTCAGACCCACCCAAGCTTGCTTATGACTGACACAAGCTTTCATGGTCCCACCTACAGGCTCGGGAACAGTCAGGGTTCTCAGCCCAGCAAACAACAGAACGCTGGCACAAGACCACTATGTGCACACAGGAAATGACTCTCATTCCCTGTGACTAGGGAAGAGAGACTACAAGGACGCCTAGGGGCTGGAGAGACGGATCCTCAGCTAAGGCCACTTCTTCCTCTTCCAGACGGCCCGTTTGGGTCCCATGTGTGCTGGCTCACAACCTCTTGTAACTACAGTCCAGGGGATTTGATCACCTCTGGCTGCTGTAGACAGCCACGTGAATGTGGCATTCATTCACATAGGCACACATAAATAAAATAACAAAATAATTAATAAATATAAATAAAAACAAATATTTTAAAAGAACTCACAGAAGTTACTTTAACACAGAAGAGGTATGTAAATGACTCAAGTCATTTAAAAAGCCCCTTTCTTACTGTAAATAGCCAAGTAAATCTCAAATGCCAGCAGAAATTGTCTGAGTTCTAGGACAATGGTTTCCTGAACACATAATGGTATTATTATTATTATTATTATTATTATGTACTTTAATCTAGAATGTTTACATAGTCCTGTATGGGATTTTCCAGGTAGACCTTCTCCATGATCCCTCTATTTATTAACTTGTCTCCAACACTCTGGCCTTGTTTGATCTTGTGACTTTAGAGAAACACAGAACGTCTTTACCTATATTATATATAATATTCTACTTTCAAGGAGTAGCAAATGGAAACAAAGCTGAGCCCCTCTTGGCACTTCTCTCGCTCCATCCTGACACTTGAGAGGAGTCCAGTGCTCCTTGGTGGCATCAAGTGGCAAAGAAGACAGTCACCGAGAGAAAGTCCTATAGGACAAGCCACTTCACAAACCCCCAGGAGGACCATGGTTCCTGGGCCCAGCGCTTCTTTCCAAGAGTTGCTGGCATCGCATCAAGCAGAAAGAAAGGTGTTTGGCTTTAGCTCACAAACACTCTAACTGGGGCTCTTTTATACAGACCTGGCCATGTTAATTGCAGGGTTCACAGATCACTGGGACATGGGTTCTCATAGCTACAGGCACAATATGATCCGTGACAGAACACTGAGGTGCCTGTATTTCCTACCCATTTCTCAGGCTTGCTCATGCTCATGTTCATGCTTTGTCCATTAAGCCACCCTGGGTTTCTCCTTCAGAAAGCTTATCAAATCTATCAGGAGAGACCGTGTACTGGGCCAGATGATCCTGATTGAGCTTACATGTGGCTTTGTATATGAAGGGAAAAAGTAGGGGCCCTATAGCAGAGGCATCCAAGAATGACCCTCCCTCTCTCCCATAGAAGAACTGGAATCTCCACGCTCTGGGGTCAAGATCCAGCTGTTCATGGGCCAGAGTTGCCCTGTGGTCGCTGGAATAGAAACAGGAGTCAGCCTATTCCTACGTCACATCTGTTTTCCTGAGGTTTTGCTCTTTGCACATGTTCTCCTGAACTGAACTTAACAATTCATTTCTAAACACTAAGGATAATTATCCCTACCTACATCAAAAGTTCTCAATGCAGATGCTCTTTAGACTTACAGCCTGACCTAATGTTTCTGTCTTCCAATGCAATAACTTTCCCAACTATCCAGCCTAAGAATCCAAGGTACTTAGGGTTATCTTTGAAACACATTAGTGTGTATCTTTGAAATCACATTACATATGGCTTTTAGAAAAGCACAATAAAAAAGAAATGTCATGAGAAGTCATCAGTAACTTCCACACTCACTTTTCTTTTAAAGATTTTAAAGATAAAAGATCATTCCATTTTTCAAAAGTACCCCTATAGTAATAAAATAAGCAATGTACTCAGTAGGAAAAGAAAAACTTAGGTAGAAGGAATTAATATCATGGGATGTTAGAGCTAAAGAAATTACATAACCTATACATCGTATTAAACAAAATGTAGTTTGGTATGGTATGTGCCATCATGTGAATGCATGAACATGGTCCCCAAAAAGCTAGACAGACCAAACCTGACCTACCTGCCTGAGCACCTCATCCTCACTTTGCATACATCCAGTAGCTGCCAGGGAGCTTGTGTGTGGTGACAGTATCAAGGATTCCCCAGTCTGCTCTGACTCTCTCCAAGTGACCCATTCCCAGCCCTGACTTAACTGGTTTGTCCATTTCCTGAATGTCTAAGCAGGTTAAGCACTGATGTGGGAAGTGTAATTCAAGAGTCTGGAAGGGGTTTAAACAGGGAGGGCTGAACACTAAAAGTGTGAGACCAATAGGGGAAGTCAACTGAATAGCCTCTTGGATAAGTGCTGGAATCACTATCCAAACCTGTTATCACTGTGCAAAGAAAGGCTCTGCTCTAAACGAAATTGTGCAAACAACCACAATCTAATTCAGCTGGAAGAGAGAGGCCAGTTTATGCTCGGGCCATCAGCTTGAGGTCAGTGTAAAAATAATGTCATGCATAGGCCTTCAAGATGGTGACACAGCCTTTGCCAACAGTTAAAAATGCTACTGTCGGGATGGCTTCAAGGACAAAAGTAGGACTCCTGTAGCTAAACATGGATAGCTGGTGCCACCATTACAGCTGTGCCAGGCTGGCTTTCTTACATGGGCACCGGGAACCCAAGGGAGGTCCTTATGCTTGCACATGACCTACTAAGCCATCTCCCCATCTCCCCAGGACCTGATGTTCCGCTTCTGAAGTCTCTCTTTTCATAAGAATGAGACCCACGTGAACTGTGACAATAAAGTGGTTCCTACATCTAGGAGTGAGGAATGTAAGTCCAACATAAATTAATCTCACTTGAGTATTTTCAACCTTCATGTTTGCTCATATGGAGAAGGGGTGGTCTCCAGAAGAATGCAGCAATTCTTTGTGTGGGTAAGCATAGTTAACAGCAGGCAGTTGGCTGATGAGCCTGTCCATCACTCCAGGGATAAGCCTTTACTGTCGGACCACAGATTCTCTTTTGCCTCCACCCAGCATTGACCCTGTGGAGGCCAGGCCAGTTCCCTGCAACACTATAACAATCCATTTTCTCCTTTTTCCTTGATTAGGAAAATGAGCTTAACTACCAGGCCATGCTCGTTCCAAACTCCCTGAAAATAGCTGTTTATGGGCGAAAATGTGGAGTGACTCTCATCTTCTACCCACAGGGCTGCTTCCCCACCCAGAAGCTTTTCATGCAGTCCTGCTGTCCTAGCTGTTTCTCACCAGACTTGCACATAACTTGGTATCTATAATAACTTTCCATCTTAGTTTTACCTAGGACGCCGAGTATGTACTGGCATGGCAGCACACACCTATAACTCTGGAGACTGGGTGGGGCAGAGTTCCTTACAAGTTTGAAGCTAGCCTGGTCTACACAGTGATTCTCAGCCAGTCAGGAATAGCAATGAGACCCTGTGACAAAGCCACAAAAAGATTGTAGGCCACAAAAATGGTTGTATGCACCATTTCCCTATTGTTGTCATAGTGGTGTATGCTGTCAGGGTTCTAAACTGCCACCACCTTTCTAGAAGAACCTGAGGACATTCCCTCTGTCACTGTCCTTCCATCCATACAAGAAAGCCAGCTGGAGAATCAAACTAAAACGAAAACCTCTCTCTATAAAATGAACTCAGACTATTGATCAAAATTCTTACCATGCAGAGATTTCAGGACAGGAACAAAGAATGCTTGCCCCATGATGAAACACAGAAGGCACTATGTGATTTTTCTTGGGTTATAAAACAAGACAATTCATGTCACTTCAATTTTATTACAGAGATTCCCCCTCAGAGAGCAGTTGTTTTGGTGTCCCCTTTATATGTGGTTTATAGAGAGCCACCATTGGGCTGTGGCTGAACCTTGGTGGGTGGAGTGCTTCCAGTGAGTGCTCCCACTGTGCACAGGCTCCATTCACAATGATGAGATATTTTACCTCCCCTCAAAAAAACCTGACAGCTCAGACTGTGAATTTGCCTTTAGCTTTAGCATGGATAATAGCTTTTGGGGGTCATTAAAAGACGACAAAGACTACACAAAAGAAGGAAAAAATCTAACCTCTAGGACTGTGTCTCCTACAATTACCAGTAGGTGTACTGTCTATCCTGCTGCCTTACAAGCAAGCTTGCCTCTGTTAATCTACAGCTCTTCTCTGCCTAGCACACTACTTTAAAAACACACACACACACACAGTCATCAATCCCAACAATACCACCACCAGTGTCTTTGGGATGTTTCAGTATCACACCCAAAATTATTTTCAAATGTCCTTCTAGCATGTCAAGCCAAAATATAAAAGATATGGCCTGGTGAGGTGGCTCAAGGCCACTTGCTGCTAAGCCTGATCACCTGAGTTCGCTACCTGGAACCCACGTGGTGGAAAGAGAGGACAGACTCCTCTAAGTTGTCCTCTGATTTTCATATGTGTGTGTGTACCATGACATTCACGTACTTACACATGTGCACACACACAAACAAGTATAATAAAAAACTTTTTTTTTTTTTTTTGGTTTTTCAAGGCAGGGTTTCTCTGCAGCCCTGGCTATCCTGGATAAAGCCTTATTATGTTTCCCCTAGACACCAATGAGCTCCCTCCAAGGTGATAGAAAGCTTACATCCTCTAAAACCAGTGGCTTCCCTCACTCCTGACTTACCATCTGACCTGCCCATAACCACTTCTTACTAAACTCAGTCACCAGGGCTAACTTCCATTGGAACCCAGCAAATGTTAGCCAAGTAAGAATCTTTGGTATGCTGAGGGGAGTTCAAGAATCTAGGGATACTGAGGTCACCATCAGAAAAACCACTGGCTACGAAAGCACTGGAAAGCCACTCTTCACTTCTGACATACATTAACAGTCACAGTAAATGTTGTGCAAAGCAAACTCCCAACTTCATCACAGATCTCTAGTGATGGTGCACATTCTAAATTTCATTTACTTTCTTATACTGTTATAGTAAACTTGTATACATATGCTGAAATGATACTTTACATAGCTAACTTAAACATTCCTCTACCATAGTCATCATTCCTAACCTTTCTCTAGTATTGCTAATGTTTGCATGGACTTCTTCATGCACAAAGAATTTCCTTATTAAGATTATTTACGATAATATCAGCAACAAAAGCGTCTTGGTTAAAGAATACATATTTATATTTCATTTACATGTCTGAATGGTTTATCTTAGTGTACAGATGTGTACCAAATGTATGCCTGATGTGTCTGAAGGTTCAGAAGAAGACATCAGATCTCCTAGAACTGGAGTTTCAGATGTTGTGAGCCACCATGTGCACTAGGGACTGAGCCAGAGTCCTCTGCAAGAGCAACAAATGCTCTTAACTGCTGGGCCATCTCTCCAGCCTCAGTAATATACCTTTTTGCAATGTTTTTCAATGCTGGATACATGGTTGACAACTTAAAGAGCTGTTCCAATTCTACAAGCCACTATTTATAATCTTTACTGTCCCTGGACCAAGAACTGATTTAACAAATGTTGTTCTCAAATACTGTGATTGGCACTAGAGGTACTAGAGGCAATCCACTGTTCTAAAAGTCAATCTAGGCTATCCTGAGAACATTAGGCCTCAGATTCTACATCAAAAAAATTAGTTCTCTAAGATGATGACAACCTCCCTAAGAACTGAACATGGATGCTCATTGCCACAATGTAGCAAAGAAATGTAAAGCAAGCCACTTACCCAGGGAGAGGTGTTTAAGCTACCATAAAGGTATGTGTCTGAGCTACCGTAAAGGTATGTGTCTAAGCTACCGTAAAGGTATGTGTCTGAGCTACCGTAAAGGTATGTGTCTAAGCTACCATAAATGTATAAATGTATAAATGTATAAATGTATAAATGTATAAATGTATAAATGTATAAATGTATAAATGTCTAAGCTACCATGAATGGAACGGGAATATGAAATTTTACTTGTGGTCAGGTGTGGTTATACAGATCAATCCTGATGCTCAAGAGACTCAGGCAAGATCTTGAGTTTGAGGCTAGCCTGGGCTAGTAAAGCCCTGTCTCAGGCTGGTGCTTGAGGTGCGGTTGACTACCGGGCAAAGGCCCTGGAGCAGAGTCACCCTCCACCCTGCCTCCCACCAAGAAAGCATCTGCCCCTGGTCATTTGAACTTCCATTTCAGGCTGAGAACAAAAAGATGTGCCTGGACTTTCCTGGAGCCCTCTGCGTTTTTAAGGCGTCAAGTGGAGTTTGGGGTCATAAGCCACCTTCCTTATTGAAAAGAGAAGTCACTTCTACCTTCCTCCCCTGGAAAACTTGTTATCTTCCATTAAGTGTTTCCCACAGAAGGCATCTGTTGTGGTTAAGCTAAAAAAAAAAAAAAAAAAAATTGCCCAAGCTTGTGACATCAGCCCTGTCAAGTGTCCATGATGCTGGCTGGGCTCTGTGGGAGGTGAAGGCTATGTGGTCAAACTCCGTGGCCTACCCTGGTCCTGCTCAATTGAGGACGTACAAAACTTCCTCTTTGACTGCACAATTCATGATGGGATGGAGCGGTTCATTTCATTTGTACTAGAGAAGGCAGGCAGAGTGGTGAGGCTTTTGTTGAACTTGAGCCAGAAGATGATGTAAAATTGGCTCTGAAAAAAAGACAGGAAAAGCATGGGACACCCATATGTTGCAGTGTTCAAGTCACACAAACCAAGATGGATTGGGTGGTAAAACACAGTGGTCCAAATAGTGCCGACAGCGCCAGTGATGGCTTTGTGAGTCTTTGGGGACTCCTATTTGGATACACAAAAAGGAAGAAATCGTTCATATCTTCTCAGTGTTGGAAATTGTGCCAAATGGGATCACACTACCTGTGGACCTGGAAGGCAAGATTATAGAGGAGGCCTTTGCTCAGTTTGCCTCACAAGAGTTAGCTGAGAAAGAATAGGCCAGGTATACTGAAGTGTTCATGATCATAGGGCACAGGTATATTGAAGTGGCAGGAGGAAGTTAGATCATACTCAGATCCACCTCTGAAGTTTATGTCTGTGCAGAGGCCTGGGCCTTATGACAAGCCAGCCCAGTCCAGAGGTACATTGGCATTGTGAAACAGGCAGGCCTGGATAGGATACACATACCATAAATGTATGTGTCTAAGCTACCATTAATGTATGTGTCACTATAGGTATGGTGCCTATAGTGCAGGCTATGGGGGCTATGAAGACTACAGTGGCCTCAGTGATAGCTATGGCTTCACCACCGACCTGTGTGGGAGAGACCTCAGCTATTGTCTCTCAAGAATGTATGACCACAGATACAGAGTTCACAGTGCAGAGCACCACCGGCCACTGCGCCCACATGAGAGGGCTGCCCTACAAAGCAACGGAGAATGACATTTACAACTTCTTCTCTCCACTCAACCCTGTGAGAGTTCATGCTGAGATTGGTCCTGATGGGAGAGTGACTCGGAAGCTGATGTTGCGTTTGCTACTCATGAAGAAGCAGTGGCAGCTATGTCCAAGGACAGGGCCAACATACAGCACAGATACAAAGGACTCTTCCTGAATTCAACAACAGGGTCTAGCAATGGGGCTTATAGCAGCCAGGTGATGCAGGGTATGGGTGTGTCAGCTGCCCAGGCAACGTACAGTGGCCTAGAGAGCCAGTCAGTGAGTGACTATTACAGGGACAGCTACCAAGGTCAGAACAGCATGGGTGGATATGATTATTATTGTTGGAACATTTGAGTTATTTCAATCAGAAAATGTCACAGGCAGCCAATAAACAGTCAAGAGCAGTTTATAACTCTAGAGGAGGCTGGGAGACCNCCTACCCCATTGTTATAAAAGCTCCTAATTTTCGAGCCTCGTGGTCGACTCTCCCACCTCTTGCATGGGATGGGTGTCGTCCCGCGGAGCTCCGTGAGTAAACCTCCCTCATGTGTATTACATCAAGATGGTCTTTCGTGGTTCCTTGTGTGCGCGAACTCCTGAGACTCGAGTGGGGTCTTTTTCATAGACCTAACAAAACTATTTTCTTCCACTTGGAAGTACACTTAAGGGTGATGTTATCTGAGTTAAGTAGTTTAAGTATGTTGAGTGAATCTTTAAGCACACCACAGTAAACACACCGGGGGCATGTACTTTTCTGAAGAACTCAAAGGTACAAAGAGAAGCATTTCTCATGTTCATTCTAGTTTATAGTTTTCATTTAAAATCTTTAGGTTAAGTTTAAACTTTTTATAAAAGTTAGTTTTGAGAACTGAGACACGGTACTAATAGTGTAGGAATTGGTGAGATCTTGACGTAACGCTTTCTTTGTACTGTGATTTCCTTTTGGGTGTATTTTGCTAAGTGAAACTTGTTAAATGTTTTGTTAACTAAATTTTTTTCTTTAAAATAAAAACTTTTTCACCAAAAAAAGCACTTCCTCATAATGAACAGTTTTATTACTTTCATCATATATATATACACATACATATATACATGTATTGTATATAATATACATGTATGTATATATTATATATATCGAACTGTCTGCATTGTGCAACTACAATTAAAATAACCTGTAAAATAAGAAACAAAGTACTTGATGTGACTGACACACCATATGTAAGTAGGAAAGTCACTATCACCATACTTCTCTGCTTGAATAACACTGGAAGTTAGGGGTTCAAGTCCAGGATAGTTCATTTTAGGTTCAACTTCCTTGGATTCCAGGACACTGAGAGGATGCCCAGGAGGTAGTTTCCAATGGGAAGCAGCAGGCCAGGCAGCTGGAGATGTGGAAGGTGTAAATTGGCTCTAAACAGACAGTCAGAAGCCTCACCTTGTTGCGGTAAATCTCCAACCCAAATATGCCCCGGCAATGAAAATATGGCTCGGTTAATATGAATACATGCTGTGCACCTAGATTGGGCTGATCTACTGCTACACTACCATCTTCCACATCTATGAGACCCCTTCGAACTTGCGGTTTCTCTAGTCCAGGTGCTGCTGCTCTGCTTTTCTTCTTCCTCCTCCTCTGCATCCTCTCCTTCTTCCATTTTCTCCTTCTTCTCTCCTCCCCCCCCACCTTCTGCTCCACCTTCTCTTTCACCTATCTGCCCAATCATCAGCTCTCCTTTATTTTACAAATTAAGGTGGGAAGAAGGTTTACAGGAAGTCATCTGAGTGCTGCCTTATTCCTAGTTCACAGCCCCTCACAGCAGAACAGAATTAACATCAAGTATAATTAGCCCCAGTGCTATCCACAACAGCACCTTTTATGTAAACTTTCAGTTCTCTGCAGTCACTTTAATACTGTTGAATAGAAAATTTGAGAAATAGCTTCCCTGGTGATATACACCCACAATTCTGGGAGGCAGAGGAGGAGGAAGAGGACCATGAATTGAAGGCTAGCTTGGGCAAGGCCTCATCATAAAAGGAGGCTGACAGTGGGCACTAGAACCCAGTGAAAGATATTCCAGAGAGAGATAATGCATCAGTCTTGAATAGTGCACACTTCTGAGCAGCATGAGACCCTCTGCTACCCTGCCCCACCCAGGATGGGAATCAACCCTTTGCCAACAGAGTCACACTATCTCAGGGAGCTCCCTGTAGCCACTCAGTCACCACATCTGAGATCAGACCGGTTGTCTAGGCATCACAGAATTTAAGTAATTCTTACATTTACATAATAAAGGCCCAAAATTACACAGTGCAGATGCTGGCTGCAGACGCTGGCTGCTGATGTATCAAAGATAAACCACTCTGAGTGAGTAAGCACACACGTGGGAAAAAAAGAACACATACAGTGATTAGTGGTGTCTGTGCTGTCAGGCACTTACTGGGGGCCTTGTTACATCTCCTCCATGGAGAACAGAGAGAATGCGGTAATTTGTTTTCAGTAGATTCAGTCTTCTAATCTAAACAGAATGTAACCTGGTTTCAAGTTCATACATCATTCAAGCAGAAACCTTCCATTTTGATTACCAGTCTAGGTCTAAGCAACCATCCTTAGCACGTTAATAGCTACCAAATCATGGCTTGTAATAGATGCTCCCCATGTTTATAAATGAACTTGAGTGAACTGCAGTTAGCCAGTGAGAGGGAAGAACATGAGACTGAAAACAAGACAGGTTCTTAGACACAGAGACAGGACTCAGAACTCAAGGATGCAACCTCGCTTAAAGCATTTAAACCTGAGCCCCACATCCCTTTCCTCTGGGGGGGAGAAGCGGGAGTCGATTCTAAGCAGCTAACTGCCAAGAAACCACATGCAGACAGTCTGAAGGGTTGAAATCCAGAACCTGGGCAATTAAACATCCATTTGGTGAATGTCGCTGAGTACTCCCATTGCAAGTTAATACGGTAAGGACAAAGCAGCACTTATAATAGGGGGATTACCTTCACAACCGAGTTTTCACTCTGGGATTAAGTGGGGAACCACCTGGAGGACGATGATCCATTGACAGCAAAACAAGAAAGACAGTGAGTGAGAAGCAAGCAGTCTGAAGGCTCTGCGGGCTGTCACTCAGGGCTGCAAAGGCTAGCACTAACCTAACAGATTGTTGTAATCACAACTCATGGTCACGTTAATCAATTGTTCACATAACTATCAACAATAGACAAGATATCTTTTTGAGGGCGTCTTTAACAACAGTTTGTAGACAGCTCAGAAGCACAGGATGGATCACCCAAAGCCACGCTTAAAGAACAAAAAACGATTCTGGGAACAGAGCATGCTAAAGTTGGTGGGGGGGGGGGTGAGGGGTGGGGTTCCTACTTACTAATAAACATGACCTTCTTTATAAAGCTGCAAACGAGCCTTAACAGGGGCAGAGAGAACTCGGGTCAGGGAGTGGACACTGGTCTCTACGCTCATCTCAGAAATTCTGCTATAACAGCGGCCAGCTTGGTGACTTAAATTGAGTAAGAAACCCCTGGGCTAAAGCGCAAGGCTGACTTTTGGCATCCCTCAAAGACCTAAAAAAGCAGAACCTAAAAGCATCCCTTAGCTTGGGCTTGAACAGCAGCCAGCAGTGAGCAGCAGGTGAATACAGGCCGGCCAGCATGGGGAAAAGCCCAGAAGGTGGCACGACTGACCTCTGGCGCCATCTAGAGGTTTCTCCTGGGAGGAGTCGCAAAAGAAGCCACTGCAATCAGAGGTGTCACTGAGCACCTAACAACCATGCAGCAAACACGTTCTAACAGCTTCCTAGAAACACTGATATCTTCGACACCTTTGGATTAGAACGGAATTGACCTAGGGTCCCAGAAACAAACAGGTTAGGGCGCCAAAAAATAAAAAAACATCATTTACACCCCTAACCACGCTGCAGCCTGGTGTGCCCTGCAAACCAAGACCAGAGATACATACGAGCACCCACCTTCTTCCTGAGCATTGGTGCTTTGGACAGCTTCATAAAGGTCAGGTGGGGCTTAAAAGTTCTGCTTTCTCCAGCCAGGATGCCTTTTTCCTGAAATGTTCTTTTCGCAGTCTCTGAAGAAGATAAAAAGAACGCAAAAGTGCTACTGTAACGCACAGCTATCTTTAGTTATTAAGAGGCTGATTTAAGAAATGACTAACTGTATTATAAAGATCATATTGTGGTTTCCAATTTTCATTTTATGGTGTGTGTATTTGTGTGTGTGTGTAGGATCTGGGAGAAGATGAANCCTGAAATGTTCTTTTCGCAGTCTCTGAAGAAGATAAAAAGAACGCAAAAGTGCTACTGTAACGCACAGCTATCTTTAGTTATTAAGAGGCTGATTTAAGAAATGACTAACTGTATTATAAAGATCATATTGTGGTTTCCAATTTTCATTTTATGGTGTGTGTATTTGTGTGTGTGTGTAGGATCTGGGAGAAGATGAAGGAGGGGAAAACATAATCAGAATTTATTGCATAAAAAATATTCAATTAAAAAAATCATCCTCTCTAACATGTGTTGTCGCCTGAGGTTTTGATCTTAGCCATTCTGATTGGTGTAAGGCCGTGGTAGTGGCAAGCTCCTGCAGGAACCTCACAAGAAGTTCCTTGTGAAACTCTTGGGCGAGTTTCTCTCAATAGAAGCATTATCACAAGTTGAGCTCAATGACACTATGTAAGGTGAACCAACGCATGCGTGTTGTCGGTAAAGAATAGTGAGGCAGAACAGACCGAACCAGTGCTCAGCGCTCCTCTCCCACTGTCTATGGGGTCATATTTATACTCCTTCATCCCAAGTCCTTTCACGTGTTAGCCATGTCAAAACATCCTTTCACCTGTGTCTGCTTCAGGAAAGTAGCCTTTCACCTGTGTGCCCCAGCAAACCATCACTTGACATAACTAACTTTCCAAAGAAACTAGAAGTTTCCAGTTCAATAAAACAATAAAACATGCACTGGCAGCCAAGCCTTTTGATTTCTCGAGTTTAAAACCTTAGATGTACAGAGGAGAACCCCCAGATAGAGCCCAGAAAACTTCCAGGTTGAGGGAAAAAAAAAAAAAAAAGGAGAGACCAAGACAGTGGACTTCAGAGAGCAGAGCGCTCGGGCATGAGACTCACACCCAAGCCTAACTCCAGGATCTGCAGAGCATCCCCCAGAATGCTTGGTCTAGGGTGATGTTACCATGGGGATGAAGCAAAGACCTGAGCCAGTCTTTGCTATCTGTCTAGATTCCCATACGTTACCTTGTTCAATATAACAATCAAGTACATCTTTAAATCTACTAGTTTCGTTTGATTTTAACATAACTTCTCTCATAACTCTCTGGGTCAAAATCTTTGATGATTTTTAGTCACCATACTCCTAAATATTTGTCACAGAGCACATTTAATTTTCACTAGAGCATTTTCTCTATACAGTGTACTTTCTTGGTGTATAGAAATGGGAAAGGAAATGTTCTCGTTCTGAGCGGTATATCTATTGCTTAGCCTGGGTACTGGGTGGTCGTTATACAGGTGTCGCTTTCCAGATAAAAAATCTCCCCTAATGTGAAAATTACGTGGATTTTTCATCTGCACACCATCTTATTCTGCAGGGAAGCTCATGAATAATTAAAGAGGCTGCCAGTTCTTCCTAGTAAGACAGAAATTCCCTCACACACTAAATCGAAAATCACACAACAAATACATCAGGCACCCTTCAAATGACAACTTGGTGTGCTTCCTAAATAATATGATTTATCTCGCAGACGAGAAGGAAAAGAGTTGCCTGAAGAACAACTCATTGAAATGTGTTTTATGGGGCAGCAAAATGTCTCAGTGAACCTGAAGGCATTTGTGCCCAGCATAGACAACTGGAGTTCAAGCCCTAAGATTCACATGGTGAAAAAGCCTCCTATGGGTTGTCTTATACACACATACACACACACACACACATGCACACACACACAAATGTAATCAAATGTGTAAATACATTTTTATAATACTAGAAGCCCATGCTGAACACTGAAACAATTTAATAAGCAACACTTCCATGAACCTAACATAAACAGCTTTATCTTTTTTTATTTTTTAGATTTTACATATTTATACTGATCTTCCTAAAATGAATTCTTTAAAAGTGTGGCAGCAGTAAATTTATACTTAAAAATAAAGGAGTCACTAAACATTGTTTCAAAGTAAACTATTAAGCTGGTTTTAACAGAATACTATATTTCTAATTGCATACTCATTTTTGCAAATCTCGTTTCCCTTTCTTATTTCTTAATATTTCCTCAAACTCTGATGCTGTTTATACAACAACACTGTAATTGGGAATCCAAGAATTAGGGTCCCTGACAGAAATACCACAGTAAGAATAAAAGCAGCCCACACCAATAGCCAAAGCATAAGGAAAACAACTCCCTTTCAGGGGAAGAGCTCCCTCTCAGTCATCCCTCAGCTGATCTACTGACAGAGTATACTACCTAGCTTTTCTTTTATATTTTCTATATTTTATAACACTGCTATGAGGAAGCAGATCAAAGATTTTTCTCTCTACAACTTTGTAAAAAACTGTAAATACGTTCATTTTTATACACATACCCTTATACCTGCATATGTGTGTATAGGTACGCACATGATGTAGACATACACACATAATGTGTTTTCCTCTTAATGCAAGCCAATCGAGGGGACCACAGCCAAGCTTTATGGCCAGGGCTCTAATTTTTTTTTTTTTTTTAAAGACAAAACCCAGGGGAACATTATCTGATGGTGTCTCCCAGCTAGAGAACAACTATAGAGGAATAAAATGTACAGGGAATAGAGTTTCCAATTTGTTTATGTGAGAATACATGGTAGTGGCTTCATTACAACATTTTCCTGCCCGTTACTTACATTATTGTACCCTGCCCGTGTTTCCCACCATTTCCCTTCCCCACTGTCTTAGTCAGGGTTTCTTTTCCTGCACAAACATCATGACCAAAAAGCACTTGGGGAGGAAAGGGTTTATTCAGCTTACTCTTCCACATTGCTGTTCATCACCAAAGGAAGTCAGGACTGGAACTCAAACAGGAGCTGATGCAGAGGCCATGGAGGGATGTTCTTTACTGGCTTGCTTCCCCTGGCTTGCTCAGCCTGCTCTCTTATAGAACCCAAGACTACCAGCCCAGAGATGGACCCACCCACAAGGGACCTTTCCCCCTTGATCACTAATTGAGAAAATGCCAGTTGGATCTCATGGAGGCATTTCCTCAACTGAAGCTCCTTTCTCTGTGATAACTCCAGCTGTGTCAAGTTGACACAAAACTAGCCAGTACAATTGACCCCTTGTCAACTTGACACACAAACACAACACTAGTAAGCCTCAATCCTTAGTTCTTATTCAACCCCAAGATCTTTAAATAACTTTAAAAGTCCCACAGTCTTTACATATTAAAAGTTCAATCCTTTTAAAATATCCAGTATCTTTTAAAATTCAAAGTACTTTAAAATTCAAAGTCTCTTAACTGTGGGCTTTACTAAAAAACTTCCTTCAAGAGAGAAAAATATCAGGGCACAGTCACATCAAAAGCAAAAATCAATCTCTAACCATCCAATGTCTGGGCTCCTCCAAGGGCTTGGGTCACTTCTCCAGCCATGCCCTTTGTAGCACACATGTTGTCCTCTAGGCTACAGATGCCTGTACTCCACTGCTGCTGCTGTTCTTGGTGGTCATCTCATGATACTGGCATCTCCAAAATGCTGCTGTCTTCCACTATAACTAGGCTTCAACACTAGCCTCTCATAGGCTCTCTTCATGGTGCCAAGCCTCAACTCCTTTGCATGACCCCTTCAGTCCTGGGCCATCAATTGCAACCAAGGCTGCACCTTCATCAATGGCTTTCCATGGCCTCTCACAGTGCTTCTGTGGCCTCAGCTGCTCTGCAGGACTCCTTCATGCCTCTAAAACCAGTACCACCTAGGTGACCCTTACACATTACCAAGTTCCATTGCAGCAGGAGTACAACCTTGGCTATCTCTGAAACACAGCCTCTTCGTGCTTTCAGAAAACACTTCCCAGAATATGTCACCTCAATGATGCTGGTCTCTTCTTAATCACAGCTAATTTCTTAGCTCCAGCTAACCAGCATCAATAGTCCCAGTAATATAAAGTTTTTGCTTTAGTAGTTCTGGTATCTTATTAATCACAGCTGATTCTTCAGCCCCAGCTAACCAGAACGACAGAATAATCAAACTCCAAAATAGCAGTGGCCTTGAAAAGAGTCTTTAATCTTCCCTCTGAAATTTCACAAGCCAGGCCTCCATCTTCTGCACTGTTCTCAACATTATCTTCCAAGCTCCTATACAACATCTGACAAAGCTCTTAACACAGAATGGATCTTCTAGCCCAAAGTTCCAAAGTCCTTCCACAGTCCTCCCCCAAACATGGTCAGGTTGTCACAGGAATACCCCACTATGCTGGTACCAATTTGTCTTAGTAAGGGTTTCTATTCCTGCACAAACATCATGACCAAGAAGCAAGTTGGGGAGGAAAGGGTCTATTCAGCTTACACTTCCATATAGCTGTTCATCACCAAGGAAGTCAGGACTGGAACTCAAACAGGTCAGGAAGCAGGAGCTGATGCAGAGGCCATGGAGGGATGTTCTTTTCTGGCTTGCTTCCCCTGGCTTGCTCAGCCTGCTCTCTTATAGAACCCAAGACTACCAGCCCAGAGATGGTCCCACCCACAAGGGGCCTTTCCCCCTTGATCACTAAGTGAGAAAATGCCTTACAGCTGGATTTCATGGAGACATTTCCTCAACTGAAGCTCCTTTCTCTGTGATAACTCCAGCTGTGTCAAGTTGACACAAAACTAGCCAGTTCACCCACCTTCCTCCTTCTCTCAGCCTGGTCCTTCATTCCACACATAGTCTCCTTTTCGATTTCCAGCCACATAGGTTCTATTGCTGCAGTGCTTTGAAGGAGAATTTCCCCCATGGGCTCATCTATTTCAACAGTTAGTCCTTGGCTGCTGGTGCAGTTTGGGGCAGCTTAGAAGATATGGCCTCTGTGGAGAAAGCAGGCTGCTGGAGGTGGGCTTTGAGAGTCTAGAGACTCGGCACTCTCCAGTTCCCTGAGTACGGTAAACCTGATATGGCCACAAGGAACCAGGCCAGTTGGAGGGGTCACAGCAAAACTGAAGCTGTGGCAGTTTTACTGAGAATAATTTTTTTTTTTTTTTGGTTTTTCGAGGAGAATAATATTTTTATACCCTGGTCAGAAACAGAATATAATGGCAACTGCCAGGATCAACACAGTTGTAGTTTCCAGGATGCAAGCTATATGGGATACACAAGATTGATTGTCCAAACACCAATTGTGCTATCAAGTGTCTATGCTTCCTTGATGACTAAGGGAACAGAGAAACACAAAGAGGCCTGGACACTTCACTGCCCAAGGGAGGACATCAGTCTCTCAGGAACTGAAAGGTACATTGTGCACCAGGAGCCATGGACTCTAACCGAGCAGCCTATGATGCAGCCTCTCAAGGCAGCTTAGCCAAGCCAACCATGATCCTCTACAAACCACCCCCCCCATTTCTATTTTCTAATTTTAGGGTATGCAAGTAATCTTTAAAGCATACATGGAATAGCCAACCAGTCTCAAGGTGACAGTGCTTTCCAAAATCAAATTCTCAGACACATTCCTATGGAGCATAGTTTAGAAATCCAATTAAAGATAGAGAGATAGGGCTGGTGAGATGGCTGAGCGGGTAAGAGCACCCGACTGCTCTTCCAAAGGTGATAAGTTCAAATCCCAGCATCCACATGGTGACTCACAACCATCCGTAACGAGATCTGGTGCCCTCTTCTGGAGTGTCTGAAGACAGCTACAGTGTACTTACATATAATAAATAAAATAAATCTTAAAAAAAAAAGAGAGAGAGAGAGAGATAATGACCGGAACGCTTGACCAGTTTTGTGTAGTAATGGAGGAGGGTAATTTTTCTAACTTTGAATGCTGAGTGGTAGCATTTCATCACGCAAGGCCTGAACATTCTATAAGATGCCCAGTACTTACAGTTAGCCTCCTCTGTCCCTCCACCTGCCCTTGCAGTCTCTCCCTCGGCTGGTGGCTTCTTTGTCACTCAGTGCCACGTGTCAATCTGAGGCTGTTCTCTGTGCCTTTGCAGCCATTTTCAGAAAGTCCTTGCCTATGTGTGGGTCTTGAAATGTTTGCCTAGAGCTGGAGAGATGGCTCAGCAGTTAAGAGTACTGACTGCTCTTCCAGAGGTTCTGATTTCAAATCCCAGCAACCACATGGTGGCTCACAACCATCAGTAATGAGATCGGAAGCCCTCCTCTGGTGGGTCTGAAGACAGCTACAGCGTACTTACTTATAATAAATAAATAAAATAAGAAAGAAAGAAAGAAAGAAAGAAAGAAAGAAAGAAAGAAAGAAAGAAAGACTTTCCCCCAGCCCTTCAGAGTTTCTGGTCTTACTTATGGTTTCTGATCCATTTTGGTCTTACACAGAATAACAGGAATATGGTTGTACTATTTCACATGTGGATATCTAGTTTTCCCAAATATTACACCAGATATTGAAGAGGCAACTCCTTTTCCCAAATGTATGTTTTTGGTACCTTTTCAATGATTAGCTACATGAGTTTTTAATTCCTTGATCTTATATTCCAGTGGTTCTCAACCTGAGATTTGTGACCCTCCTTGTGACCCCACAGGGGTCACATATCAGATATTCTGCATATCAGATATGCATATCAGGATTCATAATAGTAACAAGATCACAGTGATAAAGTAGCAAAGAAAATAATTTTCTGTTGATGGTCACATAATGAGGACCTGTATTAAAGGGTCCGAGCATTAGCAAGGCTGAGAACAGCTGCTCTATTCCACTGAGCTCAGTACTCTCTGTCCTCTCTCTGTGTAGATCTGGCTGACTTGGCTAAGATAGGATCAGACCAGCAATGTCTCTGAAAGAAAGGCAATGCTGTTTCTGCTAAGAGCTGCTTTGGCTACTGGGGTGTCTTCTGAGCTTTTGCGAATTTCAGGCTTTTTCCCCAGTTCTGTAAAGAGTGTCACTAGAATTTCACTGAGGATTGTGAGGATTATGTCAGCTTTGGTTTTTAAAAAGCCATTTTATAATATTAATTTTGCTGATCTATGAGCATTATAAGTCTTTGAATCTCTTATTGTCTTCATTCCCTGGTTAGATTTATTCCTAATTTGGAGGATTGGGATTTATTTCGCTGCTGTTTTTACTGTGGTTTGATTGTGTGAAGTTATTTAAAATGTTTTTTCCCCTGATTTTTTTCTTTGATAGTCAAAGAAAAAATTATTATTAGGTTATATTATTTCTAAAAGCTTCTGTTTGTTTGTTTGTTTGTTTGTTTGCTTGTTTGTTGAGAGGAGGGAACTGATTGCTGCTGTGGAGACAGGGTTTTATGTAGATCAGGCTAGCCTGGAACTCTGCATGAGTGCTGGAAAATCAGGCTCACACCATCATGCCTCAAGCACACACTTCCATGACTCAGGCTACACCACCATGCCTCAGGCTCACACCACCATGCTTCAGGCTACACCACCATGTATCAGGCTCACACCACCATGTGTCAAGCTCACACCACCATGTGTCAGGCTCACACCACCATGCCTCAGGCTCCACCACCATGTCTCAGGCTCACACCACCATGCCTCAGGCTCACACCACCTAGCCTCAGGCTCACACCACCATGCCTGGCTAAAACCACTAATGTCTGTTTGTCTATTTGTACCCTGCAACATTGCTGACAGTTGTTTTCAAATCTATAGTTTCCTCGTGGTACCTGGATTCTTTGCGGTGTTGTAGGTTCACATAAGTTACAAGTAGGAATATTCTAACTTTCTTGCTTCCCCAGTGTACTGGCTAGGTTTGTGTCAACTTGACACAGCTGAGGTTATCACAGAGAAAGGAGCTTCAGTTGGGGAAATGCCTCCATGAGATCTAGCTGTGAGGCATTTTCTCACTTAGTGATCAAGGGGGAAGGGCCCCTTGTGGGTGGGACCATCTCTGGGCTGGTAGTCTTGGGTTCTATAAGAGAGCAGGCTGAGCAAGCCAGTAAAGAACATCCCTCCATGGCTTCTGCATCAGCTCCTGCTTAAGTTCCAGTCCTGACTTCCTTTGGTGATGAACAGCAGTATGGAAGTGTAAGCCGAATAAACTCTTTCCTCCCCAACTTGCTTCTTGGTCATGGTGTTTGTGCAGGAATAGAAACCTTGACTAAGACACCCAGTGTATCCTTTCTATTTTGTTCTGTATCCTATAGCTTCAGGTAAGACTTCAAGACTAAACAAGAGCAGAGTCAGGAACTCTGTCTTATTTCTGACGATACAGGAAATGCTCTCGGCCTTTCCCCATGCAGTACAATGTTGGCTATAGGCTTGTCATGGATTATCTTTATTTTGCTGAGGGACACTCCTTCTGTTTTAAGGCTTCTATCGTTCTGGGGTGTTGGACTTTGTCAGAAGCCTTTTCTAAATCTGTTAAGATGAACGTGTGATTTCTGTCCTTGACCCTATTAATGTGCTATATATCACCATTTCCTGATTTGCTGAGAAACCACCTTGCATCTCCATAGTCAAAATCACTTGTTATGGTAAACAATCTTCTTCATGCGCTCTTGAATTCAGTTTGCAAGTATCTGATCGAGGATTTCTGTCCAACAGAACAACTGGTCTACAAATTTTCTTTGTCTGTATTGTTGATGAGCCTTTATCTGGTTTGATATACCAGTGTAATAATGCTGGCTTCAGAGTATACCAGGGTAATAATGCTGGCTTCAGAGTATACCAGCGTAATAATGCCGGCTTCAGAGTATACCAGGGTAATAATGCCGGCTTCAGAGTATACCAGGGTAATAATGCCAGCTTCAGAGTATACCAGGGTAATAATGCCGGCTTCAGAGTATACCAGGGTAATAATGCCGGCTTCAGAGTATACCAGGGTAATAATGCCGGCTTCAGAGTATACCAGGGTAATAATGCTGGCTTCAGAGTATACCAGGGTAATAATGCCGGCTTCAGAGAATGAGTTTGGTAGTGTTCCTTTGGAAAAAATAAACTATAAGCAGTAAAAATTTAAGATGATTTAAGAATATTATTTTTCACTAATTTAAAACTACCCTGAGGTTGAGGCTAGAGAAGTGGTTCAGGGGTAAGAGCACAGGCTGCTCCTCCAGAGAACCTGGGTCCACCACCATCATCCACACAGAAGCTTATGACCATGTATAGCTCCAGTTCAAAGGAATCTGATGCCCCCTTCTGGTCTCTGCAGGTACCAGGCGTATACATGGTCCACAGACTTACATGAAGGCAAAATACCCATTCACATTAATGTGATGATGATGGTGGTGGTGGTGGTGGTGGTGGTGGTGGTGGTGGTGGCATTTTTCAAGACAGGGTTTCTCTGGGTAGCCCTGGCTGTCCTAGAACTCACTCTGTAGACCAGGCTGGCCTCAAACTCAGAAATCCACCTGCTTCTTCCTCCCAAGTTCTGGAATTAAAAGTATATACCACCACTGCCCAGTTTTAAAAAAAAAAAAGTTACATTAAAATCCCTAGCGTTTGTAATTTGTGTAAAGGAACTATACTTGATAATTGAGTTGTAAAACAGCTGTCATCTACTGTAGTAAATATTTATCCAGATAACTCTGTTTTGCTGCAAAAACCACTTCAACTCAAAGATTACTTCAGCTGGGCATAGTGGCATATGTAATCCTACCATAACTCAGAATTCTAAGGCAGAAGGATCTGAATATCAGGTCAGTTTGAGTTACATGTCAAGACTCTCAAAAAAAATCCAAATGGAACTGGTAATTAGAGCCAAACTGAACCAGCGAAACAGAAACCCACCAAACAAGAAGAAGGGGTCATTTTGTAATGTCTTCTTCTCATTACAAATGGAGACGGTGCTTATCCGTGTACTTAGCCATAGTTAAGGTTTGACTGTCAGTCTCCACAGGCACTCAGGCCTTTGCTCCAGACATTACCGATGTGACTTACAGATCTGAGACCCGGGTGTCTTAATCGGATGTTTATGTGACTGATACCAACGATCTTATTATCGAAAACTAAAGAGACTTGCCTGCTTTTCTGAAATCGGGAAGCTGCCGCCGCCTGCCTTCACAGTGCTTTTAGATTTTCTTCTGCAGCGCTGCAGATTGGACATGGGCTCTGTGCATGCAAGTGATCTGCAACTAAGTTACTGGTCTTTAAAGCCCTAGATTTTTAAAAATGCCATCTCTAACTGTTTTTGCAGAAAAACTTTATAAGAAATGAGAGCAAACCCACGCTTTTCACACCCAGGTATCACGCTTACAATAAACACAGGGTCTCAGATCTGTAAGTCACATCGGTAATGTCTGGAGCAAAGGCCTGAGTGCCTGTGGAGACTGACAGTCAAACCTTAACTATGGCTAAGTACACGGATAAGCACCGTCTGCATTTGTAATGAGAAGAAGACATTACAAAATGACCCCTTCTTCTTGTTTGGTGGGTTTCTGTTTCGCCGGTTCAGTTTGGCTCGGTGACTGGGTTTTGAGACAGTCTCACAGCGGTGACTGGCCTCAAATTCACTCTGTAATCAAGGATAGCTTTGAACTTCTGATCCTCCCGCCTCTACCTTCCACATCCTAGGATTTACATGTGTGTACCACAGCACCAGGCTATCAGGCCTATTAGACTTCTGAGCTGAAGAAATCTAAGTTTATCTTTCTTGCCCTCATACCTAAAGAAAGTGGAGAAAATAACAAATTAGTTGTTTAAATGATGGTAGTATCTGTATGAGTTCTGATTTTTAGGATACTATCATGTAAAATGCCAAGAATTATGTTACGCTTTGTGGTAACTAAAGATCTGTGTTACAAAACTTCTACCCCATTACATGAAGCTCATAGAAAGAAAATATAATAGAAGTATGTAGATGATTAAGTTACCTATGACCAACAGACCACTTATGGCAGTCTCAAGTTCAAACTTCAATACACACATATGAAACCAGAAGCCAGTTCTTCCAAAAATGTATGTAACATTTCTATATGATTGTGTACATGTGCGCATGTGTGTGCAGGTGTCTGTAGAGGCCAGAAGAGGGCATCCGATCCTGTGGAGCTGGTGTCCTATGCTCCATAGGAACCACGCCATTGTATTGTTGGAGCCAAACTCAGGCCCTTTGCAACTGCTGGGCCCACTCTTCAGCCTGCTCTAGTTCTTTATGTTCAAAAATACTGGAGGCTCTTAATAAATTTACAAAAGAACTCTATTTAAAGACCAAAGTCAAACCTTGCCCAAGCATCTGCCTATTTGTAAGGTCTTTTGAATGACGTGCAACTTACAACTCAGACTAAATATCTACTATTATTTTTAGACTATATATTTTATTAATATAACTTTTATAAAATCATTAAGGCTATAAAATTCCTAATATAACGGGATTTAATTACTGTTTTAATGTGCTCTAAAAATATCTTAAACTTGGTTGCTGAGTTGCTAAATACTATATATACACAATAGATGTGGTATTTTTATACAGCATGAGTCATATCTCTGTAAGCCAGGAATCTTGCTTTATTCACCTTTATTTTAAAATAAGTTTAAAATTATAATTTTTGTTTTGTTTTTCTGAGACAGGGTTTCTATGAATATCCCTGGCTGTACTGGAACTCACTCTGTAGACCAGGCTGGCCTCGAACTCAAAAATCCGCCTGCCTCTGCCTCTCGAGTGCTGGGGTTAAAGGCATGCACCACCACACCCAGTGTTAAAATTATAATTTTAATGTAAGATTTATAAGAACAGCTACTTTAAAGAAACTTTAGCATGTGTATTAACTGTATCATTTATAAATACTGGAAACTAAATCATATTACAAAATATATTTAAAATGTAGTCATATGAGTCCTTTTTTAGGATTTTTTTTATTCTTTGAAAGTTACATATTGATTGTGTGTATTGATCATGTCCACTCCCAGCCTCCTTCCTCCAATTCTCCCTCCTACCCCAGCTCCATCTCCCACCAAGGTTCATGTCTTTTTAATTATTTTATTAACAACAAAAAAATCTTAGTGCTTACATGTGTGGTATATGTGCTCTTAATGAATCTTAGTGCTTACATGTGTGGTATATGTGCTCTTAATGAATCTTAGTGCTTACATGTGTGGTATATGAGCTCTTAATGAATCTTAGTGCTTACATGTGTGATATATGTGCTCTTAATGAATAAAGAGTGATTCTTCCACTCTGTATTCAGAGTCTGCAGCCCTGTGACATGTGCCTAAGACATTCTAAACTATGTGATCACCATAAGCATAACAAGGCAACCGCGGCTTAATTAGTAAAATGTAACTCCTGATCCTACTCGTGATTAAATTCTAGGAAAGGACTAAGCTTAGAATCTTTTAGATAATCCCTACCATATTTCTCCTTGAGCTTATGATTTCTGGAGCAGTATGCTCTCTTCCTGAATGCTACCCCAACAGTGGCTCTTTGCGGAGACCTTCTGACAGCTAAGCCGGTTTTACAGATATCCCGGTTTCAATGTTGTCAGTAGACACTGTCAAAATTATATGTAAGTACTTCTGTTCCAAGATGCTAATTATCATTTTATTAATGGATAACTGACTACAGGTTAATTTAACCTAAGGGCCACTGTTTCAAAAGCAAATTTTGAAAGAACATCTTTTGTTGCTTTACTTTGGCAAAATAAATAAATAAATAAGGAAGTAATGGGGGTTCTTTTTTCTTTCTTTTTTTTTTTTTCTTCTTCCTTTCTGTCCTCTTTTGTCTCCTATGTAGGAACAGACTACCACAGGGGCTGCTCCACCTCCTCACAAGGAACCCAGTGATCAAAGACTCCAAAGAACAAAGCTCATCCAGGGCTGGGGAGATAATACTGTGAGTCAAAACTCTGCAAACGTGAGAGCAGAGTGTGCATCGATGCCCAGCAACACACAAGGGCTAAGTACGGCTAGGTGTGCCCCCAGCCCCAGCCCCAGCCCTGGCCCCGGCCCCGGCCCCAGCACCGGCACCGGCACCGCACAGGAGGACACCCGCACAGGACACCCACAGATCCCAGGAAATAGATCCCTGGCCAGCCAGTATCGCTGAAAGGATGAGTGGGCTTCTAGCTCAGTGAGACCTTTGTCTCCAGGAAAGAAGGCAGAGACAGATGAGTGACAGTTATAAAATTATAATAATTATGTATAAGCGAAGAGCTCAGAAATGTAAGAACAAGTTTTACTTACTTGTAGAACAGGCTAGGGTAACACACTATTATATTAGGATCTGCAGGATCATAAATCTCTTATATCAAAATAGTAGATATAATCTGAGTTATAAATTGAACTTCATTAAAGAGAATTTAAAAGCAGGCAGATGCTGAAATAACCTTTAGTTTTCTTTAAGATTTCACCAACAGTCAGCTCTGGCCTCTGTGTGCCCCTGCACAGACATGTGCACTCACACGAGCACACGCGCACACACTCACACATGCATGCACACAGGAAGATTTTGGAGTTTGGAGACAGGAAGATTATCCCGGCGGCCTACCAAAAGCAATTGTGGAGGGGCGCTCTTAGGCGTGCTACCCATCCTTCCACTAGGAGCGCTGTCGGACAGCCTCCAGGGCTTCAACTTACTGCTTAGAGCATCTCTGTCAGTCACAGGCTAAGTTCCTGTTTCACTTAGGGCTTTGAGTGCTGGTGGCAGGACACACACGTTAACCAGTAACAGAACCCAACCAGATGGCACAGGTTCTCAAACCCCTCAAGGCTGAGGAACAGTATGGAGAGATTACATCAGGGCACTAAGAAGAGCCCAGGAAGTTAAAACAGCTGGCCCTGCCCGTAAAACCCCTGTGCTGGGGAAGGACCAGGGCCTACAGCAGAATCTACACATGTACAAAGTTTCTCGCCTTAGTCCCATCTTCTCTCTAGCTGTCACACTATGGTGGGCAAGACAGGGGCAAATTAACATTTTTCTCTCACCAGTTTTGTCCACACTGTACATAAATTATTTTTTCCTTTTTATAAATACGTTAATGCCTTTGTCTCTTAACTTGGTGACATTCAGACCCAGGACTAATAATTATAAACATTATCCAAAACAAACTCAAATGCTAAATGTAAATTATGTGGTCCACAGCATCGTATGTTTTAGTATGCATTTATAACAAGAATGGTAAGATAGATTATGATTTTTTTAAAAATCTGATTTGTGGGGAAGTAATATGTCTTATAACACCAAGCAATTTTTTTTTTCAGTTGGGAGATACTTCCTAACATTGGTGTGAGTTGCTATATAATTATGTTACATATAATAAGAAAAACAACTGAATAAAATTTTAGACCCACTCTTCACTTACCTTAAACTTCAAAGGAATAAAAGCAGTTAAGTGCTTTGTGTCATTCCCAATGTCACTACTTAAAGGAGGCCTGCCTAAACCCATTTTGTCATTAGATAGTTTTCACAAGGACTCGGAACTATGTGTTTCAAAATAAAGGCTGACATAATGTTGAGACCAATTTCAATTTTATACTTTATACTTCTTTATACTTGTCATCTAAGATAGAGATTTACAATTGAATACTATGTAAAACTGTAAAACAAAAATTTAAAACATTTCATTCTTAAAAGCAAGTTCTTCAGCAGCTGCTCGGGGAACACCAGGGGAAATGATGCCTCAAAGGCTCATGGAGGTTTCTTTAAAACCTCACTAATGTCCAGACTCGAGTACTAGATCTATGGAGCCCGCCAGAAACTGTCCACAGCTCGGAGGCGCCTTCTCCGGCATCCTCCCCACAGGGGCCATTGATGCGAGGTGAGAAAGCCAGCCGCCCCGGAGGCCGATCGAGTGGGTTATGGAAAAAAGCCAGAGTGTTCCTGTCCTTCTCCAGTGACCTCCGACCTGCGCCAGACAACCAAGAAGTTTTCTGCCATCCTGTGACTAACCAGAGTGTGATCATAGAACTTCTGGAGCTGCAGGCCCACGTGCAGGGCGAAGCGGCTGTGCCTGCGCGGTACCAATTTGAGGACGTTGGCGAGGTGTAGGGGGCTAGGGCTGTGCACGTGCTATCTGTGCAGCCTCTCTGTTTGGAGAACTGTTCCCTGAGAGGCTGCTGTCAAGATGCCTCTGAACAAGCAGCAGGTAGCAAAGGAAGTCACACTGCATCAGGCCTTGCTGCAGCCGGCCCGGTATCAGACCCATCTTTTGCTCACTTTCAATCAGCCCCCGTGTCACAGCAGGTCTCTTGGCCCTGAAAATCTGTCATGTCCACCTTGGAGCCTAAGTAACTCTGAACAGCCGTTAACTAGTTAGACTCTTCATGATCCCAACCTCTTTGGTCCCTAGTAAAGATGGTTGATACACAATGAGCTACAGAGGTCTCAGGGACCCAGCTCTGAGAGGGGGAGTTTCTTTCTGTTTCTCCCCTGGATGTAAACATAAGATACCTCCTCTGCAGAAATAAACTTGCTTTATGAAGAACAAAAACAAAAACAAAAACAAAAAAAAAAAAAAGAAAAGGCAAGTCTTCAAAATTATAAGTTCGTGTAGTTGATGACATCAATTCTACCACAGAGAAGCCAATGAAACTGCCAGGCTGCACTTGGTAACATTTGCTTGTGTTCTTGGACATGCACAACTCTGTGGGTAGAAACTGTAATAAATTCTCTTCCTCAGTCTTTGTGTCAGTCACCTGCCCTATTATTGTGGTAAAATACCTGAAAGCGGTCACTTCAGAACAGAAGGGTTTATTTTAGCTCCTGGGTGGGGGGTGCGGGCCATCACTGTGGGGAGGACAGGGCAGTAAGAGCTAGAGGCAGCTAGTCACGGTACATTCAGGAAGGAGAGAGAGAGATGCCTGAGCCAAGCTAACTTTTGGCTTTTATCCAGTCTAGGACCTCAGCCCATGGAATGGTACCACCCATACTCAGAGAAAGTCGCTCCACCTCAAGATATAAAATCCCTCACAGACATGCTGTTTAACTTGCTTTCCTGTAGCTGTGAGAGAACACTGTGACCACAGCAACTTACAAAGGAAGAGTTTACGTGTGGGCTTACGTTTCCAACACCATCTTAGTGGGGAAGCATGACAGCGGACAGGCATGGTAGCAAGAACAACTGAGACTTCACATCTCCAACCACAGGCAGGAAGCAGAGAGCAAACTCTCACAGCCCAATGCCGGTGACGTACTCCCTCCAGCAAGGACACACCTCTTAAGCATCCCCAAACAGCAAGACCAACCAGTAGCCAAGCATTCAAAAATATAAGACCTATGGGGACCATCCCATTCCAACCACCGCACATGCCCAGAGGCTTGTTACCAAGGTGATCCTAGACCTCAGCCAGTGGATCAAGGTTAGTCACCTTCTCATCCTCGCAGCCAACAAGCTCAAGGGAAAACTTGGGGAGATTCTGATACATCATCCTTAGACTATTCTAGAACTCCTGGAATGGACTTAGTTCTTAGGCAAAGATTGAGGCACAAGTATAAATGAGAGAAGAGAGAGTGCCTAAGGTTAAATGTTAAATGTCCAGTTACGCCCTTACGTTTACAGAACATATTTTTGCATTAATTTATCTACTACAATGTTTACTGAGTTTCAAGTGTCCAGCTCTGTGGACACAGAGATGAAAAATTCCTTCAAAGTAATATTACTTTGGCTGGGAAAGATTCCAAACACCACATGCAGTCTGCTATGATGCTTTCTGCAGTAGTTATCTACACACACCTGCACACACAGGAGACACACAAAAGTTAAGAAATTCTGATTGCCACTATAACATGGGTAAACTTAAGGGCACGATGCTAAGTGAAACAGGCCAGCCTTAAAAGGCAAATACTGGACCCAGAGGCCCACCCACCACCTTGGGGTACAGGCAGATGGACAGGCACCATTAAAACAAGCAAGTGTGTGGTAGAGAGATAGGAGAAAAGAAGCAGATGGGTTTCTGCTCTATAAGTGGTCCTGCAGGATCTCCATGACTCGGGGTAGCAACAAGATATCCAAGAGGAGTCCCAGTGGGGCCCAGTATTGATGGTGTAGCAGAAGCCAGAGGCCTGCAACCAGACCAGTGACTCAGTGCAATGGATATTCGCAAACAAAGCTGGGCAAAAAGGTATGCTGTGTGACAAACAGTGACACACCACAGTTCCATGGTAAGATTATTTTTTACTTTAATTTTTATTTCCTTTGCGCAGGGGCAGGGGGAGGTTACAGGGATGGAGGGCAAATAGACAGACTGGGAAATGAGTGCATGGTGTGAAACTCACCAAGAATTGCTTTTAAAATATCTAAAAGGGGAGGGGGGCAAATACTATGTGATTTCTCTCCTATGAGCAAGCCACCATAGCCAGGTCTCTAGGCACAGAGGACAGAGGCTGCTTGCAGAAGCCAGTGAGGGTTATAGTTTTATATAGAGAGACTGTTTACATAGTAATATTAACAAACTGGATGCTACTCAGTTGCAGGGGTCTTAAAGATGGTTAAAGATGGTAAACTTTATGTGACTTTACTACTACTAAAAATGGATTTTTAAAAAAGTGATGGCCATCTATCTGATCAGGCGAGTAATGTAAATGTAAAGGTGTCCTATTCCACGTGACAGTGGCTCTGTTGACTAAGGGATACACCCAGTGTATCACAGTGTAAAAGCAGCTTATACATATCAGAGGGCCCAAGTAGGAAATGTAAGAACTATGGCTGAGTCTGCAGGGAACAGTCAAACAGCTAAGAGTCTAGATGGCAAAGTAAGAATAGGCCACAGCTCACAGCCAGTAAGTTCTTCTAAGTGGAAGAATCAAAAAGATATGCTTTGGGCTGGAGAGATGGCTCAGTGGTTAAGAACACAGACTGCTCTTCCGAAGGTCCTGAGTTCAAATCCCAGCAACCACATGGTGGCTCACAACCATCCGTAATGAGATCTGACGCCCTCTTCTGGTGCACCTGAAGACAGCTACAGTGTACTTAGATATAATAATAAATATTAATTTAAAAAGAGGTACGCTTTGTCCTTCAGGAAAACAATATGGAATCACCAAAGAGCAGCCACGTGAAAGAGAGGGCAGAGCTTCAAGCGAGATGCAGCAATCGGGACAGAAGAGAAGAGACAGCAGGCCAAATGCACAGCAGATGATGACCACATGTCTAGAGTGACACTGGGCTTTATGGATCATGGGGAGATTCACCAAGATACTCCCTGCCAAAGGAGAAGCACTGGTAAGAGAAAGAGAGGCAGCTTCAGAAATCCAAAAACATGGATACTTGATGAGGGAAAAAAAAAGAGAGAGCAGCTCACATTGGAATTGAGACAGAGGCAGGGGAATGAAGAAACTGGTAGTCCCAGATACCAGGAATGATTAAGGAAGGTTCTGTGTACACTTTCAGGTAAGTAACTCCAGAACAATGAGCTAATGAGCTAGGGCAATTATGACACCATGAGCAGGGCCGTCTGGTTATACTGTGGCCAGAGGGGCTCTGGTCCCCAACTCAGCCATAATCTCCAAAGCCCCACTGCAGTCCTCACCCGTCTTCAGGAGCAAGAGGACAGCCGCAGTGAGGATGTATTTCATAAAGGTCAGCAGCCTCAGTTAGATGAACATGTGACCCAGGAGATGCTCAAGCTATACACACTGCACTACAAGCACTGTGCCCTATTCTGTTTCTAAGCAAGGACCTGGAGCACTCATGTCTGTGAGGGTGCAGCCACATGGATTCAATTTACACATTACCTATCAGACCATCTCTGTAGCCCAGTTAGCTACTATCAAAAATATGTGGGTGAGACTTGAAAAAAAAAATCTCTGGCCAGACCTGGGGCTCTAAATCCAGAGACACTGGAGGACTTATGTATGGTTTATGCTTACTACCAGAACGTCCAGAACTTCCACTTGTAAGCTCATGTTGGGAGGGTCAGAGTTCATTTTTCTAACCAACAATGGGTAGGGCATGTCAAGGTTTAAGCAGAAGTTAAAAAAAAAAGGGGGGGGGGGACTGGTGAGATGGCTCAGCGGGTAAGAGCACCCGACTGCTCTTCCGAAGGTGATAAGTTCAAATCCCGGCATCCACATGGTGGCTCACAACCATCCGTAACAAGATCTGGCGCCCTCTTCTGGGGTGTCTGAAGACAGCTACAGTGTACTTTCATATAATAAATAAAATAAAATAAAAAATATTTAAAAAAAAAAAAAAAGACAACAATGACAGATGTAGCTTGATGATAGAGTAGGTACGACCTACTTTTTGAGGAGGGTAAGTAAAAGTAAAGAACTAAAAACAGGCCATTCTGAAATAAATGAACCAGAGGAGAATGATGCAATGCATATGCTCAAGGGGAAAGATGCTATCAAGCTGACAATGCTGAGAGAAAGGGGCTGACTAAAAGGTTGAAAATACACAATAACTCAATACAGGATCAACTATCTGAGTAAAATCCAGGCTGGGAATGGCAGATTGGAACACGGCTGACAGGATTAAGAAGCCACAGCCGACCCTGTTATCCTAACATTCAAAGACATCAAGGCCCGGTTAGAAACACAAGTGCTACACTGTACTGTCAGAGGCAGCCTGTTTATCACTACTGACATAGCCCCAGCCATTTAACAGTGCGTGTGCGCCAAGTACTATGCTAGCCGTTTCATCCGCACCAGCTATTCTCATGTCAGGTGCTGAAGGTGAGCTACACAAGGAAAGAAAGAAAAGAGCTGAGAGGTGAATGGCTTCTCTTCTGCTGTCAGGCACACGGGCCATCACGTCCATTCTGATTGGCTCTAACGCTCACCCTGGGCCAGTATCTGAGTCAGGGTTTTACTGCTGTGAACAGACACCATGACCAAGGCAACTCTTATAATAAGGACAGCATTTAATTGGGACTGGATCCAGAGGTTTAGTCCATGATCATCAAGGCAGAAGCATGGCAGCATCCAGGCAGGCCTGATGCAGGAGGAGCTGAGGGTTCTACATCTTCCATCTGAAGGCTGCTATGGAGAACATTGGCTTCCATGTGGTTAGGAGGAAGGTCTTAAAGACCACGTTCACAGTGGCACACCTACTCCAACAAAGCCACACCTACTACAATGAGGCTACACCTCCTAACAGCACCACTCCCTGGGCCGAATGTATACAACCATCAGAGCCACCATCACTGGTAGTTTGTGTTCTGTTATGGGAGCAAGCAGGAATCACAGTACAGTTTAAGAAACACAAAGTTTCAATAAATGAATGGAATGCCAAGGTGACTGTAAAAAGGGGGAGGAGTGATAACAAAGCCAGATGCCATGAAACACCAATGAAGAAAGATTTCTGTAAGGTCAGGACACAAATAAAAGACAAAGAGCAGGGCACTGTAGCAACACCACTGGGTCCTGGGTCTGATGGAACTGGAGAAATGCACTGCTTCCTCATCAACAGAAGCGACCATTTCAGATAAAAAGCTGGCTTTTTCAGCTAAGCCAAAAAGGCAGGGGGTATTTTCAGAAAATGTCTGGGGAACCCAGAAGCTGATTTACAAACTGACAAGATTTCATACAAGTCATCCAAACAGAATCTGGTCAAATTGCCCAGATGCACATGATGGCTCTGCCATTTACCAACAAGTAAGGAATTTCACCTCATTTTTGTCTATCAGGTAACCAGGTGGGTATAGGATTGTGGGGGGTTGCAGGCTGGTATCCAGTCGAGCTGAGGTCTGAACCCCGATAGTCATAATTCACCTACATGACACGGTAGGCGTTCCCTCATGCTCCTAGAACTCTGGCCCCTGCCTAAGGAACCACTTCCCACAGCCCCCACAAGAGAAGCATGGTCAGTAGTCATATAAGCAATGGCCCAAGCTTCTGACCTTCAGGCTTAATTCCTCCCCAGTTACCTAGCAACACTGAAGACCACAAAAAGGGGTGCTCAGTCCCCACCTCGCTCTCTTACTCCTTTGTCCTCTTACCTCTCACTTCTCTCACCTCTTCCCTTTCTCTGTCTTTTCCTTTCCTCTCTCTTCCCTCTCTCTTTATCTTTCTCTCTCCCTCTTTCCCTCTCTCTCTCTCTCTCTCTCTCTCTCTCTCTCTCTCTCTTCCCTGTATTTCTATAATAAAGCTCTTAAACCATAGAGTCTCTGCTCTGCTCCTTCAAGCTCCGCTGCTCACTCTGGTTAGTGTTGGGAACCTCTTCCCCTATTCCCTCTCTCCCACAACCCTGGTGGCTTTAGCAAAGTAGCTCCAGGGGGGTCCCCAGGCAGGGCTGCTCCTTGGCTACCCCCTGAAGAGTGGGATAAAGAAATGCCCAGCCAGGGATGAGTGGATAGGGTAGGTAGCAGCCCTCCTACGCCTGACTGACCGGAGAATAGGAAAACTATGGCAGGGTGTGGGCATCTTTTTCCTTCCATTCTTCCCCAGGGTCCCCAGGACCCCCTTTTATTTTGTTCCCAACATAGGGTGATGAGCCCTACCTCACAGTTTTGCTGAAACTAAACGAATTAATACTTGAAAGATGATTAGAGGGACTGGAGAAATAGGTCATAAGTTAAGAGTACTTGCTGCTCTTGCAGAGGACCCAGATGCAGTTCCCAGCACCCACATCCAGAGAATAATTCCGGGTACATTGGATACAGCGCCCTCTTCTGGGCTACACAGGGACTTGCACATAAGGCACACATAAATACAAAACAAAGTAAAAACAATGAATCTTCATTTATAGGTCCGACTGAAAAACCAAGTAAATGAAAGAGGAGATGGAAAGGTTAAGAGAGAAACAAGGGAAGAAAAGAAGCACGGAGAATGACACATGCCAACAGGCAGAAATGGGAGGGAGTTAAGACAGTCCCAGGCTCAGGACAGGGAGCACAGACATGAAGGAAGTACAGCCCAGGAGGGAAGTGCAGCAGTTATTCTGTCCAGAGAGCGCCCCCTGCCGGCCACAGGTGAGAATGGTCAGCAAGCTCCTGAGAGAACAGCCTCCTGGCCTGCGTTTGGAAACCTTCCATCGGTAACTTGGCAGCCTGAGGAGACCCAGAAATACTGGGGATGGAACAAACTCCTTACAAAGAACCAGAAATACAGTTTGTCCTCTCCATCTGGGGGGAAAACGGCAGTCAAAATAGGAGAAAGCATAATGCTCAAATGAACATTATAAATCGTTTCATTTTTCTATTTTATGAGATAAATGTACTTGGAATCGTTTATCATGCTAACCAAAGGCACTTTTCTCATTTGGAGAAAAAATATGCCAAGACCATTGTAATTCCAACAGGCTGAAGTTTTAGCAATCTCTCAATCTAATAACCTTCTTAACAAAATTGCATTTAGCTTAAAAATGAATAAAATTCCATATCCATTTCTATGCAAAAAGCTTTTCAGAGCAATTTCATTATTGTAAATGTAAATAAATGTCATTTAAATTCAGTTTTCTGTATCTTTATAATCCCTAAGGCCACAAGATCATGCTAAGGAAGGAGTCGATGCTGTTTCTGGAAAACAAGATGAAGGCAGGAAGATGTGCTCTTCAGAAGTAACTGACATCTCTTCAGGAGCCCCCACCATAAACACATAGATTCCAGAATGCAAGGATGGGCCCTGCCCCTTCACTCCAGTCTACAAAGATGGAATCTTGCCCTTCACCCCACCCACAAAGATGAGCTCCACCCCTTCACCCCACCCACAAAGATGAGCTCCGCCCTTCATCCTGTCTGCACAAAATAACCTTTCACATTAGAAGAACAAGACTTTGTAGCAGCATGTCTGCTTATATAAAGACTGACAGTGAGGGAAGGGACATCATTTATTTTGTTATATTGAGGTCTCAGAATCCTGTAACAAAAGACAAGAGAATGCACACAATTTTATTTAGTTTCATGTGCCTTGGAACCCTTCATAAGAAATTGAGAACCATGTTCTTTCCAATCCCCCCCCCAAAAAACAGTAAACCTGTGTGATTTTTTTTTAAGTGGGTTTGACTATGCGGATAGTTATAGAAAAAGAACATTAGAAAGAAATTAGATTAAAATTTTGATCTGATAATACCAGGCTGGGAGAGCTTAGCAAGGCCTTTCTGTGTCCCTGTGCCTTCAGAGAAAAGGTCATTCCTTTCCTTCAGGGGTAAGGAAGACAGCATCTCAAATGTTAGCCAGACAACCTGTTTCTAGGGATGGTTAGAAAATTCTTCCTAAGTTTATAAACTTCTTCAGAGGAAGGGCAGGAGGTCAGAAAGTGACTGGCCACTTCTCCTCAAATTTGGTCTTTAGTTTAAAATGCCTTTGGATATGGGAATATGGCTCAGTGATTAAGAGCACCGGCTGCCAGGTACAGTTCCCAGCACCCACGTGGCAGCTCACAACCATATGTAACTCCAGTTCCAGGGGATCAAATGCTTTCTTCTGACCTCCATGCAGACCAGCCACATTCATGGTACAGAGACATACATGCAGGTAAAACACCCATATACATAAAATAAAGATAAATCATTAAAGTAAATAAAATGTTTTAGGGTATGGACTGGAGAGATGGCTCAGTGGGTAGAGAGCTTACCCCAGAAGCATGAGAATGTGAGTTCAGATCCCTAGCGCCCGTAAGAAGTTAGCCACAATAGTGCACACCAGCAACCCCATTGCAGAGGCAGGTGGATTCCTGGAGAGCTCTTGCCAGCCAGCCTAGCCAAATCAGTGAGTGAGCTTGGAGTTCCATGTTAAAGCAAAGAATCATTAAAGAAGACACAGAACACAAAACTCTGACCGACACATATACACACACACACACACCATAATCACATGTGCACACCACAGGAACATACACACAAAAAATATTTTAGGGCACGATATCATAAATCCCATCAATGGAAAAGCTCATTAATTTAGACTCTATGTTTAAATGCACACAAGTATGTTTTCCAACTTTATGCACTGAATTATTAAACCACTTCTTTTTCAAACAACGTCCAACTGTGTTGGCCAGGCTTCTAACTCATGCTCTTCAGGCAAGGCTGGAATCAGGCTCACATCCAGAGTCTTTTTTTTTTAAGATTTATTTATTTATTATATGTAAGTACACTGTAGCTATCTTCAGACACTCCAGAAGAGGGCATCAGATGGTTGTGAGCCACCATGTGGTTGCTGGGATTTGAACTCCGGACCTTAGGAAGAGCAGTCGGCACTCTTAACCACTGAGCCATCTCGCCAGCCCACACCCAGAGTCTTAACATTCCTTATTCTGATAATCTTCAGCAATAAGTTCAAAATAGTAGCATCTAAAGTCATTTGATTTTTATAATAGCTTTGTACTGCTTTAAGAGTTTAACTTGAGAACTAAGATTTCTCTCAATTAAAAATAGGTAAGTCATACTATTTACATCTGTTACAATTTCTCCTGCTTTCCACTGAGTCTGACGAGCTCTGCCTCCACTGCTCCAGACAAACATTTAGTATTCCTACATAGACACATGTATACACACACAGTTCTTAAATAATATCCTCCTAGATGACATATATTCTTCTGAAAGTTAGAGTATACCATTTGAACAAAAAGTTATGATACAATATAAAAACAAATATTAACTTATTGTATGGATGTCATTAGGTAACTAGTCAGATGTGTGCAGGCTTAGAGCATATTGGGGGGTAGACCTTTGTCTCATAATCTACAACTTGTATAAACAAAGACTAGAACTACATGACTCTAATTACTGTTTGAGGAATGAAACCTGAGTCATATGTCTAGCCCTGGAAGGAGCTATGACATCCTGAATTTCCCTGAAGGTCATGGATAACTATCTAAACCTGGTTTTATGTGTCCTAAACCTTATAAGGTCACCATTTAGCACAGTATCTGATGAAGAGCCATTGAGTCTACCTAACAGAGCCAGTCACCCAGGCAGGGAAATGCCCCTCAGGAAGGTGGCTGGTGGAGACACCTTAGAAAACCTGCCTTGTATGTAGAGAGGTCAGCTGCCGCTCTGGCCACTCTCACCACCACAGTGTTTCCCGTTACTCTGCAACAAGCCATATCTACCTGTGTGTCTTCCTTGGCTTCTTTCAAAGGGGTCAGGGAACTGAGGGGAGGCCAGAGAGAGAGATCCCGATAAAGATGCTGTTGGTTTTCCAATGCCTGATTCTGAAGAATTCCTTTAAAACCAAATCTGGAGACTAGGGATGGAATTCAGTGCCGGGAATAGACTTGTAATGGCCAAGGCCCTGCATTCAACCCTCGATGCCAAAAGGTACTCCAATGAACAAAAGGAATAAAATACTAAAACTTGTCTACATTCTGACTACGTGAATACTCCATGGATGGGGGAAGCAGCCAGACTCCAGTGCCTGATGTTCTCAGGGCAGTGCCTGATCCCTACCAGCTGCTATGGTGGCACGCACACACAATGTCAGCAGTCAGAAGCTTAAGACAGGAGGATCGCTTCGAGCTCAAGGCCAGTCTTGGCTACACAGTACCAGACAGACTACAGAACAAAACCTTTTCTCAAAACAACAACATAAATAAGTAAAATCTTCTGCTTCAATGCGTAAATAAATAAAAATCTCCCATGACTATTAATATATCTGGATTTCTTGTGAGCACACCAGAAAAATACAAAGAAAAGCAACAGTATAATACATGACAGGTTAAAAGTAAGTTTAACAGCTAATGATGTTTTCCCTCCAATTTCTATTATTTTAATTGTTTTAATGAAATTTTAATGAAATAAATACTCCTAATGCATCTGGAATTAAGAAAGGAATTACAGGGACAGTGGCCTGTGCTAAAATGACGAATGAGCATGTGCAGGCTCTTGCAGGGGCAGGAGCCTGTGCTAAAATGACGAATGAGCATGCGCAGGCTCTTGCTCCCATGACAGCTGGCGAGAGCTCACATTCCTCAGCACACAATGTAGCTTTCATCGATACTGGAAAGTATTTTTGTGAGAATATTTGCAGCAAATGGATGGAATTCTTGTTGCAAGCCCGCATTGAATTATTTAAAAGGACAATGACTGATTGACTAATTAGAAATGTTCCGGTGATATTTATATTACAATGGAAAGGACTTAGGTCTAGCATTTTCTCTCAAGTCAGAGAAAATACAGTCTTGCCTGTGGGCATCGATTCTGGAATGATCTGCCCTCACAGCTCTGTGAGCTGCCTTCCCGTCAGCCAGCTAATGTTCTTACATCCTATTTGCATTCGAAACGCTATTGCTCGAATGGCTGCTTGTTCATACTTTGTCCAACCCTACCTCAAAACAGGACTTAAGATGATCATAAACTAAAGAAAACGAGAGAAAGGAAGTCTAAAACTAGGAAGACGGCTGAAGTGCCCAACAGTTTAAATCAAATAAGCTAAAATCTAAGTTCTCTCACAAGCAAGTCTGCCTCAGAAGACACAAGTTAAACAACCAATATTCAACAAGTAAAAAACATTTTGCTGAAGAAAATGTTCTGATACTGAGATTAAAAAATAAGTTGGGCATGGGGTGGCAATATAACTCAGTAGAGTATTTGTCTAGCACACACAAAGCCCTGGGTCTGTCCTGAGCCCCAGGCATGGCGGTATATGGGGAAGGTCAAGACCATCCTCAACTACACAGTGAGTGGGAGGACAGCCTGGGCAACATGAGACTTTGTCCCAAAACAAGCAGAGGCAGGCAGATTTCTGAGTTCGAGGCCAGCCTGATCTACAAAAGTAAGCTCCAAGACAGCCAGGGCTATACAGAGAAACCCTGTCTCGAAAAAC
>LR752562.1:43784-76213 GCA_902729485.2 Mus minutoides | reverse complement strand
GAGATCTTCCTCAATTTCTTTCTTCAGAGACTTGAAGTTCTTGTCATACAAATCTTTCATTTCCTTCGTAAGAGTCACTCCAAGATATTTTATATTGTTAGTGACTATTGTGAAGGGTGATGTTTCCCTGATCTCTTTCTCAGCCAGTTCATCCTTTGTATAGAGAAAGGCCATCGATTTGTTTGAGTTAATTCTATATTCAGCTACTGCACTAAAGCTGTTTATCAGGTTTAGAAGTTCTCTGGTGGAGTTTTTGGGGTCACTTATATATACTATCATATCATCTGCAAATAGTGATAATTTGAGTTCTTCCTTTCCAATTTGTATCCCTTGACCTCCTTTTGTTGTCGAATCGCTCTGGCTAGGACTTCAAGTACTATATTGAATAGGTAGGGAGAAAGTGGGCAGGCTTGTCTGGTCCCTGATTTTAGTGGGATTGCTTCCAGTTTCTCTCCATTTAGTTTGATGTTGGCCACTGGTTTGCTGTAGATTGCTTTTATCATGTTTAGGTAAGGACCTTGAATTCCTGATCTTTCCAAGTCCTTTGTCATGAATGGGTGTTGGATTTTGTCAAATGATTTCTCAGCATCTAAGGAGATGATCATGTGGTTTTTATCTTTGAGATTGTTTATATAGTGTATTATGTTGATGGATTTCCGTATATTAAACCATCCCTGCATTCCTGGGATGAAGCCTACTTGGTCATGATGGATGATCGTTTTGATGTGTTCTTGGATTCGGTTGGTGAGAATTTTGTTGAGTATTTTTGTGTCGATATTCATAAGGGAAATTGGTCTGAAGTTCTCTATCTTTGTTGTGTCTTTATGTGGTTTAGGTATCAGAGTAATTGTGGCTTCATAGAATGAATTGGGTAGTGTACCTTCAGATTCTATTTTGTTGAATACTTTGAAAAGAACTGGAACTAGGTCTTCTTTGAAGGTCTGATAGAACTCTGCACTAAACCCTTAAGAGGTGAAGCAAAGACATATCACTTAGGAGTTTGGGATTAACACGATGGTGAGTTCCTGGTGTTACCCTGACCCTGTTAAGTGGCACCAAGGAAACTGTGTTTCATTTTCACATAAGACAGCAAAAGTCAGGTAGATTTTTACTTTGCCTCAATTTTCCCCCAACTGTAAAGTGATAGAACCATCAAATACATCTTAGAACCCACCAGAATCAGGCAATTCCAGCAGGGTTCTGGTAAGGAGAGCCAATACTGAAGCCAGTCAAATGCAACCCCTATGCCTGGTGATTTGTCAGGATAGAACATCTTGACTTTTTACTCTCTTGACTCTTTTATACTGAAGGAAGTGGGTTTAGTTTCTTTTCTCTTGTTTGTAGTTTCTCTCTTGCTTCTCTTGTTTCTCTCTTACTTACAGTTTCTTCCCTTGGGGGTTTACAGTTCCACAAGGTTAAGAGGTCTTGACCATCATAATGGGTTGCATGGCATCAAGCAATCACTCATGACTTTGGAGCAGAGGCTGACAACTCCTGTCTTGAAACACAACCAGGAGGCAGAGAGCTAACTGGGAAGGCCACAGGCTTTTGAATCTTCAAAGTCTACCCCCCACCCCCAGTGATATACCTCTTCCAATAAAGCTGATCCTTGTAATCCTTCCTAAACAGTTCTACATTCTGGCAACCAGGTATTCAAACACATGAGCCAATAAAAACCACCACAAAAGTTATATGTGACAGCCTGCTGTAAGACAACGACAACGTGAAACAAAAAAAGAAAATGTACGTACAAATATATGTCTATAAGATAAAACATTTACTGATAAACTACGAAAAAATTATTTTAAAACAATTCAGTTATATAATATAATTTTATTATTTATTAAAGATATAAACAAATTCTATACGGATGAGATGGATTGTTTATTTTTATATAAAGTTTTAAATCTTGACTGAGTATTTAATGGTATATGCTGTAAATCAACTTTCGTATTTCTCAGAGCTGATCAATATTTTATTCTTGTAACTGTCAACGCTGAGAATGTCAGTATGGATAAAGTTGTAGTACAAAATGGCACACTTATGTTTAGAATTACCTCAGAAACTGCCTGAATCTCACACTATATTTCATTTAATGATTTTTTAATAAATATCATAGATAAAATGGACTTCCAGGTTACAGAATGTGTTATGACAAAGAAGAACTTGACTGAGTAACAGCATAGTTAATCTTCATTGTGGGATATGTGTTGAGGGCCAGGTCCAGTTCTTTGTTTCCCTTCCTACTTCAGGGTATCCAGGCTCCATACTTCACACTGGTCTGGAAGGGTAAATTAGAGTCCAGAATGGGTGGGGTAGGTAGGATCTAGATCCAGCTGAGAGTGAGTGCTGGAGTGGCAGAGAGAAGATTATCTGAGGGGTGGGGAAGCCCTTTTCTCGGGGTCTTAATATAATAGCACTCTTTGATCATCAGTGAAACATTATATGCACATATACTTTATTGAGACTGAACAAAGGCTATATGTGACCCTGGAGAGTGGGAAGGTGTTTTCAGGGTGAATTTAAAATCATTGGCTAGAGTCTAAAGTAATGTGAATGCCTCATTTGTATGGAAAGACATTCCATGAATCCCAGGAACTTGCTGGGGAAAGGAAGTTCTACTTGAGGGTCTGCCATGGACTATGTGACTTTCCTCAGGTAAAAGATCGGAGGCCAGGCTCTCCAGACAAGATGAAGCCCTGCTGGAAAAGAGAGTCTTCCATTTTGCTCAGAGCTCAGAAGAGCTATCCAGATATGATAGACGGTGACCTTAAGTAGCAGTGTTTCTCCATAATTCATACAATTATAATTATAAAGTTCTTTTCTTTATACTTAACATAAGATAAACAGCATGAATATGATCTTTTTGGCCTACCTTCACTCCCCAGTTTCTTTTCTTCTTGAAAATATAATGAATTGAAGGTTATGATTCAAAGGGAAAGATGGTTAGGTGCCAATCAGTTTGCATAAGATGAATCTATTTATATGACTTGCTTTTAAATGAGAGTTTTGTAAGTGCACCGCACAAAATGTGTGCTATCTTAAAGAATTAAAAGGTGATTTTGTGACCTGACACTGATGGAAGGGTTTATGAAGCTGGCTCAAACTGAATTCCATTGCATCATCCTAAGTCGGGTTATCACACGGGAGTGGGAGGTAGATGAGATTGGGAACATCAGTGTTCTCAATAACATAAAAAGAAACATACTTCATTGCTTCAAAATGGGGTGCATAGCAAGCATTAATTCAGTGAGCCATCTATAACTTCCTGAATTTTTATTTATACAAGGTGTATTAGTCAGGGTTCTCTAGAGTCACAGAACTTATAGATAGTCTCTATATAGTAAAGGAATTTACTGATGACTTACAGTCTGCAGTCCAATTCCCAACAATGGTTCAGTAGTAGCTGTGAATGGAAGTCCAAGGATCTAGCAGTTACTCAGTCCCACAAGGCAAGCAGGTGAAAGAGCAAGAGTGAGACTCCCTTCTTCCAATGTCCTTATATGGTCTCCAGCAGAAGGTGTAGCTCAGATTAATGGTGTGTGCCACCACACCTTTAATCCCAGATGACCTTGAACTCAGAGATCTTCCTGTCTAAACCTTCTGGAATCCATAGCCACTCTGCCTCAAGATCTCCATACCAAGATCCAGATCAGAAACTTCTACCTCCAAGCCTCCAGATTAGGGTCACTGGTGAACCTTCCAATTCTGGATTGTAGTTCAATCCAAATATAGTCAAGTTGACAACCAGGAATATCCACTACACAAGGCAAAAGACAAATTATAATAATAAGTTTCAACATCATAAAATAATCAGAAAGGATAATAGAAATATTTAAACTATATGGGCTTAGAGACTGATAATTAGAGGAAAACATTTGAAGAGAATGGAATGAAATTTCCAGAAGTTTAGAAGTAGATGGAAGAAGCAACTTACAAAGCAAACATTTGAGGCCAGGCTGGTGACATCTATATTCTTTTGGAAGGATGAGACAAAAGTTCTCAAATTCACAGAGCTTACTAAATTATTGTCAATATACCTAAATGATGACATCTAAGATGTTAATAAGTGAAACTTCAGAGAACCAGGTAAAAACCAAAGCTATTGAAAGCATTTGAGAGAGACATAAAATTCAAAAAATAGTATGCCATTTAATCTGGCAAGAAAAGCCAGACATAGACACTTAGTCTGACACCAAACCATTTTTGATGGCAACAAAAGAGAGCATTGTCGGATTAGATTAATCACTTTATAGAGTAGTTATCAATAGTTGTTTGTATAGCAATCATATTATAATCAAAAAGTAAAGTCAAGAAATGGAAAATTATATATATAACCTTTGAAAGAACCATAGCAATGCAATTCTTTGCGTTGTCTCAAGAGAAAGAAAACACCCACTCTAATGAAAGGCAGTAATTTTTTTTTAAATTTAATTTAATATACATCATGCTCACTGCCCCCTCCAGTCACTCCTCCTACAATCCTCCCTTAACCTCCAAGTGGTGGGGTCCCCTGAGTAACTCCCCACTCTGGTACTTCAAGTCTCTGTGAGGCTAGGTATTTTCTCTCCAACTGAGGGAAGGCAACCCAGCTAAAAGAACATATCTCCATTAGGGGATTAGGCAACAGCTTTTGGAATAGCCCCTGTTCAAGTTGTTCAGGACCCACATGAAGACCAAGTTACACATCTGCTACATATGTGCAGGAAGCCCATGTATGTTCTTTGGTTGGTGTTTAAAAATCTAAGCATCCAGGTTAGTTAACTGTGTTGGTATTTCTGTGGAGTTCCTATGCCCTTCAAGCTGCAATCCTTTCTCCTACTCTTCTGTAAATGTCCCTAAGCTCCATTTACTGTTTGGCTGTGGGTATCTGTAGCTCTATGAGTCAGCTGCTGGATGGAGCCTCTCAGAGGACAACTTGCTATCCTCAAGCATAACAGAGTATCCTTAATAGAGTTAGGGATTGGTGCTTGCCCCTGAGATGGGTCTCAAGTTGGGCCTGTTATCAGTTGGCCATTCCTTCAGTCTCTGCTCCATCCTCCTTACCTGTATTTCTTTTAGACATGATAAATTTTGGGTTGAAAGTTTTGTGCATAGGTTGGTGTCTCTATAGATTAACTGGGGTTGCTGTTTGTCTACAGGAGATGGCTTCTTCAGGTTCCATATGCCCAGTGTAGTGAGTCACAGGTAAGGTCATCCCAATTAATTCTTGAGTGTCTCCCTTATCCCAAGACTCTGTCTTATACTGAAGATGCCTCTACTTACTCCAGTTGGTTTCAAATTTCCATTCATTTCCATGGCCATCTAGCTATCTCTCCTGTACTTCCCCATACCTGATCCTGAAACTTGCTTCCCCTTTCCATCTCCCCTCCTTCCTATTTCCCTCCCTCCATCTGAAAGGTAGAAATTCTTATTGCCAATGATAAATGTAGACAAATACAATTATAAAAGTTAACATTAATCCAATTCACTAAATTTGTAAGTAAGAATTGTGAAGCTAAAATAATGAAAAACAACAAAATGTATAAAGTAAGTGGGAAATTTGTTTGGAATTGATAGGATCACAGCCTTGAAGAGTTAGAAAGAAAATTTAAATATTATTTACTCTTACTACCCATGCCTGCTAATACAGTAGCAGGGAAGAAAAATCATACACAATATGCAGTAAGATAACTAAAAACATTAAAATGAATGACAAAGATAAAGCCAAATTCAAATGTGTGTATATATATATATTACATAGTATAGGAGTATATTAAAGAGATTATCACATAAGGTAATATCAATTCAGACTTAGAATCCTAACAAAACCAACATATAAAACATAAAGGTATATCAAGGACAGAAATTCAAAAATCAAAAGTACAAAGAAATTAATAAAAACCAGAGATAACAATATTGGTATCATTTTAAACTTTAAAAGGATATTATTGTATAATAATAGTCCTGGCTGCATTTTGATAGCTTAGTAAATATTAATAGTATTTCTAAATCTTTAGGCACTTAATTATATAGTTTCATAGTGCATGAAATAAAACATCAGCAAGTATCTTATGTAAAAATCAACAAAATTATTCTCAAACTGGAATATTTACCATAATTTTTCAATGCCTTGTGGAATAATAGATCATAGTTCATGCTACATGAAACACTATCATTGAAGTCAAACTAGTGGCATAAGTAAAGATGATTTGGAAAAGCAACTGTGCCCTTTCTGTGGTCAGGATTTGTCTAGCACATCTTGTTGCTCTCCTTATATTTTAACCTCAATGCTTGCTTATATTTTAAGTTTAACTGTAATAAATCATCAAAATTAATTTTTAAATAGAAAATTTACACTATTTCTGTATTTACACTAAATAATTTATAGTTAATATGCATAATAATTTTACTAGGCTTTATGAAAACACCATATATATCATATATTAATATTATATATCATATATTGTATAACTTATATATAGTATATTCAGCATTTTATATTATATATCATATATACCATATACCTTGGTTATTAGTTTCATGTTATATATTATATATCATATATTATATGTTTATTTTGTATGTTACATGTTTGATATATGTTATCTGTTATATAATATGTTATATATTACATATTACATATATATTAGGATATATATTATGTGTTTTATTCTTCCTTTATTTCTCCATTTCTCTTCTCCCTTTATTAGTTTTCAAAGGATAGTTTTATAATAATATACAAATTACAGGTTTAGCATGATATCTTCATCCACAGATCATTATACCTTGTTTTCATTTATTTCCTTCCACAACTACCTGCTGCTCATACCTCTCCCTTAAGCTGGTTCTTTCTGTTCTCAAAGAGTTTCCCCTTCCTCCTTTCTAATATATGTCTATGTCTATGTCTATGTCTATGTCTATGTCTATGTCTATGTCTATGTCTATGTCTATGTCTATGTCTATGTCTATGTCTATCTATATCTATACCTATATTATTTTTAACCTTCCTTAATATTTACTTCTCATGTCTTAAGACCTCATTCCCAGAGAACAGCTGCCTAAAATTTTCCATCTATATACTTCATTTTCTTGTCCATTTGTTTGTTGGGGGACACTTAGTTTGGTTCCAATTTCCAGCCCCATAATTCCATTTCCTTATTGTAGTTAATGTCATCTGTAACCTTGAGTGTTTCTACCTGTCCACTTTGTTCTAAATAATGATTGTGAGACTTTTGATATAGGAATTAATGCTTAGGCCAATAGCTTTGGCTCTTTTCCAATTAGCCCATATCTCAATAATCCATTTATTCTATTGTAAGTATGCCACAAGGCTGGTTACATTCCACTCAGTTTCATGGGTCTTGATAATCCTCAGAGTTCAGAGTGAATCTCTGGGGACTGATTTTTTTTTTCTCTGAATTTCTCTCTCTTGACTGGTTGTCTCACTGTCTAATCTTGCCTCATCTTTTTGACCAGTTAGTCTGGTAATAACAAGTGATGCTTCCATTCATTACAAAAGATTATCTGTACATATTAATGTGAATAAGGCAACTATAAGCATGTATATGCAGTAATCTCTGGGGTCTCCCTTTCTCCCTTTTTACTTATTCCTCCCCTTCCTCCCTTCATCCCTTTCTTCCTCCTGCTCCTTTCCATTCTTCCCTTCTTTTTTCCCTTTCTTTCCTTCTTTTCTTTTCTTTTCTTTTCTTTTCTTTTCTTTTCTTTCATCTTATGGGCAATTTCCCATTAAATGTTCCCTAAGTTTTACACACACACGCACACACACACACACACACACACACACACACACTATTTTTTGATGAATATTCTGTTTGTCTCTTTATTTCCTTCAAGGAGCTTGATTTAAATCTCTCTCTCTCTCTCTCTCTCTTTCTCTCTCTCCCTCAGTATGTGATTTTGTGTGTGTGCATGAGTGTGGGAGCATATATGAATACACACATGTGTGTTCATGCAGTCAATATTTGATGTTCCTGAAGTATCAAAGTGAATATTTATGACCTAAAATATTTCAGTTAGAAATGCTCTCTGAGGTTTTTGAACTGTCAAAACACAACAACAACAAAAACCCACAAACAAACTGACAATAAAACTACATGTAATTCAGTGCATAATGAATACCACACTGAAAACTATTGAATATGAGAAACAAGAGCAGCTCCAATCTTCAGAATGGGCTTTTAGAGACACTGTAATCCAGCAACATGGCTGCTCTGGAAAAGGATCACATCCAAAGACCTAGGTCTATATAATCCAGTTTAAATTCAAACATGAACACATCCTTAATCCTCCTACCTGGAGTACAGATTTGTTATTAGTACACACCAATAATCCTAAACAATAAAAGTATAGTTTGTAAAAAAGATGAAGCCATGTTTGAAAGTAATGTCAAAGGGGGGGTCAGAAAAAGTAACCAATGATAGAAATATTTGATAGAATTTGTCAGAGATAGGATAGGTCTAACTCTCAGAAGTACAGCACAGGAAAGAGAAGCTACTTAAGAGAACAGCATAGAAAAGAGAGGTGACTTAAGAGAGCAGCAGAGAGGGGGGAAGAGAGGAAGAGAGAGAGGGGTAGAGAGGGAGAGGAAGAAGAACAGAGGCAGTTTTACTGGAACTGTTTTATTGAGACAGGTTGTGAGTGATGACAAGAACAAGCCAGAGAATAAGAAGGAGCCAGAAGATTGAAACAGTTGCCAGATTTAATTTGAGGCCAAGCAGAACAATTCAGTCAGATGTCAAGAGAAGACCATTTGAATCAGTCAGCTTAGAGAGAAGTTTGGCCCAGAACAGCTGAGTTGAACCAGGTAACCAGAGTTCAGAAAGATCTAAAAAGGGTGTGTTTATTTGTCAGTAAGTATCTTAGTCAAGGTTTCTATTCCTGCACAAACATCATGACCAAGAAGCACTTAGGGAGGAAAGGGTTTATTCGGCTTACATTTCCACATTGCTGTTGATCACTGAAAGAATTCAGGACTGGAACTCAAGCAGGTCAGAAGGCAGGAGCTGATGCAGAGGCCATGGAGGGATGTACTTTACTGACTTGCTTCCCCTGGCTCGCTCAGCCTGCTCTCTTATAGAACCCAAGACTACCAACCCAGAGATGGTCCCACCCACAAGGGGCCTTTCCCCCTTAATCACTAATTGAGAAAATACTCCACAGATAGATCTCATGGAGGTACTTCCCCAACTGAAGCTCCTTTCTCTGTGATAACTGCAGCTGTGTCAAGTTGACACAAACTAGCCAGTACACTAAGCATCCAAGGCAATAATTACTTCTGGTGAATAAACGTTACTTTTCAGTGAGTGCTATTATGAATGAGTGGAAATGTGAAATGCAAGGCCCATGTAGTTGGGACACTTTCATTTTCTACCAGGCACCTGTGGAAGCTAGATTCCTCACAGTAAGTCAGACTTAGAACTTCAGTTCAATTTATAAATTTTGAGAACTTCAGACATGAGTACTATATTTACATTATTTCCACCCACTCCTCTTTTAATTTTTTTTGCATCTTACTGACTCAAACTCAAGATCATTTTATCTTGCCTTATTGCTACACACACACACACACACACACACACAACTTACTGAGTGCATTTATTGTTTCTGAGTAAATTAATTATACCTGATGACAAGATTAGATAACCTACCAGAAGTTTTATCCATTTTGAAGACAGATTCTTCCTCTCTCAGCAGCAAATGATTCCCTTGTAGCTCTTCATCTAGGTATGGTTTTTCTTAATGATAACATTTCAAAGAAAGGACACATATAACTTCCAGGAAAGCATTTTTAGATTGTGAAAGAATTATGTGTCAAAGGGTAAAGAAAGGATTAAGAATGTCAAATTTTTTAAACTCAACATTCTAATAAAGATGTGTAAGAGCCTATTGTAAAAAGAAAGGAGTCTAAAATTACCAAAACCAAAGACAAGATTGTGTCTTCGCTGGCCCTTTCTAGAATCTTCACCTTAGTACTTTCTAAGCATGTGCAAAGGAGACAATCTGGGGCTTACATAGCTCATATGCAGTTCCCCACAATACCTGTAAATGTTAGCCATTTTTAAGCTCCATGGTGTTTCTGATACTTCATCATCTAGCAAACCCCTCACTTAATCAGGCAAAGGAAAGATTCTTACTGCAATGTTTGAGATAAGCAGTACTATTGGGGTTGACAATATCTCTATCTCAAACCTGCCATTGGCATTATGTGATCTTTGAAACTTTCTGGTGGTCTAACAAGTAAACAGACCTTTTAATACATTATCATTTCATGAGAGAATTTACGTTTTCTTTGTGGCAGGTGTTATTATCATTTTTTTCTCTGTATCATATTTATCCATCATTATTGTTACCTTCTTTGTCATTCTTTTAACTATTTTTGTATATCATATTCTTGCTTTAATTTCTCCATTTAATTCTATGCAAGTATGAATGCAAATATGTGCAGTCCAACAAATAGTAACAACCTCTCTCAACACTAATACTTCTAACCTTGATTTAAGTATGACAAGTACCAGTTTGCAAGACAAAAGGAATGGAGCTGATATGGGAAGGGTTGTGTTGCATTCTAATATTTCTAGTTGCCTAAAATAAGCCATCCTGTTTGGGTGGACAGTTTTGGTGTGAATTTTCAGAAAAATTGTACCAAAAATGGTCCTTGATGATGGTAATGGGGCCTAAGAACACTCCCTTATTGGTATGATGTTATATAAAATACAAAATTAAAAAATAAGTGCATATATATATATATATATATATATATATATATATATATATATTAAAACCAAACATTTAAATTAATATTTTGAATTAAACTCTTTGAAAATTAATGAAATCAATACACAAAAGTATTAAGAAGAAAAATGTTTAAGTAAAAGGCTACTTATGAATTATACTGTCCAGAAAAAAGTAAATGTATAACAAATGATAATACTATCACTTTAAATGTTATTGACAGGACAAAATTTTCCTGAGTTCCAGACATAAAGTGTAGGATCAAGATTCACACAGCTTCTGAATTTCAAACACAAAATAATAAAAAAATTGCAAACACATTCCTGGATAGTAGTAAAATTAATGTGTTTCTTTACTGAAGGTAATCAAAAAAAAAAAGGTAAAATGACTTCAAATTTCAGACTTGAAATCTACGTTCAATTCTGTCAAAATCAGAAAAGAGGGCACAACAATGGATTGTATGAAAGGATCCATAATATGAAAGACACAATTTGGAAAAATCTCAACTAAAAAAATAGGCAAGATACTGATGATGTGTGTTAATAATTGAATTAATATGCATATAATATTTTATGTATAATTAATCTTACAAAACTCCTAAGATGGCCATATGGTTTGTTAATAACTAGTACCACTAGCAAAAATATGGAAAAAGGGAAAGTTTTATCTAGGCACATTTTTCCAGGATGGGCGATATCAAGTAGTGATGCTAAAGATGTTAAGGGATTTCCTGAATTTGCTTGTTTCTATGCTCTACCTGTACCTTAGGGATTGAACTTCATGCATGCCACTTCTGTTGTGAAGTAGGTGAATGTCAAAGTCTACCACACTTTTGTATTGCTCTAAACCTTAGGAAAAATACATTGGAATATTTTGATCCATCAAAACAGTTAATTAGAAAGTCTTTTTCTAAAGAGTTAAAACTTGAAATTTCTACAAATGCAATCAATTTTCATAGACTAAATTTAGGGCAATGTGTGCACTTCCTGCTGGGTCTAGAGAGTCCATAAAAATCTGCCTCTCTAGGACCACTCAGGTTGTTTGGTTTTCATTTTGGTAAAATTATTTGCTTAGTTATTTATTTAGAAAACCAGAGTAAAAATCCTACATCTGGAATGGTTAGTGTTATATATTTGTAAACCTAGCATTTAGAATATTTAAAATGGAAGATCATGGAAAAGGAAGACCTGCATAGGCCATAGAGTAGATAAGACCTTGTGTCAATAATCTACTACAAACATACACACACACACACACACACACACACACACACACACACACACACACACACTAGATAGATAGATAGATAGATAGATAGATAGATAGATAGATAGATAGATAGATAGATAATTACTATACTTTATTTTAATATACTATACAATAACATTTCAGACCTCATAAGATCCACAGTCTTCTGAGTGTAGGTTGCAAAAACACATCTTTTTGTTGTTGTTGTTGTTGTTGTTGTTTGTCTTTTGTTTTTTGTTTTTTTGAGACAGGGTTTCTCTGTATAGCCCTGGCTGCCCTGGGACTCACTCTGTAGAACAGGATGGCCTCAAACTCAGAAATCCACCTGTCTCTGCCTCCCAAGTGCTGGGATTAAAGGTGTGCACCACCACTGCCTGGCTCAAAACTACACCTTAAGAACCAAGTATTTGCAACTTTAATTCATGTTTGGCTTAGGCATAAAGGTAATTTGTACTTAAAGGTGGAAAACCAAAAGTTGGATCCTAGAAATTTTGATTTTTTTAAAACCCATAATGATATGGAAAACCCAGGATATCTGAGCAACAATCTAGCAGAATCTATATTTCTGGGTGTTTTTTAATATAGGCAGGTGGTTCCTGGACTTGCACGAGTTCTCCCTAGCTATGTAGGCACTTATTCTTCAAGCAAACAAATAAAGGTATTCATAGGAAAATTTTAATTTGAATTGATTTCTAGAATTACTCTATGCAAATAGATATTCCTGGAGGCTACTTGTTGTAAAATTTGATGAACTGGGAACAGCTTTTGGGTCATCCATCCTCAGTTAGGTTAATTTTAATTAAAATGAAAATCTAGGCTTTAATGAAGTTACTGCTTCCTCAAAGCAAGAATGACTGATGGAGAACAACTGAACATCGGTCAAATTTGAAATCTGGTATTTTCAAAGATTCCGTTTTTCTTTTCTACCAACTCGGGTGGTTGGAATTGTTTGTAAGATATCCTTTTCAATGGTAAAGAGAAATTACCAAGAATTGATTACAGGTAGAGTATTGGAAATGTAAGTAGAAAGAGGGAAAATATTGGTGTCTCTCATGAAAAATACCATTAGAATACTCTGCTAGCCTATCTTCTTTAGCAGGGCATTGACCATATCATCAACAGTAATACAAATACACTCTGGGATGTGAGGGGCCATAGGTAGACATCACATGAAGCAATCACCTATAATTTAGTAATAGGAGTGCTTCCTTTGGTGCTTGTAAGCTTACTCTTGGAAAAACAGAAATAAAAGTAATCTTGATACAGTATCATAAAGAAATCATCATGTCTTAGCTAGCATTTCTATTTTGTGATAAAACACCATGACCAAAAGGAACCTGAGGTGGGAAAGGTTTATATCATTTTACAGCTTGTAGTCCATCATCCAGAGTAGTCACAGCGGGAACCAGCACAGAGGAATTGAAGCAGAAGCCATGCAGGAGTGCTGCATACTGGCTTCCTAGTTATTTTCAGGTCAGCCTTTTATTTTATAGCACCCAAGGACATGAGCCTAGAGGTGGTACCTACCACAGTAAGCTGGGCTCTCCCATAACAATCATCAATCAAGAAAAGGTAGCTTAGGCATTGCCACAAGTCAATCAGGTAGGAATATTTTCCTCAATTGATGCATCCTATTCCAAAATGACAAATGTATAAAGAAAACATAAAAGAAGCCAGTACAGCACATGTGAGTAGTTTTAATTACTTAGGATCTGCTTAAGTGCAATGCTTCAGCTCTGTATTGACTTAAACCATGTTATATAAACTTTCCTAAGTTCAAAGATTTTATAAGTCTTAAGAATATTGCTACTCATTTAAAAGATTAAAAGAATGTTCAAGCACTTCATATATCTGTTTTTCAAAAGTACTCAATTTGAGAGAAATGGCTTAGTGGATAAGAATCATTACTGTTCTTGCATTATACACGAATCTGGATTCCAGTAACCTCATAGTGGTTCATAACAGCATATACTTCTGTTTTAAGGTATTTAAAAGCATTTGGCCTCCGTGGGCATCACTCACATACGTGGTACACATATATACATTCATTCACTCCTCATACACATAATATAAATATTGTTAAAGTATCAGGTTTTATTACAAGTTTTAAAAATGGAAAAAGCTCATATCTCATATGAAATGCTTTGCAAATATTTTTAAAGAAAAAATCAGATTTTATTGTTTTGAAATAGTTTTGAATATTCCAAGTTTAGATGACTTTGTACTATGATACCTAACATATAGTTTTAGTCAGTCTTCCTAACAGCCCTACAATATGATCAAAATATACAAGTTAATAATTTTCTGGTTATTAAGTTTAGCTATTTCTCTACAGTTATCATGTAGTAAGTTACTGATAGGCAAAATGAGTGTCATATTGGAATGGCTGAAAGCTGGTTCAACTGAGCATTAAAAAACAACCATCTACAGGGATAAACAAAATATGTGACTACTTGATTTTCTCCTCCAGAGGATGCTTTGTCATGATGTACAATAAAAAGCAGGTGCTACAACATGTTCCACCGCGCAGAATGACAAGTGGTGGCATCCCCTGAGTCACAGCGGAAGACAGATTTAGTGAATCTTGTGCTATGATGGAGAATCCATGCACCAGGACTATAGATTCACTTCTGCTGGTTGAAGTGAGATAGCTTTCATGTGTGAGCTCAGGAGACCTTTCACCAAGTGGCAGCAGTAACTGGAAACTTGGAGTGCTGCCCCTCGTTGCATTCACACTTCTAGTACCTTGAAGAGGGCAGCACAGTCCAGTGAAATTCCTGAGCCCCAGCAATAGGAGGATCACTCAGGTTTCTAGGCTGGAAGGAAAGAAAGAAAGAAAGAAAGAAAGAAAGAAAGAAAGAAAGAAAGAAAGAAAGAAAAAAGAAAGAAACAAGAAAAAAAGATTGGTGCCTAATTGAAAACCTATGATTGTATTCTTCCTTCCTTCTCATTCTAAGTCATTTATGATTATAGGAAAGGATGTCAATTTCTATGCCCAGTTATGGTGACTACAAAATAGAAATAATGTGCATAGTTCCTAAACAAAACCTATTTTAAGTCACTCCTTAAATTTTCAATCTACTTTATAATTCAAATGAGATAAAAGTTCTATACATTCATATGATTCCTTTTTTTTTTTTTTTTTTTTTTTTTTTTTTTATTTTTTTTTTTTTTTTTTTTTTTTTTTTTTTTTTTTTTTTAGACAGGATTTCTCTGTGTAGCCCTGGCTGTCCTGGAACTCACTCTGTAGACCAGGCTGGCCTCGAACTCAGAAATCTGCCTACCTCTGCCTCCCATGTGCTGGGATTACAGGCATGTGCCACCACATATGATTCCTATTAAAGATATAGAAAACAGAAATCTAGAGTATATATTACTGCGTATAGACTAAGACATGATTTTCGTAAATGAGGTGGGAAAATTTTAGGACCAAACAAGAAGTGACTGGCTTCTTTTGTTAATATAAAATTAAAGTCTTAGATGCTACATTTAACAAGGTGTCAACACAAGCAAGTCTTAGGGAAATTCATTTTGAATACAAAGATATTTTCAAATCTTTAACATACTTAGGAGATTTCCCATGTTAACTGATAAAAAGATAAAATGCTACTATATCATTTCCATAACTACAAAATATATTTCATAATAATAAATGAAAAATCATTATAGAAGGAATAAAATAATACTTTATCAGCTCAAAAATGTTCAAAACTTGACCCAAGTTGCAACATTTCAAAGCCAAGTTGAGCATTAAAATGTTTTACTTGACCCGGGCGTGGTGGCACATGCCTTTAATCCCAGCACTCGGGAGGCAGAGATAGGTGGATTTCTGAGTTCGAGGCCAGCCTGGTCTACAAGGTGAGTTCCAGGACAGCCAGGGCTATACAGAGAAACCCTGTTTTACTTGGAAGGGAGAGGGGGAGGGGGAGGGGGAGGGGAGGGAGGGGGGAGGTGGAGGCAGAGTTGGACAAACTACTCACCCCAGAGGGAACTCAGGACAGACAAAAGTTCAGAATGGCACCAAAAACCAAAGCCCAGCTTAGTGACCAAAGAGTGTTTATAGAGGTTATATTAGGAATATGGATGAGGGGTTGCTTACAGGAGCAGAGATGACTCAAGAGAGCATCTGTATCACCATAAGGCTCACTCCAAGACAGAAGTGATGACTTCTCAGGGCTGCAGCCCTGAACTAACTGCCTAAATTGGAAGCAGATTAACAAGACTCAGAAATTTCTTATCTGCAGCACTGTGGACAGGTCAGAGTCTACTCTCTTAGAAATTGTTTACCTCTTTGGGGGCCTTCTAGAATTTTCCGTGTTTGAATCTTTGCTGGCATGGAGCTTTTTTTTTTTCTCCTGAGTCTCATAAGCTTGCCCTTCCTTATAAAGAATATTTCAATTTAGAGGAAATTGCCACAAAACATACCGTTACCTATATGTTTAACAAATACTGGGTTAGAACGTGGAGTAAGGTAGAAAAAAACTGCAGCGCAAATAATATTAAACAGAAGAAAATTCCTTGAAGACATAGGATATTATTTTGATAAGCTTAGCTAACAGGAATAATATTCTAATCTATGGTTTTGATCTTAGAAATATTTGAGAGCATGAACAAGAAGAATATACAAAACTGAAATGAATTTCATGCATTATCATGTATAATCAGAAAGCTCAATGGTTAAGAAGATGGAGTGTGAAAAGATGCTGACTAACCAATAATGTATCCAAACATTATTTTAAAGCAATTCGAAGGCCTGAATACTGAAAAGGTTTATAAAATTAAAAAAAAAAAAAATGCAAGGGCATGTGCACACTGTGTTATGGTTCTAGGTGCAATGTCCTATCAAGTTATCACTTTTGTCACTAAAGTGTAATTTCATTGCAGTTTACAGCCAAATCTCGAATATATTACAGATGAGTTTTTTATTTATTTATAGCCCTGGGTAGTTTTAAACTCAGTTTTCTTCCTTTCTCAGGTTATTGAGTGATGGATTACAGAGTTATAGTGTAACAAACAGAGTTATATTCTTTAGTCCTGATATTTGAACTAGAGTCTCTGTGCATATTTGTGTTTGTGTGTGTGTGTACATACATGAATGTGCTACCTAAGAGGCTTGTATACAGAAAAAAAATTACATCTTTAAAAATAGTGAAGAGATGGCTGGGCGTGGTGGCACACGCCTTTAATCTCAGCACTTGGGAGACAGAGGCAGGCAAATTTCTGAGTTCCATGCCAGGCTGGTCTACAAAGTGAGTTGCAGGACAGCCAGGGTTACACAGAGAAACCCTGTCTCGAAAAAACAAAAACAAACTAACCAAAAAAAAAAAAAATAATGAAGAAACAGGCTGCAGTATGAGTGAAAATATTTATAATCTTTTTATTCATCAAGGCATTAGATACCCAGAATATTTTTTTTAAATTCAGAAAGTTTGACAAGAGAAACAATATCCTTTTAAAACTATGCTAAAGATCTAATAAACAACACACATCTCCTCAAAAAAGACATACATATGGCAAAAATGTTTGTAAAAGATTCTGTCTCTGCACAGGGGAAATACAAAGTGAAACAAAACTGAGATATCATCTCACCATAGTTTACACAGGCCTCACAATAAATACAAAGAAGATGCTAGAAGTAATGTAGATAAAATTGAACTCATGCAGTTTTCATATGAATTTAAATTAAGACAGGCATTTTGAACAGTATGGATATTTCTCAGAAAACTAAATCTACCACATGATTAAATACTTATACAACTATGTGTATAGCCAGAGAAGACAGCACCATACCAAAGAATACTTATGATCCATGATTAGTGATGCATTTGTCCCAACAGCTAAAACAAAAGCAAAGCATCTGTTCATTTGGTGGGACAAGCGATATAGAAAAAGTGGTATATACGTAAAATATTTTCAGTCTTATAAAATGAATGAAATCCTGTGATTTGCATGGATCCACATGAATGGAAGTGTAAGCTGCTGTGTTCAGTGAGGCTAGGCAAGGTGTACCATGAGAGTAGAGAAAAAAATCTTAACGGAGATGGAGGGAAAAGACAATAGAATACATGTGACATAAAATTCGAAGGAGAATATCTAAGACAAGGAAGAAATCCTGTCACAGGAAGGCAGTGATTATAGTGAAAGCAGGGAGGAGGGGAGGAAGGAAAGTAACAAAGCACGAAAACAACAAATTATATGTGCAAATGTCATAATCCTATAATACTGTATGCTAGTCAACATTTTAATTATTAACAAAGGAATTAAGGGAAGCACAAGCAGCAAATGTTGTATATTCCCATTCACTGATATAAACTAGAAAGTCAATTTTATAAGAGGAATGTAATAACACACATGGAGCTAAAGACTAGGGAAGAAGAAACTGGGCATTCAACAAGAGGCACCACCTTATAGGTCCAGTGGAAGAATTATTTATGGATATTTTTCAACAGCACAACAGTGATGTACAGATTAAAATTTATGAAATACTTCCAAATGGTTAGTTATCATCTAATAAATAGTTATGACATAAACATGATGTGAGTTTGAAGAGAAGGAAATAGTTTTGACCTCCTGTCCACATGGAGAGAATCACCACAGTGTACTCCTTACAGAATATAAACAGAGCGGGTCATCCTGACACGTGCCTGTAACATTAACACTGGAGATCTGGAAGTAAGACATCAAAAGTTTGAGGTCAGCTTAGCTAAACAGCAAACATAATGTAAATATTATTGCTTAATATAAAATCATAATAAATAAAATAAGATTCTTTAAACTTACTGATCAAAATACTATGCAAAATATGTTGCAAAGTTACTTCATAGGTTCTACTCTAGATCAAATTTACATATTTTATCTCCCTCTGCAAAAATGTTATTTCCAGAAGAAATTCATTGAAAGAAATGTTGGTTTGTCTTAGCATATTGTGCATGTTGGTGAGTAGATCAGTCTAGTGAAAAGACAGTATAATTATGAATGATGTTGGAAGTTGAGAAACAAGCACATTAAATTATATAAAGCATATTAAACTAAATCACATCTCACCCCTAGATTTTAACCTACTTGTAATTATTTAATGACCTTGGTAGAGCATTTGGCTTCTCTTTGAGTTTTAGATTTCTTATCTGAAGTGGAGGATACGTCTAATGATCTCAAGTGTATTCTAACCTTAGCATTTTAGAATTCTATTCAATTTGAATAATTAATAATAAGTGTGATATTTATGAAGAATCTATATAGTGTAAAGTATTCTTCTAGGTGACTTATAATCCCAGTGCACAACACTTCCATAAGGCATTAATAATAATTTCTTGGAGAAAACCCAAAAGCCTTGCAAGATTTTTTTCTTTTAATTGACTAACTAAGCTAGCCTGCAATAAACCTTGTTTAAAGAAGAAGGAGAAAGATGAGGAAGATGAGGAAGAGGATGAGGAAGAAGAGGAAGAGTAGGAGAAGAGGAAGATGAGAAGGAGGAAGATAAGTATGTAAAAGCAGCTGAAGGACAAAATGGTTAGCAAAGAGCAGGAGATAAAGGATGTGTTGACAAAGTAATTTTCAATATTGAAAATCATTAGCCTCCATGAAGTTAATTGGTTTGAAACCAATTTCTGAGAATGGTGTGACTTTGTCCATTCCATATTTCTGTTTGTTTCCTTCAATGTTGACCAAAAACAAAGCATGCTTTCCTGTATGGACTTCTGTACTTTGTCTATAGCCCATTTTTCCTCATGTGCCTTCACTGCTACATGGCTGCCCTCCATAATGGTTTAAGTCAAACGGCATGACATTCTTTTTTCTTTTTCCTCATCTCCACTTTCCTCCTCCAAGAAGCTGCAGAGACTTGCAGCTTTACTGTCCAAGGGTTAGGAAAACTAGGGAGAAAAAACACAGGGTTTGTGTTGGGCCCAGTAGGAAAACGAAACCACCCCTGGTTTGTATCACACATACAGTGGGTGTAGACATCTGTTCACCATTCCTCAATTTGGTTCCTTTACCTCTTCTCACATTTAGCCATTTACTGCTTGACTAAGTATTTCTGATAGTTCCAGGGTAAACATTTCTTCCCAACTAATTCTCTGTTTCTTATTGCAATCCATAGGTTTGAGAACACAGTGAAGCCAGAAGTAAGAAAAGGAAAGGAGAACTGTGAAAAATCTGTCATTGATAAGATGAAGCCACTCAGCCCCTGGCTTATCTCCTCCTCCTTCCTTAGAACAGCAATCCATTCTGAGGCTTGAGAGCACTTATCAGCACAGGGATTTCAGAGCTGAGCCTCCTAATGAGCATGCTGTTCTTGCACTGACAATATTTAGGAAACGTTGTCAGAAAGAGGAATGGCTGGATTCAATGTCCTGTTCTCTTGACTTATTTACTTTCCTTTACTCTTCCTTGAGCCAATTTTGTGTCTATAGAGAGGTCAGACAGGATTAATAACATTATTTCTTATGTTTAGCTTCCTATGCAATACTATCCCATACACACAGAAAAAAAAATACCCTAAATGCATATATACTTACATACATACACACATACATATATAGCAAATATGTATATGAAATTTATAAAAAAGAATCTAGTTGTTTGTCTTTCTTTTATTTAAAAAATGGAGCCTTAATATCAGAAGTATCAGAGAATTTCAACTCAAAGATATGGATTTGAACTAACAAAAACTAGATAATTTGCTTTATGTTTAGTCACAGTCCAAATGACTGTAATGGGCGTGTTTAAATGAAGAGAGGGTTTATGTTGGTCATTTGTTTTGTATTTCTGCATCATTTACATCCACCCACTTATTTGTTAGCTAGATCTCATATTCAATTGGGTTCAAGTGCTATTCCACTTCTGAATTATTATTTCCACCCATGCTTCACATAAATGGCCTAGTAGAAAGATGCAATAAAGCCGCGCTTTGTAATACTGAGTCCACTCATGCCATTACAGAAAGCACAGTGTCAGCGCTTTCATTTCCATTATACAACCTATTTGTCCAGACATTATATACATAGCCATAAAAATCTGCTTGGCTGTGAAGTATTAGTTCAGTCCTTGAATAAACAATTAGATAAAAGCTATAAAATGACTAAGACAATTGATTAAGAGTGAAGTTGGAGCCAACTGTGCCTATGACCTAGCTCACTGTCACTCAATAAGGCTCTTCCAACCACAACAGAATGAACTCCTGAACAGAGAATCTCAGGCAAGATACAAATGTCTGGTGCTGGTTATTTGACTGATAATTTGCCTGTTTCTTTTATTTAGTTTAGTATAGTTTTGAAATATAATACAATTACATATTTTCCTCCTTTACTTTTATTCATTCAATAAAAACCATGTACACTTGCAGCTTATTTTCAAATTCATGGCCTCTTTTTTTTCATTAATTGTTGTAGCAATGAATGTATGTATAAGTATGTTACACACATATTTATAGATATGTATATAAATAAATGTGTGCATATAAATATATAAATTTATTAATTGTTGAATGTATATATGTATATATTACNGTTATAGTAGAATTCACAAAGTTAAGAGAAAATCCCATAGGGACATAACAGAAATGTTACAAACATTTGAAGTCACTCTAAAGAAGCCAATAATGAGGAAGCCAAGTGTAAGAGCAAACAGTAAACACATAAATGATGCAAGGAAGTATATCTGTATCATCAGGCATTGTTGACCACTAAGAGAAAGTGATCTATCAAAATTGATGAAGAGGAGAAAATCCTTGAGAACTTATTAGGGGGAAAAAAAGCTGATCTAGAGATGGTACAAAAACCCTGCATAATTTCAGTGATGCAGCAGTCCAGAAAAAAAATAGGGAATATGGGCTTAATGTTAAAATGGGTGAGGGTGAACAGGCAGCAAATAGGGTGTTGAATTACGTTGTAAGATGCTAAACTAATAAGTCAATCAAATTATACAATGGCAATGCCCTACAGAAGCACAAGGGAAAAGGTTAGCCCTAAAGTAAACATGGGTCATTTATAAAACTGACAGGCAAACAAACAAAAAGCAAAAACAAATGAAAAACAAGTATTACACTAATATAAGAGAATTGCGGTCAGAGAAGAAGTAGGGTATGGAAACTGTAAGAATTAACAATCTTTTCTATATTACTTAATATTTGTATAAATAAATTTCAAGAAAGTAAAGCAGTTTTTCATAATAAAGTCAAGAAAAACTTAATATTAAATATTCTTGCAAAGGTTGAAAAAAAGACCTATTTATTTACAATAGAAAGAATAAAACCATTGTGAGGACTGAAGGGTTTGTTAGTAATACTTAGCTAATATAGAAACTGAAAGGCTTAGGAATAGTCAGTAAGCAGAAGTGACTATAGCCGCTTAAAGTAATAGTCCTATTCCAGTGGAAAAAGTAGGCAGAATATCTTTGCAAGAACATATAGTCAGTACCAAAATAAAAGACAATGAGAGACAGTTTTCCATATGATGTCTTATATGATGCAAAAGACAGACATTTGATAACACATAATACAAAAACATCTGATTATCACGTAATTTTGATATAACAATAACATATAATTAGACTAGACAGAGGTATAATGAAGAGAGCTACTAAATGGAAGACACAAATACAATAATAGAAATAAGTATTCCTATGAATGGTTCATTTCCATTGTTTTACTAAGCTGTTGTATTCCACAACTAACTGTTCCATGTATTACAACCTCCATACTTGACATCATTCTGCATGATTTATTGATTGACTGATTGATTAATATTTTCTTCATTTGCATTTCAAATAATATCCCCTTTCCTAGTTTCCTCTCTGAAAAATCCCCCTTTACCCTCCCCACTTCCCATGCTCCCCAAACCACCCACTCTTGCTTCCTGGCATCATTCTGCTTCTTAAATAATTCTTTTATCGAGGTATAACCACATTCTATGCCTCTCTCTCTTTCTTTCTCACCATTTAATTTTCTTTTTCAAACATATATCTATCTATAAATTTCTCTCTGTATTTATTTTTTTGGTATGTGCATTCATGTATGAATGTACAGATTTATAAGAAACTTCTTGAAGTAAGTTTTCTTCTGCCACACTGTGTGGATCATTTGTAGCAATTATATTTATTTACTCAGTCATCTTTCTAGCTCTCTCTACTACACATGGCCAGCAAATTATAACTTAATTGTGGAATTCTGTCACATTATACTAAAAATAACATAATTCTCCTTCTATTTCTTTATTTTAGACCCAATATGCTCCCCACCTGCTTTGCTTAATGTTTTCTTTTGTTGCTCTTGGTGTTTTCTAGTGAAATTTCAGTGTCTTAGACACTGAAAAACATGGCAGAACCAAAAACACTTCCCATATTTGAAATAAAAATTTGAAAGAAACACAATGAATAAAATTTTCAAAAAGTAGGTAAGAGGGAGACTGCAATCACCTTTCTCTAGAAAGTAATCCAAATCAGAGTGAAAAATTGGAAAGAAAAACTCCCTCCACAAAATCTGGATAAAAACACAATAACATCCTTCTCAGTAGAAACCAGTTGATAGGCTAAAGCAAGAGGTTCCCCAGGAGTCCAAGACTGGCCTGGAAGATAAGACCCTATCTCAAACAAAAGAGAGAAAAGACTCATTTTATAGTCCCTATTCCCATTTTCTCTCTCAGGGAGTACATTAGTGATATATTTTTATTCAATGATAAGAGAAAAAAATTGTGAACAGAGGAAGAATGTGCAGAATCCCTTTGAAAGCAGAGCAAGCAAATGCATTTATTAGACCTAGTTTCTTATTGCATGTATTAACTAAGAACTTAAACCAGTATAGAATAAAATTCCTTTTTCTTGGATGCATGGTTATTTCTGTCAAAAGAAAGCAAGAAAAAAGGCTTTGACCATCAGTCCTCTGATCTTAATGGGAATCTACATAGGTCAACAACTCCACCAAAGACATAAACAGAATATACTCTAATTTAATGAATGAAATTATTTATAATAAGATTTAAGTAGAAAATAAGCAATTAAATTTTCTAGCAACTATTCAGGCTTATGTACACTAAGCCAATTCAAGTAGATATAAAATTAATTATTAATAGAGACAAGTTATTTCTAAACTGAAAATAAGAAATATATAAGTTGTACTGCACAAAATTCATCTTCAACACAGTAATAACAGCCAAAAGAGTATTTTTAAAATCTGTTCTTTAGTTTGATTGTATATTCAGCAACAAAAGAAATTGTAGCTAGCAGAAAGAATGTTGACTTGAATGTTGAACCACCAGGTAGTTAATTTGCTGAGTTTCTGACTTGGAAAATGTACCAAGCCATAACTCCCAATGTCAAAAACAACTGATCACTTGTTTCCTTTCAAGTTATATCTACTGATTATTTATTGACAGTGGTTCTCCAGGGGGTGTGACTATACTAAGAGATACATAATCAAGCTGTAAAGAATAGTAACTGATAAATAAACCAGAGTAAATGTAACAAATAGACATACAATAAATAAAGCATAGGACTTTCAGTAAACCTCCAGTCCTTGATCTATTGGCTATGGTCAAATGGATAAGCCAAACAGTATAAATCTGTCCAGTTTAAAAATTTGTCCAGACTAGAAAGTAATCTATAATGTATCAATGCAAAAGCTGCCCACACATGTGTGCTTAATAATCCAACAATCTCTTTCTCTTAGGATGTGGGGTATCCTGAACTGAGTATCTTACTTTCTTCCTGTCCCTAATAATCTAACTCATCCCCATGAAACTGACTGTGTTTATGCATTGGCCTCAGACTAGAGAAGTAGTCCATCTGCTGAAAATCACAGGACTAGAATACATAGAAAGTATTTGGAATATATCCTCTTAGTGGTATTCCATACACTATTTGCATGTGTGAATCTCAACTAACAGAACATTTCTCTATGAGGCCGAAATGAGTTCATTGAGAGCTTTTCTTACTGTCTTAAGTTTATAGTATGTTTAAGGTATGTTAATGATATGAATACACAGGTATTCCTGACTCCTAACATGTACACTTTCTGATAAACTCATTGTAATTTGAAACTGCTTTAAGTAGAAACTTTTTTTTAAGACACTGAAACCCTAACCTCTTAGTTTGACAACACGGCACACTGTGGAATCTTGACTGTTTATCACTATGACTCTGCAGCTAATGGAGCTGAGATGAGCCACTACTGGCCATCTATTACTATTCCAAAAAAAAAGTCAATTTTAAATTTGAAGACATTTCTTCTGAGATTTGTGTTTAGAAGGTGTACCATTTTAGTAAACATCTATAACTAGCAAGTTGCTTCAATCGCCTTAATATTATTAGGATAAAATTGCAAATGCCAATGATTATAAATAAATTTAAAGCATATACTGCAATGAAAAGCAGGGCTTATCAGCAGGTGCCTTATATGCCTCCATGAAGTTCAGAAAACAGGCTTCATTCTTCCACAAAGTACAACAGTCTGATTTTTGCATTTCACACTTTAGGGGATACTGTGTGTAACACCTCAGTGCTCAATTACCTATGAAAAGGTGATGTCAAGCAATCCATATGACATCCTTCCTATTTTCAATTTACTGCCAATGAAGATAATTGGGAAATATTCTAATACTGTTCAAAAAATCACCCTCTTCTCTCTCTCTCTCTCTCTCTCTCTCTCTCTCTCTCTCTCTCTCTCTCTCTCTCTCTCTCTCTCTCTGTTTCCTATAGCTATATAACTGAAAAATAATCTAAATCACAGTAGATAATTGATAATCAGAATCATACAACATGGCTGTTGTGAAAATTAACGACTAGAAAAGCTAATCCCTAACAAATGGTAAGTCATAGCTGTTGACACCACTGTGGTTTTATTTCAGGTGGGGTGAAGACTGAAGTTCACCCTGGACAGCTGACTGACAGACAATCTTTATAATGCATAGAAAAGACTGACTTACCTTCCCATGACAAAACATTGCCCCAAATACATACAGGTCCCAAACTTTACACTGCAATTGCATTTTATAAAAAATAATTGACTCTAAGGAATTTTAAAGCACTTTTTAAAATAGACTCAGTTTGCTTTATTCATCTACTTGGGCACTCCTTCATACTTTCTAGACAAAAAGAAAAGCTACTTGAATTATTCCTATTTAATAAGGTGTCCTACAAATTCTGACTGCCTGCGGCTCTGAAAGAAATAATGAGAAGTAGTGAAGAAATGGGCAGCTTTAAATTACCAGATATGGACACGTGCTTCCCATTCAAATCCCAACACTTAAAAAATTCCCAGAAGTGCTTTGGTGTGTTCATTTTTGATACTCCGAAAACCTGGCAATTTGTGAAAGATACTTTTCAGAGCATTCTAATTATAAAACGGGTTTGAATCCTATAAAAAAGGCACAGAAAAAAAAAAAAAACAAACTTAAGCAGAAAACAAATGTTGTCATTTCCTTAAAGGATTATAATTTTCTAGATCAATAGATTTTATCAGAAAGAATGACATTTACAGACACATGCTTGGGTGAAAGAAAAGCTCTCACACAAAAGAACATCCTTGGGGGACAGTGCTGTTGCCCAGCAGGTAAAAATGCTTGCTGCAAAGCCTGACTATCTGAGTTCAAGTCCCTATATCCACATGGTGGAAGTTGGGAAATTTAATTCTACAAGTTGTCTTCAGACATCCATATAAAATATGCATGTCAAGGTACAAAAATTATGTGAATGTGTATGCTTTCACATGTGTGCCTGCATTTGCATACACACACACACACACACACACACACACACACACACACACACACAAATACACAAATACATAAATAAATCCCATACTTTTTTTTAATCTTAAGAAATCCATGGTCCAATGTGCCATCTTTCATAATTGAATAAATTTCAACATGAATTAATATTTACTATTTTATATAAATATGTGCATCTTTTTCTGCATAAGTCACTAGTGTATATAGAGAGCATATATAATCCCCAGGAGCTGGAGTAAAGTGATTGTGAGCCACCTGACATAGGTGTTAGAACTGAACTCAAAGCATCTGGTAGACGAGCAAGATGTTGTAACTGTTGAGCCATATGTCTAGCCTGTAAAGAAATATTAATAAATCTTAAATAACTTGCACAATAGTTGCTGAAGTATGAGAGAAGTAAAGTTTTATCACCAATCATAAAGTTCTCCTTTAAAAGGTGTGAACAACGAACAAATACTTTCTGATTTGTGTGAATTTTCTATAACACTCTGTGAAATACTGCTTATTCTAATTAGCCAGCAAACCATAAAAAAATGTGTCATGTATCTTTTAAGGTTTTTAAGAGATCATGTTCATAAAGAATTGTATTTATTGAAAAGAGTGTAATTATGTTTAGTTAGATTATATAACTAAAAGTTTGTATAGACATTAAAAGGGTATTATATAGGTATGTAGATAACTATATATAGATGATAGATAGATAGATAGATAGATAGATAGATAGATAGATAGATAGATAGATAGATAGATGATAGATGAGAGAGAGAGGGAGAAAGAACTGCTATTATAATTTTATATATTGGAATGATTAAGGGAACTCTTAATATCAGCTCTCTCTATGAACTGTTCATTAATAAGAAACATATCAAACAGGGGGCAACTAGGGGTTGATAAAATGGTGAGCAATGAGGAAAGTTCTTAACATATGAAAGGGAAAAGGATTTGCACTGATTAGTAACATCTCTGGGTACTAATAACAGGCTGATTGTAGAGAAGAAGAAAGAGTGGCAGAATTCCTCAGCCATTGCTTTTTTCTCAACAAATATTCTAGAAAGCAGAATGCTGTACTATTACACATTGAAAGCAATTCAAATCCTAAATACATTGCTACACTTTTTGTGGGCACACATGTACACACATACAAACAGAAAAAGATCTTAACATTTCTATTTTTATTGAAAAATATGTTTTTATCTATAAATTTTTCATGTACATGTTTGTATATATGCTTGTGTGAGTTTATGTACACGTCTATACATGGAGGCCAGGAGAGGGTATTGGGGTCATATTCCAGCATTGCCCATTTGATTCTCTTAGGCTCATATCTTACCCAGACTGGAAATAAGCAAGTTCCAGCAATACCTTGTCTTCCGATCCTACAAAGATGTGGTCACAAGCATTTTCAGATGATCTGAGGCTTGATACATGGGTCATGGGACCCAAACTCTGGCCCTTATGACTTCTGAGTAAGTGCTCTTCATCATTGAACTATTTTTCTAGGCTCCCAAACTCATTTAAAAAAAAATTGACAGATGATAGAACTGATTATTTATGTAAGACATATACTATGTATCCTGGCTTATTATGTGGTAACATTAGAGCAGACTAGCAATCAATGTGCATATCACTTTAGCACCTGCATGTACACTTATTTGATTCTCCATTCTCTGCTTCCTTCTACTAGAAATAATCACCATGAAAACAGGAATTCTTTCCTCTTTTCATTTAGTGCTGCTTTCTGAGAATGCAGAGTAGGCATTATATGAGTTAAGATGAAAAAATGATATAAATTGACATTTAATGGGACACTGGATCAACATGATTATTATATAATTCTTCTCTTATGGTAAGCTCAAATTTTTCTTTTCATACTCATAATAATACATAAATGGCAGATGTGGAAAAATAAAAACTATGCATTCCTTGCTTCATGTAGGCTAATAAAGTTAGTTGAGTCCTTCAGTATTTACATTTCTACTTTTTTGTGTTAAACATCCTCAAGTAATATAAAAACATTATTACATCTCTTAGAGATTTTCTCTAATATTTCCCAGTACCCTAGATATATCACCCTGTGGTGCTTTGTATATGCTTGCTCCAGAGAGTGGCACTATTAGAAAATGTTACCGTGTTGGAGTAGGTGTGTCACTGCGGGTATGGGCTTTAAGACCCTCATCATAGCTGCTCAGAAGCCAGTCTTATCCTAGCAGCCTTCAGATGAAGATGTAGAACTCTCCTGCCTTGATGATAATGGACTGAAACTCTGAACCTGTAAGCCTGCCCCAATTAAATGTGCTTGGTCATGGTGTCTGTTCACAACAGTAAAATTCCAACTAAATCAGAAGTTGGTACTGGGAGTGAAGTACTGCTGTGATAGGCCTGACCATGCTTTTTGTTTGGCAGAATGTGGATTTTATGATTTTGGATTTGTAACACAGTAGCATGCATTAAGTGGGTCTTAGTGGGCCATCCTAGTGGGAATATGGAAGACTTTGTTGCTGAGGGTGGTCTAAATTGTGGAAGCCTGACTCCAGAGGTTTCAGAGCATAAGAATTTTAATATGTGGCCAAGAAACTGTTTTGTGATATTTTGGTGAAGAATGTGGCTGCTTTCAGCCCTTGTCTTAAGAGTCTACCTAAAGTTAAGGAAAGAGATTATATTAATTGCATTGACAAAGGAAGTCTCCAAAATGCACAGCGTAGACTTTGTTCTGTGTTTAAGTCTCATGAAGGGCATTTTGAAAAAGCATAGCAAGCTTATAAAGGAAAAATATAAAATACATGCTCTAAATATTAAAGAGGTGCCAGGAAGTAGAACACAGCTGAATTCTGTGTCCTAGGATTAAGAGAGTAAGACTTTGGGGCAAGATCCTACCAAGCTAACTTTAGATCCAAGCATGGTGGTGCACATCTTTAATCCCTGGAGATAAAGCCAAACAGACCTCTGAGTTCAAGACCAGGCTGGGAGAGAGCAAGTTCTAGGTTAAAAAAAAATCTTAAATCCAGGTGTGGTGGTACACACCTTTAAACCCAGCATTAATAAAGTTGAACAAGGGGGGTCCTTGTTCCAGCCACTGAAAGCATCAGTTTCGACCATTTGGCTCTGGCTTTATAGTCAAGAGGAGAAGGAGACTACTGGGATAGTTGAAGCTAGATACCTGGAGGTAAAAATTTAGTGGTGGTTAAGAAGAGACCAGCATCACGGAGGTGAAATTTTCTGGAAAGTGTTTTCTTTTATTTTTAATTTTTATTTTTTTATTAGATATTTTCTTAATTTACATTTCAAGTGCTAACCCAAAAGTTCCCTCTATCTTCCTCCCACCCTGCTCCCCTACCCACACACTCCCACTTCTTGGCTCTGGCGTTCCCCTGTATTGGGGCATATAAAGTTTGCAATACCAAGGGGCTTTCTTCCCAATGATGGCTGACTAGGCCATCTTCTGCTACATATGCAGCTAGAGACACGAGCTCTGGGGGTTCTAGTTAGCACAAAGAAGCTGTGTTCCACAGATAGCCAAGATTGTATCTTGTATTGCAGCTATACTTGGTAATGTGCAAGAGTCACCATGGTAGTACTGGTTTTGAAGACATGAAGGGGTTATGAAGAGCAGCTAAGGCTTGTCACTATGAGAAGCCATGGAAGGCCATTGGTGGAGGTACAGTTTCAGTTGCAGTTGAAGGCCTAGGACTGAAGGGGTCATACAAAGGATTTGAGGCTTAGCACTGTGGAGAGAGCCTATGAGAGGCTATTGGTGAAGCCTAGTTACAGCTGAAGACCCCAACATATTACAGATGCTAGTACCATGGAATGATCACCAAGAATAGCAGCACTGTGGAGTGGACCAATCTGAGCTCAGAGTGCTACAAAGGGCAGAATTGGAAAAGTTATGTCAGCTCTTTGGAGCAGCCCAGAAGATCACGTATGAATCCCAGACATTGAAACAAGAAGCTGTAACATTGAAATTGCTTTAGAGACCTCAAGATGTTCAAGATGCCAGACTATCTGCTGAGGAAAGCTGCTAATAAAAGAAGTTTGTTGCTGTCTACAAAGATGAAAAAGGAGTTGGAGATCTGAAGAGTGCTTTGACATCAGACATGGAAATGTAGAGTTTGGAGTTTGCCCAGCTGATTTCCTGTATTGCTTTGGGGATTACAGTTAAGTGTTTATTGAACTTTGGGCTTTTAACATTGTTGAGACTGCCATAGACTATGGGAACTTTTGAAGTTGGACTAAATGTATTTTGCATTATGATATGTTTATGTTTGGCCCCCACAGACTCAAGTTTGAACAAGCCTATGGGACCACTGAGTGGAATGTGAAGTTTTATATATGCTTCTTCCACAGAGTGGCACTATTAGAAGGTGTGATCTTTTTGGAGTAGGTGTATCACTGTGGGTGTAGGCTTTAAGACTCTTATCCTAGATGCCTGGAAATAAGTCTACTAGAAGCCTTCAGATGAAGATGTAGAACTCTCAGCTCCACCCTACCATGCCTGCTTGGATGCTGCCATGCTCCTGACTTGATGATGATGGACTGAAACTCTGAACCTGTAAGCCAGCTTCCATTAAATGTTGGCCTTATAGGAGGTGCCTTGGTCATGGTGTCTGTTCATAGCAGTAAACGCTAAGACAGACCCTAAATATAACAAAACATATGTAATATGTTTTAGAAATTATTGGTATAAATTTATCTTGTTTGTTTGTTTGTTTGTTTTTGTTTGTTTTTCAAGACAGGGTTTCTCTGTATAGCCCTAGGTGTCCTGAAACTCACTTTGTAGACCAGGCTGGCCTCAAACTCAGAAATCCACCTGCCTCTTGCCTCCCAAGTGCTGGGATTAGAGGCGTGCACCACCACGCCCGGACCCTTAAATATATATATATATATATATATTTTTTTTTTTTCCTTTCCTGCCTGCATCCCAAACCACCAAGATTCAAGGGGTCTGGCTTCTTGCTGTTGCTGTGGACTCTGTCATGCCTTGCCTACCCTGATGCACCTTAAAATAATTTTTTCAACTTTTATTAGATATTTTCTTCATTTACATTTCAAGTGTTATCCAGAAAGTTCCCTATACCCTCCCCCCTCCCGGCCCTGCTCCCCTACCCATCCGCTCCCACTTCTTGGCCCTGGCATTCCCCTGTATTGGGGCATATAAAGTCTGCATGACCAAGGGGCCTTTCTTCCCACTGATGGCCAACTGGGCCATCCTCTTCTATATATTCAGCTAGAGACATGAGCTCAGGGGGTACTAGTTAGTTCATGGTTATTCTTCCACCTAGAGGGTTGAAGACCCCTTCAGCTCCTTGGGTACTTTCTCTAGCTCCTTCTTCCTTGGGAACCCTGTGTTCCATCTAATAGCTGACTGTGAGCTTCCACCTCCATCTTTGCCAGGCATTGGTATAGTTTCCCCCATGACAGCTATATCCAGGCCCTTTCAGCACTATCTTGCTGGCATATGCAATAGTGTCTATGTTTGGTGGCTGATTGTGGGATGGATCCCTGGCAGCCACAGTCATTGGGTCCATCCATTGGAATCAGCTTCACACATGATCTCTTTAACTCTTTCAATGTGTGCTTTGTTCTTAATTCTAGGAAGGGGTGATGTGTCCACATTTTGATCTTCCTTCTTCTTGAGTATCATGTGTTTAGTAAATTGTATCTTGGGTAGTCTAGGTTTCTGGGCTAATATCCACATATCAGTGAGTACATGTTATGTGAGTTCTTTTG
>LR752562.1:0-41958 GCA_902729485.2 Mus minutoides | reverse complement strand
ACTGAAACTTATAGAGGAGAAAGTGGGGAAAAGCCTCGAAGATATGGGCACTGGGGAAAAATTCCTGAATAGAACAGCAATGGCTTGTGCTGTAAGAGCGAGAATTGACAAATGGGACCTCATAAAGTTGCAAAGCTTCTGTAAGGCAAAAGATACTGTCAACAAGACAAAAGGGCCACCAAAAGATTGGGAAAGGATCTTTACCAATCCTAAATCAGATAGGGGACTGATATCCAATATATATAAAGAACTCAAGAAGGTGGACACCAGAAAATCAAATATCCCCATTAAAAAGTGGGGCACAGAGTTAAACAGAGGCTCTTTTTATATAAACAAGTCTACCAGGATGTTTATTGGCATAGGACTGTCTAGCAGAGCAGGCTTAGTCTCTGAGAGCATCCATACCTGAAGAAAATTGACTTTCCCAAGCATCTGCTAATTGACTCAATTCCTCAGTTAAGGATGAGATTTTGCAAGCCCCTCCACTGTTTGTTCTAGGGTTTTGATTATCTCAATCTTGGACAGAGCTTGCACATGTAGTCACAACCACTGTGAGTTTGTGTGTGTAACCATGCTGTTATGTCTGCCCATTACTGTTTCTCTGCAGATGTTGACAACATTTGACTCTCACAGTCCTTCTTCCTGCTCTTCCAAGATGGTCCCTGACCCTTGATAGAAGATGCCATATAGAGGTCCTGCTTAGAACTGAGTGTTCCACAATCTTCTTTTCTGGTTGTTGAGCTGTAGCAGACCTCTATATTAGTAGCTTTCTAAGGCAATAAGATACTTCTCTGATGAACACTAAGAAATGTATTAGTCTGTGGCTATTAGGATAAAAACTTAGAAAGGAGTCGAATACTATGTCTTGCTAACCAAGTAATAGTATTAGCTTCTTTCCTAGCCAGCCATGTGTTTTGGCTCAGTTATTGGTACCAAGCACTAGCTATGTCTTGTGGAGCTGACTTTAAGCACAATCAGGAAAGTGGTTATTCTCATAAAGTTTATACCACCATTATACCAGCAGCCCTATCATGCATAGTTCAGTCTTTATAATAGCTCCCAGGGTTCACAGCTAGGTAAGTCTGTTGATTTCTTTGCTCCCTTGGGTAGCACACATGAAAACTTAATTCCTATGAAAGCAAGCCAGTAGGAAGAAGCTTCCAAGTCGGTAGCAGTTGGATTTCAACATGTTCTATGACACAAATACATGGTATTTTCAGTAAGATGCTCTTCCATCAAGTTCTAGAGGGTAACCAAGAGAACTATAAGAGCATGTAATTGAGATCCTACTAACCTGACAGAAGGCTTTTATTTAAAAGTTTATTTAGGTGTTTGGAAGAGGCATATTCTACCATATTCATTATAAGGTAACTTTACTTAAATCATAAGCATATATACATACATATACACATACATATAATTTTTCTATACATTAAACATTTATCAGATATATGTATACATACATATCATAGATGTACATAATTTTCCATTCTGTTCCTATCTCTTCACACCAATGTTTATATCCTTTTTTTGTACATGGACTTTATAGTTTCATAGCATCTCATTTGCCAATTATTGCTTTTATGCCTGAAGTACTGAGATGCTATTTGAATGTTTTTGTATTTTATCAAGATAGAATATAGTATGTATATAGCTTGTAACTATTTGAGTTCAGATTCCTTACCTCACCTATCATGGCTCTAATGAAACCATTCTTGCCCGTGGTTCTGGTCAGAACACAGAGGAGACCATGCTTCCCATATATATGTATCTTTTGGCATCTTTTTTTTTCACTTATATTGTTTCTTAATTATTTCAATGCAATCTTTTTTTAAATTGTAAACATTTAACATACACAAAGAAATAATATTTGCTACCATATGATGTTTCAATAAAAGTGTACCCTGAGCAATGTACATCTAGGCAAAAACTACAGCTTAAAAATTCATAAATTTATTTTTCTTTCCATCTTTTCATAAAGTTACTAGTATTTAATAGTGTGGGACCCACACTAATGACACTAACTCATCCACATTGTAACCCAAAGGCTCCACTTCTAAGCATGAGTTAGGTAAATTCCAAGGTACATCATAGTGGAGAAGAAACATTAACACTCCTACTCTAGCACAACACTTGCAAACTTGATCTAGACAGTACCAGTGTGATTTCATATCTCAAGTCAAGTTGGTACATACCTCCTTTAACTAAAAGCTGTAACATTTATGCGATACTACTGTCTCTGTTGCTTCATTAGGTGTAACTCTAATAGTCAAGTGTCTAAACCCATTTTTCTCTATTCTTTTTATAAGCCTATTATACAATTATTTTTTATAGACTAGAACAATAGTTTTTTTTGAAAGGGAAAATATTTCTAATTTAAATGTTTATTTTACTTTTTTAGTGTCAATGACCAGGATTTATCTAAAGTGGTATCTAAAGTTGGAGGTTAATAGAACTTCTTTTTTATAAAGACATAACAAAGTATATTTACAAATAAAATTTGAATGATTACACTTTCTTTCATTAGAAAAGTTGACATTTTAAAGGTGTCTGAAAAAGTTATAATATCTAAATTCTACATTTCTGCAAAGATGATGTTATATAAGCTTTGTAATATAATCATACTAAAATTTAACATTTTTATAACTGTAAAAATGATGTTCACAAATACTTATCAACTGGGATTTTAAATATATGCACAAACTATAGAAATAGGATTTATATAATAAGCACAAATGAGAGTTAGTTTTTTTCTTGAATCTTATTATGTACAATTGAATTTGTAAAGTGTGAACTTTAGCTGTATAAAACATAGCTGCTGTATGCACTGAGCAATTCGCATTATTCTCCGAATTTTGTAGGTAGAAATTAATGTGTATCTTCGAGTCTTAGAGCGCATCATCTATGTTGTAACAGTTCGAAAGCAAGGCACAGTTAATGCAACAACTTTCTTCTTAATTAGGTGCTTAGATGGGTCTTTCCTCAGCCAGTGCTCAGTTTCTACAATCACATATGCTGGCAATGCCCTTGATTCACTGAATTAAGTAGAATTCTGTTGTTTAATTCTTTTTTCATTTCTTTGTTTTATTTTTTTAGTTTTTTTTGAGACAGGGTTTCTCTGTATAGCCCTAGCTGTCCTGGAACTCACTCTGTAGACCAGGCTGGCCTCAAACTCAGAAATCCACTTGCTTCTGCCTCCCAAGTGCTGGGATTAAAGGAATGTGCCACCATGCCCAGCTTTTTTCTCCAAGGACCTATGTGCAAATAGAGGAGGAGAATATATATATATATATATATATATATATATATATATATATATATATATAATTTCTTCCATAATATGCTAACATCCACTTATGAAAAGCCACATGAAGATAACTGAGATAAAAAATACATAACTTACATGTCAATGAAAGAAATGTAGCTTCTTTCACAAATATTTAAAACTGCTCCAATACATAATGCTTAGTTACAAGAACAAATCCACTCTCAGTAGCCTAAAGACACCACTATAATTTTTAATTACCAGGTTTGCCCCAGTGCTGTTTACATGTGAATAGAAATTATTTTTCCACTATACTTTTACCCATTATAAATTATTCATTTTCATATTAACTATTTTTAATGTCTTGCGTTCCTATGCAGAGTAGCATATTTTGTTATGATTTGTTATACACATACCAATATATCTTGTTCAGATTTGAGATACTCTTCACTATCCTTCCTGGTCCTTTCCCACTCTTGCTGGTCCCACTCTCAACTTCATACTTTTGCAGTTCAAACATATGTAAATCTAGAGTCTGCATATGAGTTTATTTATATTAGCACATAGTTACTATAACTGAGGAGAGGGAGGACTGCAAAAGGAAAATACTACTGTTTGTGAATATGGCAATGCAGGGTATTGTGTAGACTTTATATTATATACTATATAAAATGATATAACATGTTATATAATGTTATTCACAATGCTTCTGAGAAAACAGTTTTATAAGTTAATTAACAAAGATAATCAACTAATACTCCTTCTCCTTCTCCTCCTCCTTCTCCTTCTTCTTCTGTTTAAGATTTATTTATTTATTTTATGTATGTGAATAAACTGTAACTGTCTTAAGACAAACCAGATGACAGCATCGAATCCCCATTACNACTATTGCATAGGACAGCAAGTGTTTACTGAAGGGACCCTGATATAGCTGACTCCCACAGAAGTGGATGCTCACAGTCATCCATAAGAGGGAGCACGGGGCCCACATTGGAGAAGCTAGAGATAGAACACCAGGAGCTGAAGGGGTCTGAAACCCTAGAAGAGAAACAACAATATGAACTAAACAGAACCCCCAGAACTGGTGTCTCTAGCATCATGTGTAACAGAAGATGGCCTGGTCGGCCATCATTTGGAGGAGAGGCCTCTTGGTACTGCAATCTTTATATGCCCCAATACAGGGGAATGCCAGGGCCAAGAAGTAGGAGTGGGTGGGCATGGAAGCAGGGAGGGGGAATGGGGGAGGGGACTTTCGGAATAGCATTTGAAATGTAAATTAAGAAAATATCTAATAAAGAAAAAAAAGAAAAAGAAAAAGAAAAAGAAAAAGAAAAAGAAAAAGAAAAAGAAAAAGAAAAAGAAAAAGAAAAAGAAAAAGAAAATAACAGGAGGAGTGGTTTCTTGGGAATCTGCTGTAGCATGGGCAGAAGTACCATTACTAACAACTTGTTGGGAATGCCAAGACAGGCAGGCTCACAGAGTAGTATCTTAATGAAAAAGTTAGAAGTCTCAAGGAGCACTATCACTAAAGGTTGTAGTCTGAGGAAACAGGAGTAAAGTCTAAATTGATCTTAGTATGTATTTGGCTTGTGAGCATGTTTGATTTTCTGTTGTTGATCTTGAGGTAGAAGTTGAGAAGGGGCACCAAAGAGGCTCCATCAGCTCTTCTCAAATTCTGATTGCAGAGGAAGTAATTTGGCATTTTGGGCTCTTGACTAAAGAAGCTACTGGTCAGCAATCTATTATCAGAAATGCCCTGGTCATTACTTCTCTGTATACTTAATCTCCCAATGTTAATGACCTGAAGTATTATTGCTTAGTTCAAAAGGAGGTGTGCCATGCTGTGAATAGGCCAGGTGAATTTAATGCATGCACATCACCATGCATTCGTTGACAGCTGTCCCCTGATTGACTCTCTGTCCTCATGCTAGACTTGCTCATTTGCACTTCCTATTGTAGGACCATCACTATTCAACTAGTGGAGAAAGTTCATATTTTTCTTTTTTCTTCTTTTGGTTGTTATTTTAAAATTCATTTATTTTAATTTATTAGTCTTTTTAATCTTTCAGACTATAGTTTAATTATAATATTTCTCTGGTCCCTTTTTTCCCTTCAAACTCTCCCTCATACCAATCCATACTCTCCTTCAAATACACAAATACATGGCTTCTTTTTTCACTACTTATCATAGCATACACACACACACACACACAGACACACGTACATGTGTGTGTCTATGTCTATGTGTATGAATGTATATGCACCTATATGTTCCTATATATAGCCTTAACACATTGTACATGGCTAACTGTACAATTTTCTCAAGGTTGGCAGTTTGGAACTTGGCAACCAATAGGCATGCTCTTCTCTGAGGAAGACCCCCTCTTTGATTCCCAGCTTCCCTCAGTTGCTTATCACTCTTTGTGGAGGGGTGATGCCTCACAGCCTTTTCTCCATTCTCTTTCACATATTCGTTGGTGGCATCTTTGTTCAGCTTACATTTTAGCAGACGCATTGGTGAGATTTTGTTACCCATCCTTATAGAAAACTCCCTGAGTTTTCTATCTCCTCATAGCCTCTGTCCTCTCTTCTGCCAGCATACACATATGGTCTAGCCCATTATGTGACATCTTTGTTAGACCTCATATCCCTTTTCATTCTAAGCTCCCTCATATTGCAAAATTTCACCATTTTTTTTTTTTTTTTTTTTGGTTTTTCGAGACAGGGTTTCTCTGTATAGCCCTGGCTGTCCTAGAACTCACTTGGTAGACCAGGCTGGCCTCGAACTCAGAAATCCGCCTGCCTCTGCCTCCCAAGTGCTGGGATTAAAGGTGTGCGCCACCACGCCCGGCACCATTTGTTTTTAAAAGTTGACAATTTATACTTTCATACACATGTTTGATTATTACTAGTGGATGTTAATTTTCTGAAATTAAATGATCCACAGAAGAGTATATATTCAATATAGAGGTTATAGAAGATTTTGATAGATTCTGCTTATTTAAATGTAAGCTGGAAAAAATCCTACAGGCCCAGAGGTATTAAAATATTATTCATTTCTAATATATTTTCTCTTGTTCATTAATTCATTATGCTTTTTAGTATATGTGATATTAAACATTCTAATGTTGCTGATATATACTGAAGAACTTTGCAATTTAAATAAGGCTTGCTCCTAGTTTCTGCTCCATCCCCCATTCCTGCATTTCTTATAGTCAGGATAAATTTCAGATTGAAAGTTTTGTAGGTGGGTTGCTGTAACTATCACTCTATGGGGGTTCTTGCCTGGCTGCAGAAGGTGGCCTTTTCAGGTTCCATAACCCTAGTTTGTGAGACACAGCTAAGTATCCTCCCATTGATTCTTGGGTGCCTCCTTTATCCCTGGTCTCTGTATTTTCCTGAAGATGACCTCTATATCTTCATCTCCATCAGTTGCTGATTTCAATTCATTCTCATAGCCATCTAGCCATCCTTCCTGTCCCTTCCCACACCTTATCCTCAACAACCGCCATTCCCTTTCCCACCCCCTCTCACTCCCAATTCTATGCCTTCATCTGCCGCTATTGTCTATTTTATTTCTCCTTCCAAGTAAGATTCAAACATGCTTGTGACTTCTTCCTTGTTTAGCCTTTTAGGGTCTGTCGAGTATAGGAAGAGTATTATGTATTCTATGGTTAATATTCACTTATAAGTGAATATATACTGTGCATGTCCTTTTGGGACTAAGTTATCTCACTCAGAAAGATATTCTCAAGATCTATCCATTTACCTGCAAATTCATGACATTATTTTTTTAAAGCAGAATAGTATTCCATTGTATATTTGTACCATATATTCTGTATCCATTCTTCAGTTGGGGGACATCTAGATTGTTTCCTGTTTATGGCTATTATGAATAAAGCTGCTATGAACATAACTTGAGATGCATCACATGGGCAACCACCAGCCTATGGAACTATTAATGATTCTCAGTAATCTAGCATGGCTGTCCTCTGAGAGGCTCTATCCAGCAGCTGACTCCAACACATGTAGGTACCCATAGCAAAACAGTGGATGGAGCTAGGGGACTCTTGTGGAAGAGCAGGAAGAAAAATTGTAGCCCCCAACAGGATAGGAGTTCCACAACAGAAAAGAACAACAGAGTCAACTAACCTGGATCCTTGGGTCTCTCAGAATCTTAAACACCAACCAAAGAACATAGAAGGGCTGGACCCAGGCCTCCCTGCACATATGTAGCAGATGTGCAGCTCTGTCTTCATGTGAGTCCTGAACAACTAGAGCAGGGCCTATCTCAAAAGCTGTTGCTTGTCCATGGGATCTGTTTTTCTAGCTGGGCTGCCTTGTCTGCCCTCAGTGGAAGATGATGAAGCTAGCCTTGAGGAGACTTGATGTGTCAGGGTTGGGGATATACTCAGGGGAGAATTGGAATGGGATGAGGGATGGATTGTGGGAGGGGGTGACTGGGAGGGGGTCAGTGAGTGAGATGTAAAGTGAAAAAAAAACATTTAAACACACACACACACACACACACACACACACACACAGCTTCCTCTAAAATATGAAGACTATTTCCAATAAGTATCCTGGGTATGAAGCAGTAATGTATGAGGAAATATCCCAAGTATACTACAAGTAAAAATTTATTATGTTCCCTAAGGCTTGACATATTATTATGGTACATTTTCCAGATAAATGGGCTTTTGAAAAATTAAACTATGTAAGATAATTGTTATTCATTCAAACACTCAAGGATTTTATCTTTATGGTTCTCCAATTATACCATCCCCCAAGACTTAATGATATACATATATATTTACATATATGAATATATGAATTTTAGTATTTATATATGCATGTAGGAAATAATTTAAGCGTTCTTCAATTAAAAGAAAATCATTGTGGTAGTTAACAAATACATTTCTGTACAAAAATTTGAAAGGGAACCCTACAAATTCAGTTACCCACACACCTGGTTTTACTGACACTCTGACACTGTGTACTCGGAACCTAATCCTTCCATTGGGCCGTCTTGTGGATTTTTTCATTTTCAGAAGTCCTTACTGTTAGAATCACACAGAGTCCAGGCTTTTCGATAGTTTCTTTAAGTCATTTCAGTGTTCTTAAATTTTCTGTTCATTGCTGTATAATACATCATGATTAAATATAGTGAATTCAATTATTAACTTATTGAAAGATATCTTGGCTGCTTCTAAATTTTTAAATTTATGAAGAAAGCTGCTGTAAATATTGAAGTGCAAGTTTTTGTTTGGATGACAGGTTACTAATCACTTGACTGGACATCCACTGCTTGACTCCAGGATCCCATAGTGACAGAACATGCAGTTTGTAAGAAGCTGCCCAATTAGTCTCCCAAGATCATTGTGCTGATTTGAATGAGAATGTTACCCTAGAGCCTCATTTGCTTAAATCTTCTCCCTCATTGGTGTCACTGTTTGAGAAAGATTAAGAGGTGTGGCCTAGTTAGGTGTGTGGCTGAGTTTGGGGCCAGCCATTCCCAGGGCTCTGTCTCCCTCTGACTCTGGCTTGTGGGACAGGTGAATACTCTAAGGTAGCTCTTATGCCATGTCTGTCTGTCTGTTGCCATGTTTCCTGCAATTATGGCCATAGATTCTAACCTGGAATCGTGAGCCCCCGAATTGAATTCTTTCTTTTATAAACTGCCTTTGTCATGGTGTTTTATCACTACAATAGAAAAGTAACTAAGCCAGTCAGTCATGGTATCTCCTCCCTTCATTCTCATTGTCAGTGAATGAGATTCTTGTTCTTATGGCTTACCAGAATTTGGCATTGTCACTGCTTTCACATGCTACTGGATTTTCAGTGTTATTCCCTTATTGCTTGAATTTGTAGTTCTCTCATTATGTGGTGTCACACACCCTCACATACCCAACCTGTTAATGTTTAATTAGCTTGTATTTGTCATGGCTACAATAAAACATGAAATACTGAATTTTCAAACTACAAATTTTCCAAATTCCCTTTTCTTCTTTTCTTTCCTTTTTCTTATTTTTTTAATTAGGTATTTTCTTTATTTACATTTCAAATATTATTCCCTTTCCCAGTTCCCCCCACCCTGAAACCCCCTATCCCATCCTCCCTTCCCCTGCTCCTATGAGGGTGTTCCAGCATCCACCCACCCACTCCCACCTCCCCACCCTTGATTCCCTGGACATCTATCCACCTTTCATAGGACCAAGGACCTCTCCTCCCATTGATGTATGACAAGGCCATCCTCTGCAACATATGCAGCTGGAGCCATATATACTCCTTGGTTGATGGCTTAGTCCCTGGGAGCTCTTGGGGGACTGGTTGTTTGATATTGTTGTTTTTTCTGTGAGGTTGCAATCCTCTTCAACTCCTTTGGTCCTTTCTCTAACTCCTTTATTTATGAGCATTATATCTACATAGTTTTGGCCCATCCCTTTGTAAACCTTTCTTTGTTCTCATCTCTTCCACTTAAATATGCAAACAATTATTATGTTTACATATACATGTGTATGCATATATGTGTACACATAAATATGAAACAAAAAAGTCTATTTAAATTTTTTTGTCTTATTATGTGTCCTTTTTTTCCATGTTGTATTGAACAATCTGTATGGGAGCTCTTTCCTAGAAAAAACTGATTATCCTCTCTCACCAGCCACTGACCATCTGTAGCTCAATTGTACAATTGAACATTGTACAATTTATCTGGTCTATTATGTTGCCTAATTCCTTCTATTCATATATCATTTTGGTAACATATACTTTTCATAAGTATTTACTACCTACAGAGCACTGGATTATATCCTGGGACCATTTCTCAATATTGCAATGTGGAAAATAGTAAGGACATTCATTTTCTGAAGAAAGCAATAATTTAGATGATGTTAAAACTTTTTCACCATGGACAATTGTTGTAGAACCACTGTTCTTAATTTTAATTAAGTGAGTACAGGTTTAAAAGAAACAATTGTTGTTTCCCATTCTGATTAGGTTTCTACACTGACAAATATGTATATTTGCATCACATTTAATAGAGGTTAGCTATATACAACATATCAATCATATGACATTGTTGTTTTGCTCTCAGAATATTATGACTAGAAATGTACATATATATGAGGGACATGTAAAATGATGTTCACAACATCAGTAGAGATTACCAAAAAACATCTTGATAACAAAGATGGGCTCTTACCAAAAGAGTTAATGAGTATATTGTGACACACTCACTCAAATAGTCAAATATTTTAAAACAGCAACATAAATGAATAAGTTACTGCTTCAAGCAACAGGCTGGATTACCTTTGTAACATGACACTAAAAAGTAGAGGTCAGAAATAAACACTTGAGAACAAATTACACTGTTCAATAAATGTGCATTTGAAACAAAGTAAAAATTATCTAAATTGCCTTAGGTAATTCAGCATATTTGAATTAGAGTAATACTAAATTGGAGTATTTTTATAAAATCAATACTGCTAAAAACTTAAGAAAAAAATGCATATGCCTATCATAGTGTACGTAAGTATTATGCTCATTTGTTCTTAATATTGATTAATTCTTCTCTTGCTTATTTTTATCTCTGTCATAATATGTAGGAAGCCTTTCAAAAACAGTTGCATTGTTTTGTTTTCATTCTTTTAGATATGTTCTAAAGTATTGGTATCTTACCTTCCTCAAGTTATTGAGAGAAATGCAACAAAATTGGAACAGAAACTATTCAAGCAAGTACCCAATCTGTGACTACAGGACTGCCGCAGGTGTCACAGGAATCTAAAGCTACTTTCTTTTTTGCCTTTTACTATTTTAAGAAATAAATATATGGAAGAAGATGGCCTAGTGGGCCATCATTGGGAGGAGAGGCCCCTTGGTCATACAGACTCTATACGCCCCAGAACAGGGGAATGCCAGGGCCATTACGTGGGAGGGGGTGGGTAGGGGAGCAGGGCGGGGACATGGGAGGGTAAGGGAAAATTTCTGGATAACATGTGAAATGTAAATGAAGAAAATATCTAATAAAGAGAAATAAATAAATAAATAAATAAATAAATAAATAAATAAAAAGAAATAAATATTTTAGGACTCCATTTCCATCACAAATTGATTATAATCTTAGTTTATGAATGCCCCTGTCATTTAGTCACTTTCATTGCCTTGTGCAGCAGCTTTTCATGCCACTGGCCACTAAAAGGCAGCATACATGTTCTTCCAGACCCTAGAATAAAAGAGATAAAAGCAACCATTTGATTTGCTGAACACAAAAAGCAGAAGGCTGGGAGAAACCAGGTCAGGAGGTGGAGTCTCAGGCCATCTGGTGATAATTAAACATTAAGAGTTAATGTAAATGAAGTGAGGGTAAAGGTCAATTGTAGTCATGGGGAAGGATAGCTGCCAACATCTTCCCGTTAATCTAATAACCATTGATCACAGCCACTTAAGTGAAAGGGCCGCTTGAAAGCTCCTGTAACAATGAGTTTAGATTACACTCCAGAGAAGGGGGCTAAACATCTGCATCAATCTGTTTTCAAATGTTACCAGGACAGAAAGTTGGAAAAATAAAAGTATTTCTATTGCAACCCTTAAATCAGAGGCTAAGCTTTCTAACATCAATTGATATGCTAATTAGTTGTATAGATATTGAGCTTTTAGAAATGCAGTTAGTCACCAAAGTATCTGATAAGACTTATTCCACAGCTTTCCGTATTGTACTGATCAAATTTTACCCAAAATACATCTATACATTCGTACATGTGCATATACAAGCACAACATATTCACATCTTCTATTATAAGTGCACTTCTTCAAAGATACCCCATTTTTTAAGTGTGGAAACCAATGAAAGAGACCATTAATTAGATCTTCAAAAGGCTCTTATCTTTCTTATTGAATATTATTTTCTTGATATTTAATTATCTGCTCCACATTTTTTGAGCTTATAATAATAAAGAAAAAGTAGGGATAGTGCTGATACAGAACATCTATATATTGTGTTGCAGTTGTCAGTTTTCTCACATGTAGAGGGGTAATTAATTTTCCTAAGTATTTCAAGAATGCTTCATTTTATCCTATAGAAGAAGAAAATGAAACAGAAAAGTTAAATGGTATATAATTTCATACATCTAGCAAATATACACATTTAATAAACCATATGCCCTTTGGTAGAGTAAATATTTGTGAAATAAATGAATAATGGTGAATGAATAAATTATGATGTGTGTCTTAGTTAGGGTTTCCACTTGAAGAGATACCATGAACAAAAACAACTCTTATAAAAGACAACATTTAATTGGGGCTCATTTACAGTTTCAGAGCTTTAGTCCACTATCATCATAGCAGGTAGCATGGTAACATGCCACTGGAGAAGAAGCTGAGAGTTCTGCAGTTTGATCAGAAGACAACCTCAGAAGAGTTGTATCCTCAGGCACCTTAAAGAAAACTCTCTAAAACTCCATCCATACAGTGACACACTTCCTCCAACACCATACAATGACACACTTCCTCCAACAAGGCCAGTGCTCCTTCTAGTGCCACTCACAGGATCAAGCATATTCAAACCAACACATTCCATTCCATGCCCCCATAGGCTAGTTCAAACACATGAGTCAATGGGGGGCATACCTAGTCATAGCATAATGAAAAATACATTTACTCCAACTGCAAAAAAAATACCCAGTCTATCACAGTCTCAACAATGTTAAAATCCAAAGTTCAAAGTCTCTTCTGAGTTTCATATAACCACTTAACAATAATCCTCTGCTTTAGTTAAGGTTTTCATTGCTGTGAAGTGACACCATGACCAAGGCAACTTTTTAGAAGGCAAACATTTAATAGGGACTGGATTACAGTTTCAGAGCTTTATTCCACTATTACCATAGTAGGAAGCATGCAGGTGGACTTGGCCCTAGAGAAGAAGCTGAGAATTCTGCAGTTTGATCAGAAGCAATCTAGAAGAATAGCATCCTCAGGCAGCTAAAAGGAAGCTATCTAAAGCCCATCCCCATGGTGACACACTTCCTCCATCCCCATGGTGACACACTTCCTCCATCCCCATGGTGACACACTTCCTCCATCCCCATGGTGACACACTTCCTCCATCCCCATGGTGACACACTTCCTCCAACTCTAACAAGATTACACCCCCTTGATGTAAACATATTCAAACCACCAGAATATGTGTAGCTGAGCATCATAGTAGTAAAATAATAGCTCTCTTAAAAAAATATTTACCTGAAGTTGCTCAGAGCAGAACAAGATTCCAGACTGCTCTTAATGATACTCTGGTCTGTTAGCTAAATCTGGCTCAGCTTACTCTCAATATCATAAACACATCGACATATTTTGTATTCTACTTAATGCTTCTAATTGCATGTTTTGCATAAGTTCAGTATTTTTAAAATATTTATGAATATATCAAATCAGCTTTAGAAACTCATTGAGAAGAACCTTGGGCTAAAGCTGAGTAAATTTCTGAGCAGGGATGAAAGAGCCTGTGTGCATTTTGATCCTATAGATGTTGCAGATGCAGCTTGTGACCCAAATACATTAAAAGGACAGAAGTTGCAGGTTTAGTCTCTAATGTGATTTGTAGAAAAACAAATTGGTTAGCACCGAACACCACGAAGTGCATTTTAGAAAGCCTGTCTAACAAGTAAGTAGAATAGAAAACATATGAGGCAGGTTTGCCTTCACTTCCAGTATCTATGATCTTATGAGCCATAGTCACCTTTTCTCCAGCAGTCTAAGAAAATTAATAGAGAAGCCATTAAGTCTCAAGCTCCTTGAAAACATAGGTATATAAGGAGTTTGAAGCTACCCTCTCCGTATAATTGAGGAAAGGCTTAATTTGTATTTCTCTTTATCTTTCTTTTTTTTCACTGCTATGTCTTTCGCAAGAAACCCCCAAAATGTATGAGAATTTCAGTGCAATATTTATTTGTGAGTCTGAATTAATTAGAAATGGTTTGCAGCTTGTCCACTGAAGTGATCCAGAAGGGAGACTCTTTGCTTATGGTGTGATTTTTTAATATGTGTTATTGCTGCTCTAAAACAGTCTAATCTCTTGACCAATACAGAGTTACTCAAGAGTTACCACACAGCAGTGTCTTATAAAAGCAGAGATATGATGTGGGGTAGGACAGTCGAGCGTTAGAACTAGCATTCCCAGCATGTTTCCTTATAGCTGGAGGAAGACAAAAATATACCTGCATTCTACTGAAAAGTATTTTATTGTCTACTGGGAGATATTTCTATGTTCACTGATTAGATAGACCAATTTATAGGAATTTTAAGCAGAAAATATTTCAATATCTTTACTCCAAAGCAAGTCTAACATCGATGGTATTTTTACTAAATTAATTATCTGTGTCTTTTGATTAGAAAATAAGTTATTTTGATGTTTCAACTTCATGATTAAATCGATTGGTGGTAATTCTTTTATTACTGAACATCTTTTTGAAAATATGGATTAAGTACTGAGAGAGAGAGAGAGAGAGAGAGAGAGAGAGAAACACACAGAGAGACAGAAAGAGACAGAGAGACAGAGAAACAAAGATATCAAAAATCTCAAAGATACAAACAAATAAATTAGAGTTTTCATGGAAGGAAAATTGTGAGATGAGATAAAAGATTAAGTTACGTGAGAGATATTGCAGAAATATGTAACGATATTTGGGAATCCTGTTTAGTGTTAGTTTAGAAACAAATGTCTTTCAGAGTAATCTGCCCAAGACCAGGTCTCAGATTCTTACTACAGATGAAATTAAAAGCTTAATTAATAGCTGGCTAAACTTGATTTTCTCCATATACTTTAGGCTCAGAATCCCAGACCTCACGCATTTCCCTTCTCAATGATTAGGAGAAACAGGAAGATCTTTGTAAATATCTTCCTTAAACAAAATGTAGTACTCCTGTTTATGAACCTACTTCACAAATAATGTATCTTATCTAGATATTGTCTAGAAAATATTGAACCCACATTAAATCCTTATTTTATGCCTCATTTCTTAAGTACAGAATATTCAGGAAATGGAGAGACTCACTTAATGACCTCAAAGAAAATATTCCTGGAATTTCAAAAGGTAGAATGTGTCTGCTTTCTTTAAAGGATTGTAAAAGTCCTACAATTGATGTTTAAATTAAAGAACACAAAAGAGAAGTAGTCTTGAGAGTACAGAAAGTGGTACTGATGTTCTGAGATAGGATGCACAAAGTATTGGGTACCACTATTATCACACAAACAATTAGAATTAAAAAACAAAACAAAACAACAACAACAAAACCACTATATAAACACAAAGTGTCTTTTTTTTTGTTTTGACAGGGTTTCTCTGTATATCCCTGGCTGTCCTGGAACTCACTCTGTAGACCAGGCTGGCCTCAAACTCAGAAATCCGCCTGCCTCTGCCTCCCGAGTGCTGGGATTAAAGGCATGTGCCACCACACCTGGCTACAAGGTGCTTTTAGCTACCCAATTCAAAGACTGGCTATAGAATACATAGTGCATAATAGTACAGGATTATCATTAGATATGTCCAAAGCCTAAGTAGATTATAACAGGTATGTTTTTATTACTGAAGTAACCAGTATACATAGTATGGGCTTTTCTTTTTTTTTGCTCTATAATTATTTTATTATCACATATTAAGTCTAGTAATTGGTTGATATTAACTACATATTCCCTTTTAAAAGTTTAGAACATTTATAATAATAACACAAATGTTAGAGAAAAGGGAATGGCTAGGAAAATGGAATTGTATTTCTCTAACCCCAACCAATTATCATGCATTGCAAATCTGAAAATCCCTAACCTATGAAACAATAATGTTGTCTAAAGCTCAAATCACTTTGCTACATTTTAATTTCGATACAAAGGATATATTTTAGTTGTGATTTTGCTTTATTTAGCCACTGCATTGTCCCTTGGAGAAGTCTTGGGAAGAAAAAGAAGCAAAGAAGAAAAGAAAAGAAAAGAAAAGAAAAGAAAAGAAAAGAAAAGAAAAGAAAAGAAAAGAGAAAAAGAAAGAAAAAAGCAAAGCAAAGCAAAGCAAAGCAAATAAAATATGAAAAAAAGAAAAGAAAAAAAGAAAAGAAAAAAGAGAAGAGAAGAGAAGAAAAGAAAAGAAAAGAAAAGAGAAAAGAAAAGAAAAGAAAAGAAAAGAGAAAAGAAAAGAGAAAAGAAAAGAAAAGAGAAAAGTGTGAGAAAAAGGGAGGCTGGACCTTCCCTATTAACTATACTTGAATTTTCACTTGTTCTAACACAGGGCCTTCCCTCAGAGAGTACAAAAAATGTAGATGTTAGCATTCAAAGTTATAATACTTCTGTGTAAGGTGAGAGTTTTCCAATTGATGATCTCAGGGACTTCCCAGAGACATGCCATTCCTAGGCAATCCATCACAGCACTGTTTGTGATACTCTTCACCAGATGCTGTTTTCGGTGGCTCTTGCTGCTCTCAGGTACCAATAATTATTGATTTTATTTTTTAATTATGTGTTCAATGAAATTGAGCAGACAAATTTAACTGGACAATTACAAACTCTTTAATATACCATGTGATATATTGCTTTTCCAACTTATCTCAGAATTAACTCTTCTGTTTTTTAAAACTAAAAACACAAGGGAATTAGTCTAGGGAATGTTTCAAGAAACTCTGCTAAAATTTTCTTAGCTGGCTGGGCGGTGGTGGCACACAGCTTTAATCCCAGCACTTAGGAGGCAGAGGCAGGCAGATTTCTGAGTTTGAGGTCAGCCTGGTCTACAGAGTGAGTACCAGGGCAGCCAGGGCTACACAAAAAAACCCTGTCTTGAAAAAAAAAAGGATTTTCAAAAAAATATATATATATATCCTTTGTATCGAAATTAAAATGTAGCAAAGTGATTTGAGCTTTAGACAACATTATTGTTTCATATATATATCAGGATAGGCACAAAAGCACAAGCAAAAATACCCTCACTTATAAGTCAGTGTATTTGGGGAAACAAGGTCCAAGATACAAAAGAAGGAAAAATAGGCATTAAACTTGTGAGAGGGAACAAGTGATAAAGAATGAGCTGAATTTATCTCTTCTATTAGCAATTGGAGCAAAGACCAAGACCTTCCAAGGACCTAAAAAAGTATTTCTAAATTGCCCTGAGACTATGAAGTGGGAAATATATATGAATGCTGTGATTCCCCCAATTAATCAAAGGCTGTTTGGTAAGTCAAACCCTCCTCCTTCCAGTTTAGTTTATAACTAAATTAGAATAGTTTCTAAAAGCACTGGTGGTAATTCACTTAAAGCAATCTTAGCAAGTTCTTGGCCCAAAGGTGGAACAATGCTTACAATAGATGCGAGTGTGGAAGTGACAGTGACACAGAAGTATGTGCAAAATAGAGATCTCAGTGGAGGGCAGAGAGGAGCCTTGAAAGAAGAGAGTGGCCAATTCTTCTTTCCAATTTTGCCAAGGACCTTAATTAAAAAATAGAAAGATGGGCCATGCAGTGGTAACACAGGTCTTTAATACCAGCACATAGAAGGCAGAAGCAGGCTGATCTCTGTGTTTGAAGCCATCCCGGTCTACAGAGAAAGTTCTAGTACAACCTAATAACCAATACAACAACAACAACAACAAAAATCAAGCAAATCATTAATAACAACAATCAGGTGTCTTTGAAGAAAGAACAGTAACTATGAGCCAGTTGCCTGAGTCCATGAAACCTTATTAGGAAGCACACAAAGTCCTCTCACCAGTTGTCTCTACATCCCGCTCCTGTGGAAAGACATGACTAGTTCCTCAAGCCTTTGATAAAGTGTCCCATTCTAATGTCTGTTCTTAAAGCACTGAGATGGTAGGCATGCATACAACAAAACAACTGTCACCAATAATTAAGTGAATGAACGACCCGCAAAGAGAAAGTGCACAGCAGCTGTGGAACTGGTCTCACTATGCAATCTATTTGCAGTGTCCTGGGAAGAACAAGGCATCCAGTCCTCCTAATGATCTCTTTCATCACACTGTCTCTTCACTGGCATCCACAACTGCAGATCCACTGTCTGTTAATGGTGTTTCCTACTACCAGCCAGCAGGCTCCTGCTTCTTCTTGGCATCTTGCTCAGCCCTCATCCTCACTATTGGCAGACTTTCTGTATTTACTCTTGAAGTCACATGTCCAGATCTGTCACATAATGGCAAAACTCTCCTGGGGCAAGAAATGAAAGATATTAAATATGTTCAAAGAGTTTAGACTCATGAGAGTGAATAACTCTACTTATGATCTGGATAAATGGCTAGTTTGCACTAGTAATGCTTCATCCTTCCACTCCCAAACAAAGTAGTAATGTGTTTTAGTCTCTTAACACTTTCAGGGAGATTTAACTAATCAGACAGTTCTTGGTTGCTTTTATTTCTACTCTTTGCCCTCAAAGATTCACTATATGGTCACAAAGGACTGGTAGTATTTTGATATGATAGAAGGAATCTATGGTTATAAACTTCAAATTAGTCGCTGATGAAAGCATATTTTCCCCATCTGCATTTCATTCAGCAAGTAAAAACTGAATTTTTAAATTGAGTTTATTCAAGCTTAAACCGGAGTGGAGCTTGAAAAGCTCACAGCATTTGGTTTTGCTTATAAATAGTGCCTGATACATTCCAAATTCAATTATCTCCAGTTCTTAAAAGTCATATTATGAGTGAAACCTGGGCCTATGTACCAGTCTCAAAATGGCAGAAGTATAGTTTAGTATATGAAATTTTATTTTTACTTTATCTCTTAAAGTAAAAACTAAATTGTGACTGCACTTCAGAAGATAGATTAGTTCATTTTTAGCTTAAATATTACATTATTGAAAAATAGGTGGATTTTGTGTGATCTCTTTTCAGATTTTGTACTCATTACAAGTCAGACATACTACATCTTGGAAAGATGTTGCAGTTGTTGTTGATATAATATTCAGGAGCTGCCTAGGTAACTGTTTTTTCATCTGACAAATGTCTGTAAACAGATTCCTCTTATATACTTAAACTTTTATCTTAGAGGCAGACCAAGGTATTTCAGAGGATTATAATAACCAAACATTTCACTGCATAGCATACTAGTCTAAAGCCATTTTTGGAGCATGTCATTACTTGTAAAGTACTATTTTTTAAATGTGTCTTTTACACAAAACAAGTTAATTATCTGTAGACAACTGACTGTAATCAGTGTTAAATAGAAAGAACAAAATGCAGAACAATAAAAATATTCATCTATTTCCAAGGATGGATAAAGGTAAGGATTAATTACCCAGCATTGTGGCATACTCCTATAAAACCAGAACACAGGAGGTAGAGTGTGAGCCGGAAGTTAGTCTTGACTGCACAGCAAGACACTGTCTCAGTAAAACAAAGCAAAACCAGGAGAACTCACTGGTATGCAATCACAGACAGGAAAAGCAACACAGCTGTAATCAAGAACACACAGAGGCTGGATTCTGGAGTCAGCAAATTCAAACACAACATGTCGACTGTCTATGTCAGCCTCTCCATCAGGAGTAATTCTCCCTTCCAAACATTCCATCAATTCTTTAAGCACACAGGAAAAACGTCTGTGTGTAGAATGTTGACTTACAAATCTTCTTTTGTATGTAGACAAAATAAGTTATGTGTGGAGTTGATTCTGTCACCAATATCTGAGTTAACTTAGATGTTTTTGGAATATAATCTTCTACTTTGTCTCTTATCTGTAGATAATGTTAATACCAGTTAGCTTCCTTGCCTTAGTTCCTTGTTGATAAAATGAAGGCCTCATTCATAACTGGTGAATTGCATCCTGGGCAAATCATAATCCCACTAGTGTTAGTAAGGATAAATGGTCATCTCACTCTATGAAAGAGAGAAAAAAACACCAATCAAGGAAGGACTTTTTTTTTTACACAGTATAAGCAACAAGAAGAGATGAAAAGTACAGTTTCAGTTGCTGAGGCAGGAATTTCTTTATTAGCTTTGGATGATTTCTTAGCTACTGAACACTAGAACAAAGTGAGGAAACATCGCAGAGATTTAAGCACAGAAAGAGAAGTCTTTATGGATTAGAAGCATTTATCAAGGAAGAGCATATTGTGTATTTTGGGGAAAAGAATAAAGTCAGCTGACCCTGGTATGTTTCTCCGTATATCAGCTTAGGAGGAAAAGGTTTCTGCCTTTTACCATATCATTAAATGCAAGATGATAAGTGGCTAAGAGAAGATAGTTTCAAGTTTCAGGGAGTGGATAACCAAGTACTCTTCCTTTAAGTTAAATTTTAAGATGTAGGTATTGAGAAAGTGATGTAAAACAGATAGATAAGAAGCAAGTCAGCAACGTTATTTGAGAGCTGCATAGAGAAGGATGAAAGATGCAAGAACTCCATGGATACTTCAGTAAGACAAAAATTACAACAAGCAGGATTAATGTCTGCAAGAATTATTGAAATGTGATAGAACAAATATATATGAATACATGTGCTGGCATGGGTGTAAGTGTGTAATTTACTATGAGAACAGTCATTCTATTTTAGATTTTGACACACTAGAACATCTGAAAGAATTTGTAATTTGAAAGCATAAGTTCAGTACAAGTAACAGCTTGGCTTTCATCCTCTCCAATGCTGTGACTGCTGCTACCAAGTCCTCCATCCACCCTCATTAGGTTAATTTCACCACAATCTTTATGACATATTAACCCTTCCCCATGGCATGATTCTGAAAGGCCCACAAAAAGCCTCAGGGTTTCCTAATGTAGGAGTGATCTGAGGTGAGACTTTGCAGGGGATTAACTGGAATATGATGGCTCCCATCACTTTGCCTTACCTTGGGCACAAAAGTACCACTACTGAGAACAATTAACTGACTAACACTTCTTAAAACTATAAGGCAATATGAACCCATCTCCCTTTAACATGGTTTCCTCAGTGTTTTCATCACAGTTACAGAAAGATGATGAATATGTATATATATATATATATATATATATATATATATATATATATATATATAGAGAGAGAGAGAGAGAGAGAGAGAGCAGATAGGTACCATTTTTCCTCATTTTCATAGATTCCTAGATATTATCTCAGAAATCAGTAGACTGAGACACACTGCAGAATACAGAGCTTTGGAGCTTTGGAGCTCAGAAACATGGTACTGTTGCATCTCATGAAGGCAAGGCAGAAGGAAAGATGTGGTCTTGACAAGGAGCTGTTTTCCTGTGAATGGCTCTAAAACTCAGCAGAAGTCTGCTTGATAGTTTTAGGCAACCTAGGGAATGGTCCCAGCAATGCTCATCTTCATTTACTATGTAGCAATATGTGTGTAGTTCACCTTCAGTTTATAGACGCAGCTTGTGAGAAAATATTAGAGATGGTAGCTACATAAGAATATTTGATTTCTGGTTTCTCAACTGGAAGCAATCCACGGCTCCGGGTATGATGAGATGCAGCCTGTAAACCGTGCAAAATAAATGCTCTATTATGTAGTCACAGCTTATATATCTAAAATCCTCGAGGACTTTCTGGTTGATGATATGGAGAAATCGCATTATTATTTGTTTAAATTGTTGTGTGGCAAAATATATTTGCTCTAAGAAATAGGTGCAATCTTGACAGTAAAAAGTGCTTTTGGGTTATAAAACAGAACTAAAATTTATCTTAAGGGTAGTCTGTTCTACTAAAATCCACCCATAATGTGACTGGAAACAAAATCTTAGTGATGGACACACACACACACACACACACACACACACACACACACACAAAGCATTGAAATAATATCTTAGAAACAGAGAAAAGGAAGTCACTGACATTTGAATTTCATTATAGTGGGAAGATAAGTGACAAAGTAGTCTGTTATCTATCACAGATTAGATAATAATAGATAATAATAGTCTAATACACAGAAACAATATACTTTTCTTAAAATATTTCATTGTTATTTTAATGACTACACAGTTTAATGCTAGAATGTTTTCTAAAAGGAGATAGTTAAAACTACACAATGACAAATAATCCACCTCTTCAAATATAACCTACTGTGCAAGGATGGCCTCACATTCATGACCTTTTCGCATCTGTTTTAAGATCATAGGCATGCATTATAGGCACTAAATGTACCCATATAGAATTAAGATGAGGCCCTTATAGACAACTAGTACTGACACTTTTTTGCATGTTTCTTATGGATTTTTATTTGTATGAAATGGAGTGTGGAAAAGCTGCAGTAGTTTTAGAAGTTTTCTTTGCTTTTACTGCTATATTCACTCCTCAACATTGGGTAAGACTACTCATGAATTATATTAATTTGTATTTACCGCTGACCTACTATGTATTAGAAACTATCTTCAGAGTTAGAAAACATGTGGCCAAGATTCCTAGTCATCCAAGGATTTAGATTTAAACAGGAGTGGGTACACCATGGTATTATGATCTATATTTATTTGTTTTTGATCTCTGTATCTGTGTGTCTCTCTATGTCCCTCTGTGTCTCTCTGCTTACGTGTGTGTGTGTGTGTGTGTGTGTGTGTGTGTTTGGCTGCTACTACTATTGAAAAATGGGAGACAGGAAAGAGGGTTGCGGTAACAAGTTCTGAGAACCCTAAAACATTCAGTTTCGAGAGCAGATAGCTACTCTGCTGAGAAAGCTGACCAATGGATGCAGTAGCAGAAGGGCAGGGTTCAGTGAGCTGGGAGCTATAAGAATAAGCTTTCAAGAAGGATTTGATGAAGTCATTCTCATGATAGACAATTGATTGCATAGTCTGACAATCATGGATAGGGTGATCAAATGCCCATGTTGCCCAGGACAGGCAATCCTGTGTCCAGTGCCTAGTATAGATTTCAGAAAAATCTACAGCAGCACAAGAGTACAGAGAGCTAACAGACAGTTCCAAAAAAGTTATGATGTATTGTTGGCCAGGCAGGGAAAGCCTGCTACCAGTGAAATATTCATAGACACTTAAAAACAAATTTGTAGCATATGTGCTTAGAAGAGCACAGAAGCCCTCGCATAAAGAATGGTTAAGTACAAAACAAAGAAAGTGGTAAAGTGGAAATTTCTGGTTGTATCATGTGATGTTTTCCTGACTCAGACTCATGTGATGTTCTCCTGAAGAAGACTAGTGTGATGTTCTGAAAACCCGTGAGAGGATGTGTGATGTTTACAGAGCATAAGTAGGACTCACTCTCCAGTGACAGGGTACTTGCATAGTGAGCCTTGCAATGCTTAGTGGCTTTCATGTCTTCACTCACTGAACTTCACTTCATTGAAAGAGCCACAGCAGAGAACTTCTGTATTTCCAGCTGGTTCTGGTTCTCCCACTGAGTTGGGCAGACTTGGTGGTGACCTGGCTGCTGATTCATTTCTGGTGATACTCCTTGAACTGGACTGTTGATATCCTGACACTACTGAACTGCTGGCATCCTGACAATAATTGGAATCATCCCAAAGAACTACTTCTAAACATGTCCACATCCCCTTATCCTGTTTACCATCTTTTCTCCCCTAGCTTTGGGCAGTGTGCTGAAGGGGGAAATGAAACCTTTGAGGACTCTAATTGAGTAGGTTTTGGAAAATCTAAGCCTACCCAGTAGGAGGCATGATGAAGAACTGGAGGACCACTTGAAGATTTTGAATTTTACTAAAAGAGATGCTTAGCCACTGTGTGTTTTGAATAGAGTGGAGGCATGCTATCACTTATCACCATATTTATCTCATACACTATAACAAAAACAAAGGATACACACATGTGGATGAAAGGTACAAGGTAAGGTAAGAAAACTAAACTCTATAGGCCACAAACATAAAGAAGGAAAGGGGCTTTTAGAAAAACAGGTTTCAGTGGGGGAGGGGGATAGGGGAAGAAAGAGAATGGGAGAGGACAATGTAGGGTCAAATGCTGAAAATTCACTCTATAGATGTGAGAGGCCATCAAATATTAAATTTAAAAACATTAAATAATATAATCAGAAAGAATGTGGCTCCCATAATTCACATGAACTATGTTGAGAGCTTAAGCCCAGAATGGTAATTAAAAATGGAAATGAAATAATGCAATTAAGAACTATCTAAAGGTCTATAAAGACAAAAATTAAGTTTGTTAGGTCTGTTATATATGAGAGTATAGATGTGGCAGAGACAGATACGTTGGCAATTCAAAAAATCCCATTAAAGGTTTAGAAATCACAAGGATTGCCTAACAATCAAATGAAAGAGAAGAAAGAAAGTTGAGGTTACATGTTCTGAGAACCCTAAAACATTCAGTTTGGAGAGTGGTGACAAGGTTGCTGAGAAGGCCCATTGATGCAGTAGCAGAAGGGTGGGGTTCCATGAGCTACAAGCTAGAGGAATTAGCTTTCGAGAAGGATTTGATGAAGTCATTCTCACAATAGACAATTTGATTTCATAGTCTGACAATCATGGATAGGATGATCAAATGCCCGTGTTGCCTTGGACAGACAATCCTGTGTCCAATGCCTCAGTGTGACAATATTTCACTGTCAAAAGATCTCTAAGTTTAGGAATATGTGACGTGGTAACTAAGGCATCCTGAAATCTGTTTGAATACATTTATGGGAAATTGGGGCCAAAACATAGTACAAATGAAAGTAAGTGATAAATGACATAGAAACAGGTGGAATGCAGCACTCCTGTGTGAATCAGATTCAAAAAACCAGAGAAATAATGGGTAACGAATAGAGTGCTTCATCAAAACAGAGCTTGTCTTGGTATTGATTTCTATTATCCAAGAATGGATAACAATTTTGCCGAACTAGGAGAAGAGAACTGATGAAAATGGAGAAACAGGACTAATGAAAGAATGGAGAAGGCAAGGATGAAGTGGGTGCATGCAGGGTATAAGTGGAGAGTTGTCCAGTCAGAACAGAAAAGCAAGCCAAACTAAAAGGAGGGAATTGGAGGGCACACAGACGCAGGCAGGAGGGTGATGATGGGAGGTTGGCTACTTAGGGTGGTCATTTGTTCTTCCACTCTTCTCTTTGGAAATGTATTCAATGTGAAAGATTGATGACACCCTAAGAATACAAAGTGCAGGTATGAACATCTATCAAAATGGAGAGAAAGTGGAGAAATGCAGAATGATGGGGACCAAGCCATCAATCAATACCCACTTAGGTTTAATAATCATTTATATGAAAGTTTAGTATGTAAATCTATTATTTGTTAGCAAATGTAAAAAGGACAAAAGTAACAAAATATCAAAAACATTAATGGTCATGAATTGAAATGACATAACACCAGAATTAGTTGGAATCTTTACTTCTCTAGATTCTTGCATTTAAATTTAGAAAAAATAATAGATTCCTTGATTGACAAATAAAATGAAAGCAATATGGATAAATTTTGTAGTTTTATTTTTTGGACAAGAATATAATCATAATGGAAAAACACAAAGTATAAACCATCTAAGGGAAACAATTAAATGGGTAGACTATATTTATTATTCTAATTGAATCCATGGACTTAAATGTTATAAACATGTGACCTGGGGATTTGACGAACATCAGGATGAGATGGGGGCATAAAATTGAAAAATGGCTCTGTGTGTGTGTGTGTGTGGGGGAAGCTGAAAAACCTGAGGATATGAGTTTAATCCATGGATTCCATTTGGTAGAAGGAGACACATATCTTCAGCAAGCCATCTTCTGACCCATATGGAGAGAGTTGGCGCAGGGAAAGACAGAGAAAAGAATAATAAAATAAATATTTTACAGTTACAGTAATACAGAATAATCTAACCTATAGATTTTTATATTGTTTAGATTAGGCTGGAAAAGGAATAGCCTTAGAGGTATATGCAGAATCAATCAGGGTCTCAATCATTGATTGTTAGATGACAGAGTGTCACTGCACTGTACAAGCTAGTAATGTGATTCAAATATAAAAAATGATTGGGCCAGAAAGAAAGGAAGACAATCTGAAAAGAGAAAGAGGAACAAAAGAATATCTCTTCAACTTTAGTTACAAATGCATGAAGAGTTCACTGACAGATCTATTGCTTTTGGACAATTCAGTAGTAATATTGAAAGAATTCCAGGAAGAATAGTGCTACTGAAACTTGAGAAGTAAAAGTGCTAGGTAGAAGATAAAATGCTTTTAGACAAATCTATATTATAAACCAATGTCCAGGTCACTAACTATGCTATGACATCATCATAAAAAATGAATAGTTGATTGTACTGATGATATCATCATCAGCATAATGGATGAAAAGGATCAATTTTATTGAATATGTACAAAGTCATTTCATTAGTTAATTCTCCAACTCTTTGTTGAGTGCCAAACAGGTGTTAGTCATTATGCTAAGTGCTAGAACAAAGGTCAACACAACCAATATGGTCTGTGCCTTTACTGAGCTCAAATACAACAGGAAGGAGATTGAACTTGGAATTAAGAAGAAAAACCATGCCTATGGTTGCCTAAGATTGGTAGGATGAGATAGATTGCTGTTAGACTGAAAAAGAGATAAGGTATATTACGTCAGCAGATTATAACAATGATGTACTAACATAAAATACATGTCATGTCAGGGAAATTCTTTATGGCTATGGCAGAAGTTGAAAGGCCTGGTTTGAAGGGCTTAATTTATTTGCTATATTAGTCCTTTACAGTTTAGTGGGTTTTTTTCTTACTTGTTCCTGTCCTGACTGTTATAGTATATTTTGATACATTAAAATGAAGACATTTATCTGTATTATCTTAAATAGTTATAGTTGATTTGTTTATATTGTTCTGTTTTAGTTAATTAAATATTAAGTGGACAGGTAGAATACAATTCTTATTGGTCTGGTTTTTGTCCTTTTTTTTTTTTTCTGTTATGTTTGTTAATGATAACCATACACCAACCCAAGCCAGCCTTATATAATAAACAACTACAGAAAGGAATTCAGCTAAGGCCTAGTATATAAACCTACCACACAAGTAGATTTTAAGACAGACCATTCATATTTCAGAGAAGCATTGCTATAAATAATAAGGAAAAAATCTTCTATAATTACTGTAAAACAAATTCTGAGAATATACCCCATAAAGTGCCAGTGACACACCATACCATTCTGGAATGTAAAATGTGTTTAAAGTGACAAGTTCTGAGTGGAAAAGGGAGAGAGACACAGTCACAGAGAGACAAAGATAAAGACAGAGATACAAGAGAGACAAAAGAGACAAGAGAGATACACTGAGAGACAAGTGAAGGATAGGACTCGCAAAACTTTTCACAAAAGACATGAAGTTGTGAATGGTAGTTATTAGTTCATATTCAGTTTTTCTGTCATGACTTTGGAACATTCTTTTCCCTTGGTTTCCACAAGTCACGAAATTAAAGATTAGGACTAGGTATGTTCAATTTACATCTTAAGAGAATGGGATTCCCACATTCCACAACAATAATCAATTAAAACCTGTGTAAAAAGCTTAAGTGCTTGATTAAGCATTGCCATTAATATTTTATTGAAAGAGGCTTTGAAATGTCCTTTCTATCCTTGAGTTCACTAAGGCCCCAGAGAAGCTTCACAGATTCATTATCTTATTTCAGCTCAGATTTTCATCTATGAATCTCAAAGACAGAAAAATGAGTCTTAATGTCTTTTGAGGTCAGGGTGCTTTTCCCACCTACAGTTTATGCAAATGACCTTCATCCACTTGACTTTCACCTGCAATTTGTTCCTGAACTTGCAAGGTTTAATTTGCACATAGGTCCTTTCTCAGTGAAGTAAAATATTAATACAAAGACACACAAATGATAAGCACAATTTTCAGTATGCAATTATAAACCAAGCATATGTGTAGAAACATCCATTTCATGAACTGGAACATTACCAACACTGCACATGATCAATTTTTTAGCACAAATAAACAATCTTACCTACAATTTTTCTTCCAAGGTAAATCACAATTTGCACATCATTCAAATTGCTTCAATTTAGGCATACACTTAAGCCTTAGAGAATAGCATCCTGAAATATTAGACTTAGGCAACCTACTCATTTCTTTTTCATACAAGATGCTAGACAGTAACTCCAAATATTGGACACCTCAATTTTTTTGTTAAGAGGTACAAATAAAATTTGTTCTTACCATGTTTTCAACAGAAATGTCCCTAATTACTAGGAAGTTTATCTGTGAGCTCATAATAGTCTTGATCATTTCTCATTCACAATTCTACTAAAATTTTGAACATCAGAGAAATAATCAATTTGCATTACAATAACACTTACTTAGATTTTTCTATGAGTTTGGAGTGTAAAGTGACATCATAATTAATGTGCAGGCCAATTCTGAGTTCTTTGGCACATCCTAGGTAGAGGCTATGCTAATTTTGAGCTCATCTCAGTGCCAATTCATTTATCTCCTCAACTCAGATACCTTCCTTTATAAATACTAAAACATATCCCTAGGTAACTTTATATTATACACTAATGTTTCTCCATCTCTAGTTCACAATAGTTTAAGATTATGGTCCACTGTCCTCTGCATAGGGACTAAACAACATAGTTAGAAGTTAAGTGTGTTTGTATGCTTGATTAACACTGTATTTCACTTACAAAAATTCTTCTTTAACTTCAAAAGACATCTCGAAAATAAAACATGCTCCAGAGAGAACAGGAGATCTTCACATTTGCCTTCTCTCATACAGTCATCTACCTCTTCACCTTAAGCTCTTCTTTACAATCTCCACATATATTTTACCACTTTTTGATAAATGTTTATTTCAATAAACTATAAATATTATTGATAATGCATTATATGTTTATACATATTATACTTCAGTATCTCTATTACATTTGACAGGAATAAGCAATCCATTAGGAAGGTGACTCTCACTTCCCTGTTGTGAAGAAACTGTTTTCTTTTTCTACTATTTCTCTCATTTCTATTTCTAATTTCCCTACTCATAACACGATCAAAATAAACGTGTGTGTGCTAATTTTCTTGGACTCAGAGAGTTTATTTTGGGCAGACTTCAGAAGCATTGATTTTGGGTTTAGTCGGAATTCTGAATTATTCTTTAGAGTGATTTAATTAACTTTATAAAATTATAATAATCATGAAGCCTAGTTTTATCGATTGGTATTGTTATTTTGTTAATGTTTCAATTATGCTATTCACTAAACTTTGATATCTTATTTTTAAAGTTACCATTATTTAAAGATGTGTGTATCTCTCTCTCTGTGTGTGTGTGTGTGTGTGTGTGTGTGTGTGTGAGAGAGAGAGAGAGAGAGAGAGAGAGAGAGAGAGAGAGAGAGATAAAACTATTCATCTTGATGGGAAGCTCTTTAACATGCCATATGTCCTAAATGGAGGTAAAACATTCTGCCCTGCAAGAAATCTCCTTAAGATTAGGAAGTAAAACCTCAAGGCTTCAGGAAGTTCCTGAAACTGATTAGATTTATGAGAATCCTTCTTTAATCATGTATAAACAGTAAGGACTTCTGTGTGATGCTACCAGATAAGCTAAACTAGCTCCAGGAAAATCATACTATCTGAGCTGCTCTAAAGAAATAGTCTCTAGCCTGTTGAGGTGCCTACAAATTGTGTAAAGAGCTCCAGGTTTTCAGCTTCCATGTGAGTTGTCAGCCATCCTAATGCTTTTCTTAATAAAGCAGTCTTTGCAACATTTCTGCTTTCATAAATGACTCCTCAACCATTCTTCTGTATTTAACTCCAGTAATCCCACAGATTCACCAAAATAAATTTTGTATATTGCCTTACTTTGTTCTATAGTCAGTCCCCTAGATGTAGTGAGAACATGTTTGCTCACCAGGTCTCAAGAAACAGTATTATACAGCAATGTTACATTTAAAATTTCATCTAAAATGAACATTTCACAGTCATTGGGTCATAAATAGAACTGAAAAATATGTGCAAATAAATCCCAGGAAATATCTCTAATAAGGAAGTCATCTAGCAATAAAATCATGAGTTTAACAATGAAAGCTTTGAGATAATTAATAAATATTTTGTAATTTGTTTTTAATTTAATTAATTTTCTTTTAGATTACACTAAAAAACTAAAAGAGACCAAAAAATAAAACCATGCTTTATTTAATTGTTGAATACTTAAGCTTGTTTAAAATAATAAATTATAACTATAAACACTAATTTCTAGTCAGATATTATGTATAAAAACAAGTCAATCATAGATTACACTATATTTAATACTTTGGAAAAATGACATTTTACTTAGAAAATAGGGTTTTTTCATGTTATACAACAAAGCTGGTCTTTCCTCATTCATAGACTATTTTAACTAGTATATTTTAAATTTTGAAATTTTATTTCCACTGAGGTTTTTTTTTTTTTAAAAAAACTCATAACAACATATGAAATATAAACACATAAAACGTTAAAGATCATTTTTATATTAACATGTTAATATAATTTGTAGTTAGGAAATCTTTACATGATTGGGTTTTGAGTCAAAATAGATATTTTATTCTTTTACATTTTTGTTTGTTTTCAGATCTTGTTATGTTTGTTTTCATAATCTACTTGTTTGTTGTTGCTCTGCTTTTGTTTTTCTTTTGAATTTCCTTGAAACATATTTAATTTAGCTTTGGATCTTGGAATCTTCCTTTCCATGGATTTATAATGGGTATACATCCTACTTTAATTGAGTCCATGTGGGATATGTTTTATTTTGTCTTTACTGTACCAGGCACTTAGACAGTTGTTAAGAACCTAATCCTCCATCCAAGGGATGGCTCTGAGCATCCACTTCTAAATTTGTCAGGAACTGGCAGAGCCTCTAAAGTGATACCTACATCAAGCTCTTGTCAACAAGCACTTGTTGGCATCCACAATAGTGTTTGATTTTAGTGGTTGTTTATGGGATGAAACCACAGGTGGATCAGTCTCTGGATGATCATTCCTTCAGTCTCTGTTCTGAACTTGGTCTCTGCAACTCAATCCATGGGTATTTTGTTCCCCCTTGTAAGGATAGAAGTATCCACACTTTGGTCTTTCTTGAGTTTCATGTGTTTTACAAATTGTATCTTGGGTATTCTGAGCTTCTGGGCTAATATCCACTTATCAGTGAATGCATATCATATGTGTTCATTTGTGATTAGGTTACCTTACTTAGGATGATATTCTCCAGATTCATCCATTTGTCAAAGTATTTCATAAATTCATTGCTTTTAATAGCTGAGTAGTACGCTATTGTGTAAATGTACCACATTTTCTGTATCCATTCCTCTGTTGAGGGACATCTGGGTTATTTCCGGCTTCTGGCTATTACAAATAAGACTGCTATGAACATACTAGAACATGTGTTCTTATTACAAGTTGGAGCATCTTCTGGATATATGCCTAGGAGTGATATTACTGGATCTTCCTGTAGTACTATGTCCAATTTTCTGAGGAACTAAAAAACTAACTTCTAGAGGGGTTGTACCAGCTTGCAATCCCACCAGCAATGGAGGAGTGTTCCTCTTTCTCCACATCCTTTCCATCATCGGCTGTCACCTGAGTTTTTTATCTTAGCCATTTTGACTAGTGTGAGGTGGAATCCCAAGGTTTTTTGATTTGCATATCCCTAATGACTAGGGATATTGAGCATTTTTAGGTGTTTCTCAGACATTCGGAATTGCTTAGTTGAGAAATCTTTAGCTCTGTATCACATTTTTAAATTAGACAGAGGACAGGCTCCTCAATGACAGAGCTAGAGAAAGTACCCAAATAGCTGAAGGGGTTTGTAGTCTCACAGGAGGAACTGCAATATGAATTAACCTGTACCCCCGGAGCTTCCTGGGACTAAACCACCAATCAAAGAAAACACATGGTAGGACTCATGGCTCTAGTTGCTTATGTAGCAGAGGATGGCCTAGTTGCAATGGGAAGAGAGGCCCTTGGTCCTGTGAAGGTTATATGCCACAGTATAGGGGAATGCCAGGGCCAGGGATTGGGAGTGGTTGGGTTGGTGATCAAGGTTTTAGGGATGGTATAGGGGATTTTCAGAAGGGAATAACAAATTTAAAAAAAATAATGAAGCTAATTCTCAAATTTGAAATAATGCAGTTTCCTCAACCTTTATAACCTCATTTATTGTACTTGGTTATTGCTGTTAGTATAACTTTTGAAGCAATGGCATAATGACAATATTATCTTATTGGCTTACTACTTGGATCATTGCTGCCTTTAAGAAAATGGCTGAGTTTTAGAATACTGTATTCTAGTAACAGTATTTTTAGATAAATAAAATTGATTTTCAAATAGAAATATTTAATACTACTAAGTTACAAAGACTTTTAAGCAAATAGTAATAGTAATGTAATAGCTAGCCAGACAACAAAATACATTTTGAAGCCAACACTTGATTTATAGATTAAAAAAAAAAAAAACAACTATGTATGTTTCCTGATAGTGAAAAACAGTGCTGGCCTCCAGTATAGACAGAGCCCAACTCAATCTATGTCACTTGAAGGAAGTGACACCCAGGAAATCCTCAACTCACCTAGACTTCAAATCATGCTTATAGATACTCCAAAGGTTATGGCAGAGTACTATAATTAATTAAAATTTTGTTGTAAGAAAAATAACAAGAATCTTTGGAAAAGTATAAGTGATAGAACACAGTCTATGGGCAACTTCTTAGAGGAGCTAGCATTTTACTCACAGACTTTAGGGGTTTTGTCATTGCTGTCTTCTACTTAGTTCTTCAGAGTAGAGTTCCCATAGCAACCACTGGTTAGCTTAGATGGAAAAACATAATAAAGGCACCAACTCTTATACTCAAATTACAAAAGTAGGGGTGGGGATTCTCATCTCACCACCAGATGCTTTTTGCAGAAAGCCATACTGCTGAAAGCACACATGAATCACAGACTATGTAGTTACCTACAAAATAACTCAAAAGACCATAGAGAAAGAAAGGGTGTCTAACATACCACCTCTAACTAAGGAAATGTTGGCAGTTTGTCAGTGTTGACTAAGGAGAAGCCACCTTCTTGTGTAGGCAAATATAGACATTGGTTGATTGCCCAGGTCAGAGCAAATGACGCCACACTCAGTCACATAATAGGCAACTTTAATTAGACTTGGTAAATTATTGAAACAAAGTTTTAAATAGCATATGATGTTGGAAGTGAAATATTTTGAAGATTTGGGATGTTTGAAAGTAGGTCACAGATGTGGATATGATCAAGGTACACTATATACAATATGATATTTTCAAAGAGTGAGAGAAATCCAGAAAATCAGATAACATCTGACCATTTTCTTTATTGTATTATCTGTTTATTGTTCACATTCCTCATTTGACCTGCTCAAGTTATACAGGCTACTTTGCCCTTGAACCTAATGCTAGCATACTGTTTGTCTTCATCCATGAGGCACAAAATTGATTTATGAACTACTCAGCCAAATAGATAATTTAATGATTTTTTTTCCCTTAATGATAATGATAGTTTAAAAACACTTCTATATGAGAAGCTTACAGATTTGCCTCCTCTGGTCCTAATGGCCATTGCACTGATTGTAATGAACAGATGGTGAGAGGAGAATCATAAGCTATTTCACTCTGATATTGTGCTCTTTATTTTAGCTTACCTCGATCTCAAATATCACTTAACCGTATGTTTTTCTAAATAATACATATTACCAAGCACTCCATTAGTAAATTCCATCAGCTTTAAAAAATTCTTACCAATCAAGAACAAAATGTTAAAAGTGTAAGTATGATATAAATTCACAATAATCATGTTCCAAAGTTGCTTAACTCAAAAACAATGGACTAAAGAATGTATTGAGAAAAAGCACACCAAAGGAAGCTAAAGAAAACCAGTATGTAAAGTAGCAAGATAGACTTTGGGGATGCATAATCTAGCTTTTTAAAAAAATTAAGAAAATCACTACTTGTATGGTTTCATTCTCCATAAGAAACAAATCAATTGTATTACCATTATAAAGAAATTCCTTTGCTTCAAGTTATCTCGAATGTTGTAAAAATGCAGTTCCCACTCACAAGAAAAGGGAAAATGAGATGAGTCTCCGGCTGGGTCCTTCACCTTGTTAAATGGTGTTATGTTTCTCCAAGACACTAAAGTGTTGTGCCTTATATTGAATATATTTATTTCATCAGTTTTAAAATGATTTTTATCTTAAATTCAATAAATAGTATCAATGAAAGAATTCTATGATTCACAAGTTCTGTAAATACCCTTGGAAAACAAATCCCAATCTAAAATATTTTTTTAAATACATTTTAAAGTTTTATTTCACTAACACCCAGACATATGAGAGATAGGTGAGTGAATGTGAACCTATATCTATTCTATGCATATATGTTTGTACATATATGCTTTTATACATGTAATCACAACCCAAGATATCCTTAACTTTTTACTTGTGTGTCACTATATAAAATTAATCTAGGCAAAAAAATTAAACAGGAAAATTTAATGTGTGAGTAATGTCTTATGAATATTTACTTGATGGCCTAATGTTAATATGCTATGTTATATATGGAGGAATTTAAATTATTTGCAACTTTTTTAACTCAGAAGAAGTATAAAAATTTGATATTTATATTTCATCTATATTTTTATAATATATATTGATCTAATGTGGTTATGCATCCTGATTAAATTTTAATTATTTGCATGAAATTATTTTTAAGTCAAAAGCTCAAAATTGCTGTTTATATTTCTAATGTGCTATTATTATCTTAGTTTTCTCACATTAATTCAGTTTATGTTCAGTCTTTCTGTTAATGTTTGGAAATACATGCTTTCTCTCAAATCTGTGGATTTTGGTTATGAAAGACACTTCACTTATGGGCCACTGGCAAAGACTTGGTTCATTTGTTTCCTTGATAGCTTCAACTGAGATTTGTGGTATTTGAAAGAGAACACATGTTGTTCAAGTATCACCAAAATGGCTGCCACCTCTCTGGCAAACTTCCAGGTCTCTAGCTCTTCCAATCTTCCCCTATCTGCCTCAGTGATTATCCCTGAGCCTTGGCTGAGGAACATGTGTTGTAGACATACCAGTTGGAACTGGGTTCCATAACTCTGAATAAGACCATTTGTGAACTCTGGAAATATTAAGAATACTATCATTTCCCCATATAGGCTTCAGATCTTTTCTTTGTAAACAATGCAGATTATACAATTGAAAGACTATTGCAAATCTCTGCTCACATTTCTCTGCTTCTTTCCACTCAGGAAAATACTGTTGTTAATTTGGTATATCTTCTCTCCATGACTTCAGCTTCTCTGAGGGCATGCTTATGAAAAGTTTAGTGTTTAAATAAATATGTGTAATCCTATTATACAAAGTCCTTTCAGAGGTGTGTTGTAAACATCTAGAGTAATACATTTCAAAGTTTTAGTTCTAAATGAGTACCTCTTTACTGTTTATAGCCCTGGAGCATCAAATCATATTTAAAGTAAGTCGATGATTTTACTGTCTTTTCTGAATTCACAAAAGATTAAGTTAAAGAAGAAAATTGCATTCTTTTGTGGGAGCATTTTCTAAAACATAATTTTTACTGACTTCATGGATAAATAAACAATGGCTGTCAATTCTACTTTCAGGATAATTGATCCAAATTATCTAGGCCAGATTTACTCTTTGAAAAATGTGAGCTGCAATCAGCCTTTAGAAGTATAACTGATTAAGGATATAAAAGGTTATATGCTGATTCAAATGCTACATATTTAAACCAGACCATGAGTGCACACTTCACAGATGAGCTGAGCTTCCTTTGTGAGTCTCAGTCTTCAATTAGAGCAAGAAGAGGGCACTCACTGGGGACTTTTAGTGGCAGTTCCCCCCCCCCCCGCCCCCCGGAGGAACCAAACACTGTATTTTTAAGGTCTACAATATATTGGGTGATAGAACAAGCAATTGAAATGCTGGTGCACACGTCTGACCTTGTGCAATTAAATATAGAAGAGTTTTCTGCAAACTATAATCTTATTGGATTTTCAAGCAAAGGAAGATCAATGAAGATTGAAAATAGACAAGGAATATATAATGAGAAACAGTGATTAGAAGAATGAGTAGAATTTGCATAAGTTAGGACAGGGAAAACATGGCTGGCTGTGGGATGCCTAATTGGCATAAATGGTGCACATTGGGAGATAGGAGAAATATTAAACAGAGAGAGAATGAGAAACTAATAGAATTTGATGTGAACTAAATTAGCTCCTTATTTATATTCCTTTCATTCTGGTCATGCATGATCCTGAAAATAATAGGTCTCTAGCATATCTTTATTTTATTTATTTTTTGGGGGGGTGCTTTTTTTGTTTTGTTTTTCCCCTCTTTGAAAAAAATGCTCATAGAAGTTATAGGAACATTTTAATGTCAAGCAATATACCTTTTTCAGTACAAGACTACAAATTAAAATAATTTGTAAGGATGGGTGTCATTAACAACTACTCCACCAGATCTAGAGAAACAGTGAGAAATTTATCAGGACAAGGAATGAAGTGTAGAAAAATAAAGTGGTTCAGCCATCAGCAAACAGTGCTTCTGGGACAAGTTGAAGAGAATTCTAAGGTTGGTAAGAACATTCATAGATCATCAGTTGCTACTCTCATTGGCTTTAGGCTTTGAACTATTAACACCCTCTGGAAAAGAAAGGTTTATACCCTTTTCACTAGCTTCACAAAACACTATAGGTCTCCATTATTTAGCAAATACCACAAATTGTATTTGACTCTACAAAACAATTTAAACAAAATAAACATTACCCCAGCAAATGGGTATCTTACTATTTGGAGCTAACTACATATAAGGAGAATAACACTAAATGGTTCTATTTTTAATATAAATTTTAAAATCAAATTGCCTATGAAGCAAAGAGATTTATATTCAGAAATATGGATATCATACACTGGATTTGATTATAAACATCTATGTCATAAGGTGTTTCTATTCAGTTTGATATTCAGTTATCTCTGTATGCTGAAAGGCAGTTGTGGTGACAATAAAACTATATGTCATGTAATTAGGAAACATTTATGGATACTGAATTACTGAACTCTAGATTTCTGTGTCATATCAGATCCGTTACTGAAGGGTTCATATCAGATGGTAAATGTGGGGAAAAGTACAATGCTAGAGCTCCAAAGTTCAAGAGACTTTCAGCATCAAATTTCACAATTGCCAATAAAATCTACTACTGTTCAAACACATTATGCAATAAGTTGATTAGAGTAGCAGAATAATTTATATATTCTTATTAATTATTAAAGAGGAGATCTTTAAAAGAAAATGTCTCTGTGTTCACTCAATAATCAATGAACTTTATAGGTTGAATAGGAACAACAATTGTATGAATCTCTCTTATGATACTCTCTTATGATATACCCTCTCAGAGACATCATTAACTACCTGACATGAAGATGAATTATAGTCACATATTTACATGGTGATCATTTCAATAGCACATGTCTTAGGGTTTTACTGTTGTAAACAGACATTATGACCAAGGCAGGTCTTATAAAAGACATCATTTCATTGGGGAAAGCTTACAGGTTCAGAATTTCAGCCCAATATCATCAAGGCAGGAACATGGCAGCATCCAGGCAGGCATGGTACAGGAAGAGATGAGAATTCTACCTCTTTATCTGAAGGCTGCAAGAAGAATACCTGTTTACCTCTGTTTTCCTGTATTTCTTTCAGTAAGTTATTGTTATCCACCTTAAATGACTCTATTATCTTCATGAGATAGGATGTTAGGACAGATTCCTGATTTTCAGGTGTTTTGGTGTATTCAGGGCTTGCTCTGGTGGAGAACTGGGTTCTGACGATGCCCCCATATTTTGGCTTCTGTTTCTTATTGTCTTGTAATTGCCATTCACCATCTTGATATCCCTGGTGTTTGTTAATCCGGGTGACTATGTGGAGTCTGCCTCTTTTGTCCCTGGGTTGCTTCAGGTCTCCTGGTAGGCTTGTGGCCCTGGCTATATCAGACCACCTGTGGAGCCTTCCAACTGGGGACTCTTCACCTGGCAGAGGAGCTGCTGATATGTTGCCTTGGCTGCAGTAGATCTCCTGGTAGGCCTTCAGACTGTTGTCTTCAGTGGAGCAGTCAAGTTGTTGTCCAACTGTGCTAAGTGCAGCTAATCCTCAACTGTTCTGAGTACAGAGAGTCCTCAACTGCTCAACTGCTTTGAGTACAATGGGTTCAACTGCTCTGAGTGCAGTGGGTCCTTTATGATGGATCGGGGTGTTGAGTCTTCAGGAGAGAAGACCAACTAGGCATCTGCCTCAGCAGCAAGGACCAGGCTGCCCAAGACAAGTCTTGTCAAGGACAACATTTAATTGGGGCAGGCTTACAGGTTCATAGGTTCAGTCCAGTATCATCAAGGCAAGAACATGGCAGCATCCAAACAGGCATGGTACAGGAAGAGATGAGAATTCTACATCTTCATCTGAAGATTACTAGCAGAATACTGGCTTCCAAGCAGCTAGGAGGAGAATCTTATAGCCCACCTACTCAACAGTACCATACTTTCTAATAGTGCCACTCAATGGGACAAGTATATACAAACAAACCATTACAGCAGACTACTCTAGAAGCAGTCCCTAACTGGATTTGCTAATATCTTCCTACACCATTTTCTTAAATACATTTTAGAATATAAATGAGCAGCCAGCACATGCTCTTAAGATGTAGCCCTCAGCCTTCCTCTGCTCAAAGGCCTCCTGTGCTTGCCTTGTTGACTTTAGCAAAAGCCAGTGTGCCTGAAGTACTGATCAAGGTTCTTCCCTCCGCCATTTTTTCTGATTCCCACTTTTTCTCCACTTCAGCAACATTACTCTAAATGCAGTTTCATGAGTGTGCCATGTTCCTGTCAGAATACTCCAAATTCATTTCTTTTATCGCCCTTGCAGAGGGGTTTATCTAACTATGCACCAAGTCTTCCAGCCTTACATGCATTCCTGAGTCTAAGACACTTGCTTTCTCTTTTTGTCATAGTCCTTTTCACCATCTGACATATGTTCTGCAGATTTTCTTTACCCACTAAAGGTACAGTCTCATAAGGAGAATGTCCTGCTTGTCTCTTACTGAAGTTCCAGAATGTAAAACATTGCTGAGAGAAATTAGTAATTATTGAATAAATATAAGTAAGTCAACTGCCAAAAATACAACATACCTTTATTGTAAATCATAATAAAGCTATGTGGGGATTAAATATATAGTGGTCTAATGGTTTATGCTATGCTAAAAATCCATAAACCGTGTAATTTTGAAGTAAATATATCTACAGTACATACATATTCCTCATTTTCTACCCTTCAATTATAAGTGCTTTTCAAAAGGTTTGGTAATTGGTAGCTGTATCAAATTCTTTTTCATTGTGTTTTTTTATGAATTCCATAATTGTTCTGAAAGCTGTTGTTACATTCAGAAATGAAAATGAAGTTCTAAAATTTAGAATTTAATTAAAGGAAAGGTTATGAGGCTCAGTCATGATGAAAATGAGTATGATACATATTAATTTGCAAACAGGATGGAGATTGATTCAATTGTCCTTTTCAGTTTTAATCTAATATAGAGGAAATGCTTTAAAACAACAACAACAACAACAACAACCAAGATCTCATGACAACTTTAGGGTAAGTAGATTTTAACAGACCATTTCATCTACTATATTCTGACACAGAAGGACCTGAAAAAGGCACTAAGCATCTAGGATTGTTTACCAAACTGCATCGTTGCTAAATATAATAATGGTAAAATAGCAAAAAGGGCAATAAAAGGAAATTATAGTTATATGGCTCTCCATTTTCTATATTTGATACCTCTTAGGAGAAAAGAAAAACAAAATGGGGAAAAAAAAATATATATATATATATGAATGATTCCAATTTGTCCAAGTTGACCATGTTAGGAGAGAGAGAGAAAGAGAGAGAGAGAGAGAGAGAGAGAGAGAGAGAGAGAGAGAGAGAGAGAGAGAGAGAAACTATTTTTACCTCCACCAAGAAGCACTTAAGGCAATCAATGTAGACCTGCATTGCAATACAAAGTCCATATCCATGCACTAGTTAGTGGTATAAACAAGGTGTTTTTGTTTTTGTTTTTGTTTTTGTTTTTGTTTTTTGAGCAGGAAAGTAGTTGATTTATGAAAGTTCATCAACAGGCACATATGTTTCATTGTCAAAGAGGAAGATTGTAGTTACTATATAATAAACATAATTATTATAAACATGTTAATTTAGAATAATACTTAGTAATAAATGAGCATATACTGTATAAGAAAAGCATGTTAGGGTGAACAGAGAAAAGTTGTGTGTGTTTGTTTGTGTGTGCATGTGTGTAGGTGCATGTGGAGGGCAGATGTTGATGTAGGGTGTCTGCCTTGGTTGCTTTCTGCCATGTTTCTTGAGTTGGGGGTCTGTCTACATATTAAGGAAATTTATTGTAATGACTTACAGTCTGTAGTCCAGTTAACCCAACAGTGGTCAGCTGAGAATGGGAAGTCCACGAATCTAGTAGTTACTCAGTCCCATGAGGCTAGTTGTTTGAGCTGGTTTTCTGTAGAAGTAGATTCCAACGGATGTGCTGTCAAGTAAGTCAAGCAGTCGAAGAAGCATCTTCCTTCTTTCAATGTCCTTATGTAGGTCCCCAGTAGAAAGTGTGGCTCTGCTTGCCTCAGTCTCCTGGGATTAAAGGCATGTACTACCTTGCCTGGGCCTAAGCTTTTCAAGGCTACTATGCTCAAGATCTTCATGCCAAGATCCAGGTCCAAAACTTGTGTCTTCCAGCTTCAAGATCTGAATCACAGGTGCGCCCTCCAATTATGGATTGTGGTTCATTCCAGAAGTTATCAAGTTGACAACTAAGAACAGCCATCACGGGATCTCTCACTGAATCTGTAGCTCACCAGTTCACCTAGACCCAGTGCCCAGAAAACCCCAAGGATCCTTCCTGTCTCCATCTCCCCAACACTGGGATTACATGCACCCTCAGCTCTTTACATGGGATCCGAGCCACAGTCCTCCTGCTTGTTTGACCAATACTTCACCACAACAGCCACTTCCCCAGCTCCAGAAAGTTCTTCTAGTCCATGGAACCACCCCAATAAGCTAGAGTGTCCTCACTGACTTAGCTGGGCCTCTGCATATAACAGAAGCTTCTTTTCTTCACATCCACTCACTCTTCTCAAGGTCCTGTAACGCAGTCAGCATCCTGTTCAGTCTATATCCCAGCTCTCTGACCCTGAGAAGAACATTTAGTTTTTTGGGTTTTTAATTAGATATTTTCTTAATTTACATTTCAACTGCTATCCCTAAAATCCTCCCCTCCCCCTCCCTGATCCCCTGCCCACCCACTCCCACTTCTTGGCCCTGGTGTTCCCCTGTATTGGGGCATATAGAGTTTGCAATACCAAGGGGCCTCTCCTCCCAATGATGGCCGACGAGGCCATCTTCTGCTACATGTGGAGCTAGAGACACGAGTTCTGAGGGTTCTGATTTGTTGTTCCTCTTCTAGGGTTCATATTGTTGTTCATATTGTTGTTCCTGTTCTAGGGTTGCAGACCCCTTCAGCTCCTGGGGTTCTATCTCTAGCTTCTCCAATGTGGGCCCCGTGCTCCCTCTTATGGATGACTGTGAGCATCCACTTCTGTGGGAGTCAGCTATATCAGGGTCCCTTCAGTAAACACTTGCTGTCCTATGCAATAGTGTCTGAGTTTAGTGACTGATTATGGGATGGATCCCCGGT